>CM060609.1:41211785-41559285 GCA_030578255.1 Tiaroga cobitis | reverse complement strand
GAACAACAGTAGGGCTGGGAGGGTGGGCGTCCTGAAGACTGACATGGGCGAGGTCAAGGGGGAGCAGGAAGCCTCCAGGACGGACCATGCCTTGCTGGCAGCCAGGGCGGAGCTGGCGGAGCAGACGGCAAGGGCGTAGCAGGACGTGGGCTTGGCCAGGGCGGAGCAGACGAACCCTTGGGCGGCCATGGCGGAGAGCACCCTTCGGGCGGCCATGGCGGAGAGGACCCTTCGGGTGGCCATGGCGGAGAGGACCCTTCGGGCGGCCATGGCGGAGAGGACCCTTCGGGTGGCCATGGTGGTGAGGACCCTTCGGGTGGCCATGGCGGAGAAGACCCTTCGGGTGGCCATGGCGGAGAAGACCCTTCGGGTGGCCATGGCGGAGAAGACCCTTCGGGTGGCCATGGCGGAGAGGACCCTTCGGGCGGCCATGGCGGAGAGGACCCTTCAGGTGGCCATGGCGGTGAGGACCCTTCGGGTGGCCATGGTGGTGAGGACCCTTGGGGTGGCCATGGCGGAGAAGACCCTTCGGGTGGCCATGGCGGAGACGCACCTTCGGGCGGCCATGGCGGAGACGCACCTTCGGGCGGCCATGGCGGAGACGCACCTTCGGGCGGCCATGGCGGAGACGCACCTTCAGGTGGCCTATATCCCCCCCCCCCCCCCCCAAAACTTTCTTGGGGGGAATCACAGGCTCAGGGACAGGCTCTGGGACGTGGACAGTCTCAGGGTGGGCAGACAGGACATGGAAAGTCTCTGGCTGAGCTAGCGGTGAAGGCCCGGCTATGCTGGATGGAACCAGCGGTGAAGGCTCAGAAGGGCTGGACGGGACCAGCGGAGAAGGCTCTGGCTCGGCCGGCGTGACGCGAAGCTCCGGCTCGGCAGGCGTGCAGGGAAGCTCAGGCTCGGCAGGCGTGCAGGGAAGCTCAGGCTCGGCAGGCGTGCAGGGAAGCTCAGGCTCGGCAGGCGTGCAGGGAAGCTCAGGCTCGGCAGGCGTGCAGGGAAGCTCAGGCTCGGCAGGCGTGCAGGGAAGCTCAGGCTCGGCAGGCGTGCAGGGAAGCTCAGGCTCGGCAGGCGTGCAGGGAAGCTCAGGCTCGGCAGGCGTGCAGGGAAGCTCAGGCTCGGCAGGCGTGCAGGGAAGCTCAGGCTCGGCAGGGCTGCAGGAAAGCTCAGGCTCGGCAGGGCTGCAGGGAACCAGTGGTTTGGGAAACTCGGGGCTGAGTTCATGGGCTGTAGCTGATGTTCGTGTAGCCCACACATACAGGATCGCCGCAGACATTACAATCAGCGCAGTGTCCTCTTGGATGTACTCACGTACGGCGTGCTCAGTCTCTAACGGGCAGGCGACGGGCTCTGGCTCTGGCGGGCAGGCGACGGGCTCTGGCGGGCAGGCGACGGGCTCTGGCTCAGATTGGCTGGACGGAACCAGCGGTGAGGGCTTGGCTGGGCTGGACGGAACCAGCGGCGAAGAGGGCTTGGTGCTGGACGGAACCAGCGGCGAAGAGGGCTTGGTGCTGGATGGAACCTGCGGCGAAGAGAGCTTGGTGCTGGACGGAACCAGCGGCGAAGAGGGCTTGGTGCTGGACGGAACCAGCGGCGAAGAGGGCTTGGTGCTGGACGGAACCAGCGGCGAAGAGGGCTTGGTGCTGGACGGAACCAGCGGCGAAGGGGTCTCTGGGCTGGACGGAACCAGCGGCGAAGGGGTCTCTGGGCTGGACGGGACCAGCGGCGAAGGCTTTGAGCTGGGCAGGACCAGCAGTGAAGGCTTTGAGCTGGGCGGAACCAGCGGTGAAGAGGGCTTCGAGCTGGGCGGAACCAGCGGTGAAGAGGGCTTCGAGCTGGGCGGAACCAGCGGTGAAGAGGGCTTCGAGCTGGGCGGAACCAGCGGTGAAGAGGGCTTCGAGCTGGGCGGAACCAGCGGTGAAGAGAGCTTCGAGCTGGGCGGAACCAGCGGTGAAGAGGGCTTCGAGCTGGGCGGAACCAGCGGCGAAGAAGCCTCTGAGCTGGACAGGACCAGCGGCGAAGGGGGCTCTGAGCTGGACAGGACCAGCGGCGAAGAAGGCTCTGAGCTGGACAGGACCAGCGGTGAAGAGGGCTTTGGGCTGGACATCAACAGTCCAGGGTCGAAGAGGGACCAAAGCGGAGAATGTTGTCGGGGTCCATCTCGACCACCTTCTCCCTTGCAGCCTCCACGGGTTCCGCGAAACCTGGCCAGACGGGTTCCCTCAAAAGAACGTCCATTGGCAAAGGCTGGGAGATTTTGGCTCTCCTCGGCCAGGACGACAATTCTGACCCTATCGTCCATTTTAGGGTGGTCGATCGTTCTGTCACGTTTGGTGTGGGCAGAAGAAGGCAAACAAGGCTCAGAGCTTCAATTCAAACAGTTTACTAGATATAATAAACACAGGTACTGACTGACAGGCAAGATGAACACACACACTCTAAAAAAAGACTAACGATCGACCAGGACAGACTGAACAGGAAGGAACTAAATACAAGCACAAATGAAACACTAACGAAGTGAAGACAGGTGACACAGATGATCATGACGAGAAACAGGTGGCTAATGAGGAAGTGAGTTCAGGTGAGGAGACAAGCAGGATCCTGGGAAGTGTAGTGATGACAAAGACAGAATGTGCAGACGGTGACTGTGACACCGATCCGATACTTATATAATACATTAAAAAAAGAATAAAGAAGAGAGAAAAAACTGATCCAGGATGTTCCTTATTTTTTATTTAATTCACCTTATTTTAACATTCAACAACTCTGTTAACAAACAGAGCACTCCTGTGAGGTAGCTTGTACAATCAAGTAATAAATAACATAAAATCTTCACTTTTGGACTTTAGTGCAACAGTAAATATAGAAAAAGTCTAATATAAAAACAAATAGCACCTGAACTTAAAATACCCGGCAGGCAAAAAATAAAAATGTTTTAAAAGTGTATAAAAAAATAATGATAATATATACATTAGGGGTGTAACAGTTCACAAAATTTGCGGTTTGGTTCGATACGATACAGCAAAAAGAAAGAAATGCCAGAGAAATTTCCTATTTATTAAAAGAAAAACTATTTTTAAATAAGTTTGAGTTTTTCTACATCTTGAAACTTTCAGGTTTATAAATGGGGTAATCTTTGAAGGATGAACAAATAATGTTTTGGTAATCACATTAGAAATATCATTTAAATATATATTTATATAATATTTGAGTTTTGAAGTGAAACATTAAATCCTTGTTCATTCACGGCACAATGTTTCTCATGGTTCCCACGTCAGCGCTGTTTGATCCAATAGGGATCTACGGTTAATAACAGAGAAATTTGAATGCTTCTCACTAGATCTCGCAGCAATGTTATTACTTCAGTGGCGAATTCAAATGTTTTCTTCACTGGATCTCTTAGCACAGTGTCGCTTGATCTCGCGCTGCACAGATGTTGCTGGTCCGAACTGATAAACGGTCCATGAAGCACAATATAATGAGTAGCGCAGTTTCGTTCCGCTTTCATTACGTTTGCCATCTGATGTTGCGCAACGTTGTGGTGGTCGCGCCAGCGCGGATTTTGTCTGCAGGAAAAATGGTCCTAGGAATCGCTCGGTTTGTATGCGTACCGAACCGGAAGCCTCATACCGAAACGGTTCAATAATTACGTGTACCGTTACACCCCTAATTTACATATATCCGAGTCCTGATCGGGAGGTAACGTCCGATTCTGATCGAGTCTGAAACCACGTGATCGGGCCCGATTTCCGATCGCGTGATCGGATCGGGACATCCCTACTAAAAACTGCTTGAGCGCTAGGGTAAACTTTGTGAATGACACGACAGACAGCACTTATCAAGTTCTCCGCATCTCCTATAGTTTAAAGGAAAAGAGCCACTCGCAAATAATATCAGGACAATGCACACAGTTTGTGCTGTTATTAAAGGCCGACTCCGACGAGTCGAACATTTAATGTGCGTTTCCAAAAAATAATTTATGTAAATAACATCCTCACGAGTCATGAGAAAAATTATATCTCTCAAAAAGTACACTATCGCGCTGTGTTAAAAGACTTCCCGTTTCACCTCCGCTTATAAAGGCGCGATCTAATCCTGTTTACATGAAATAAGCCTGCTCACGAGCAGGTTCAAGCTAGCGCACCTGTTGCTATGACAGCAAGTCCAGGATGAGCTTCGAAGAACCAAACAATCCAAGATCATGCCAAATCGCCAACAATCAAATCCAGCTAACTGAGTTAGCGACGTACGAAGAACGAGCCCCTGGACTGGAATTACTAGGAATATGAAGTTTGTTTACCATTTTGCAAATATTGAAAGGGCACAAAAACAATGGCATTGCCTGAATGAGATCCCACACACATTCAACTATCCCTATTTGTTTATAGCTTATACACAGGCCTGTGAGTTAGGCGAATTCAGGTTGATTGACTCTGGTCTTTTGGCGGAATAGTTCTGCTACGCTGCTGCTAAAGAGCAATACTGAGACTTGCTACTGCCCATACATAGGCAGTCATGCTTCTGTTAGCATGTCAGACCAGCTGCTGCTGCTGCACATGTACAGTCACATACATGTAAAAACCCTGTGGCAGATCTATACAGGTGGAGCTGGGGAAGGGTTTCTGAAAGCATGCTGCATACCGCTAACAGCAACACTGCCATATTTAAATGTTGAGCCGCACCTCATTGGCTGCTGATGCAGCAAAAACTAATCAGCTGTGCAATCGATAATTATGTGGTCTCTACCAAATAGGGGATTATCACGCTTCCGGGTTTCATGGGCGGGATTAGTCAACTTTGTGCATGTCTACTTCCGACGCAGTTCAACAATGGCTGAAACGAAGGCTAGATGTCACTGCTCTGTTCCACTTTGTAAATCTAACCAACAACACTAACCCTACTTAAATTCTCATGGATTCCCGACTGAATTGAGTATAAGGAAGAAGTGGATTAAAGCGGTTCGCCGGGATTAAGGTCCAAACTTTAAAATAAAACAAGGTAGCACGTTTGTAGCCGGCACTTTAGTGAATCAGACTAATTTACCAGGGATGCCGTATAAATAAACTTAGTGTAGTCCGTCATCAGTTCCCCAGAGTGATCGGTGATTCAACGGAAGTGGCAGTGCACAAAGATCACTGAATGCGGAAGTACTACGTATCAGCGTGATAATCCCTTATGAGTTAAAGACCAATCAGCCTGCGCCATCTAGAGTTTCATGCCAGAACTTGGTATTGCCTTCAAAAATATTTATTTTTAATATCTCTGACTGACTGGGTCATTTTATTACACGACACCGTTGTTTTTTTTAAATGACAAAAAAAAAGTAAAATAAGATTAAACTTCTATTATTTGGAGTTTGGACAAAGATTAAAATACTTTAAGTGCTAAAAAATTGTTTCTTGAAATTCCTTATAGTAATTAAATGGTCATTTTAATATATTTTTATGAACATGTCTTCAACTATGAATTCACAAAGATATTTTTGTAGTTTAATTTGACATGTTAACAATAAAATCATCTATTTTTAGAGAAATAATTCAATGCTAATATGTACATATAAAATGTAACGTATACTTTCAATAACCTGTTCTTTCCTTTACTCGAAAAGATCTAAGCTATATCTAATCTATATCAATCTCTCTCTCCGCTGTCTGTGTGTGTGTGTGTGTGTGTGTGTGTGTGTGTGTGTGTGTGTGTGTGTGTGTGTGTGTGTGTGTGTGTGTGTGTGTGTGTGTGTGTGAACTGCAGTGACCCTCATTCAGGGCACCGGAGGGGGCGGGCGAGATCTCATCAGATCTCCGAGCTCGAGCGGCTCCTCATTCTCCTGTCGGCCGGTGTTTTGTGTGTTTGTGTCTTTGTAGATTCATATCTGTTGGATATGACGGATCGTGCGTGTTTCTTTTAATCGCGTTTGTCTGGGTGAACTAATGGAGTGACCGCAGAAGCGCGGCTCTGCGCGGATCATCGGAGCCCGTTATCCCGGACAGAGACCCGCTTTGTTCGGCTAATAATAAACGAATCGCGTCTACTATTAAAATGAACGACATAGAGAAAGAGAATAAATCTGATGAAGACTCGGAGTCTCTGGAGGAAGAGGAGGTTGACCCGAGGGTTCAGGTACAGAGCAACAAAAAATCATTTCGACTGATAGGCTACATCTGAGAATTCACACCGACAAAATCCATTTAAAGCGGATTAACGAAACTCGACTGAATACTTATAGGCTGTGTTGTTTGGCTGTATTGAAATGTTATATTGTTCTGTCGATTTTCAGAGGTCATTCCTGTTTAACCTTCCCGAAACCAGAACTGAAGTTAGACTGGGTCAAACCCTTTTTGGATTAAAGCTCGATCAGATCATACATGTATTCATCAGATTCAGAAGTCTATTATATGCACCGATAATCCGATCGGATAATGTCCCGTTGGTTCAGATTGTTCAACAGCTGGTGTTTGATTCGATCAGGGGAACCCCGTTGTGACATCATCTCTTATATTCTGTTACATTGTTTCTTTGTTTGTTACATTGAGGAACCGCGTTGACAACCAGATACATGTTTACTTTGACGTCATATTTAGAATTCGGTTTCCTTTTGAAAGGACACGGTTGAGTTCACGTGCACTGCATGCAGAATTAAGACTTGCTTATGAAGTGTTAGATTCCTTTTAGAATTATGTTTTTTATTCGTTAGAAAACGATCTACAATGACCCATCAAAAGTATTTGGACACAGTGCTATATTGTTTGACCTAGCACTGTCAAAAACAACAAAACATTTGCACTAACAAACAACAAATTTTCTATAAAGCATGGTTTTTGTGTCCAGATACATTGTCTATTTTTTTTAACACATTATCAATTGTTTTATCATTTGAAACGTTATAGTACTTTCCCAGCAAGCAATAGCCGTCATTTCACCATCTAGGTTAACTATAGACCCAATATAGTCCGGCTATGAGTAACCCACTTCTAGCCAAAATAACCTTGAATTTAGTTACATGTCGTTTTTGCCAAAATAACTTTCGAGATGTATGATATTCCATCATGTAAGCAAAGTAAACAGTGATTATAAGGTGTTTGGTTTCATTTCTTCACTCATTTAATTTCTTTATCTAATTGATAACTATATTCTTGGGCTATGGTTTAGACGTCTATTAAATGTTCACTGACAGCCCAATTTTTGCCTTGTTTTAGCCTAGACGTCTGGGCTGTGTTGGACGGCTGTTAGACGTCTTTTAAACACAAAATTGCTTGCTGGGATTCTTTACAGTAAATGACACTTTTAAATGCATTTTAAAATGAATAATGTCTCTTGATAAGAAATTGCTACAAAGAACCATGAAAAAACGAGTTGTGCTAGATGAACTGGTTTTTCATCCTCCACCCATGAAAGAAAATAATCCCGTAATGAAAACAGCAGTGTGAAACATCTGTGTGTCATCAACGTGTAGCTAACATGGGAGGAAAAGCATGCATATGAGCTTCATTTCAGTGTTGGGTTACTTGAAGAACACTTTCCAGATGTTGCTGGCATTGCAACAGACATCTTACTGCGATCTCAACTGGCTTTATCTCTTCAACAGGGCGAACTGGAGAAACTGAATCAGTCTACCGATAACATCAACAGATGGGAGACCGAACTGGAGGTAAGGTTCACATGCCTGCTTTCTGCTGTCACTGTTTTTGCTGAAAATGGTTGCAGGCTGAATTCCAAAGACATGTCTAAAAGCCCAGCACCCTCCCCCTTCCGGCCCGGACCAATAGGACGTTTCCTTCATGCGACTGACACCCTTTTAATCTGCTGAGCAGACAGAGGAAATCTCTTCCATCCGAGTCTGGAATTCCTGCTCTGAAAGCCACGGGCCACAACAGCTAGATGAGTAGTTTAGGAACATATATTTCCTCGTTTCGTTCCAAACCCCAGTGACTAACTCTCGCCTGTGGAACACAAAAGGAGATACAAATAGTAGTAAATTGCCAGTTACTAAATTGGTACAAGAAATATCCATTTCCACGTTTTGTTTCAGCTGAATTATGATTTCCTTTTTTAATACAGAATACACCCTTACTAAAAAAATTATGCGCTGGTACCACGGTAAAGGTAAGGTGCCGAGTGACAATAACATGGTAGTCCAAAGTATTTTAAATAATACCATGATACTACCATGGTTCAAAAAAACTTTTGTTAGTGTAAGAAATAATGAGCAAAATGCAGTCATAACCTATGTAAGAATTATTGTAAAATTTGTGATTATCAGATATTTTTTGTAAAACAGGGTTAATCAGTGTTATTATTTTAGTATTTTTAAGGCAACGTTGTAAAACTTTTGTTTAGTTTGTTTTTCATCTAATATTTTAATATTTCTATTAAATATTTTATATATATATATATATGAAACCTTATAAGTCCTCTTTTTGTTCCTCATCCTCATTTAGAATGACAAATGATCGCTCGGTTCTCTGTATTTAACTGTATTTGGCCTGTGATTAATCAGCAGAAGGAACTTTCTGTCAGAGGAAGTCTAAATCCCTCTGACGTGTCTTTTGTCACTGAGGTCCTGTGTGGAAGGATGTAGATGTCAGTGTTTTTAAATATGTCCAAACCCAGTCCACAACAGATTCACGACCGGCAGAAGTGGACGCGATACACGGACACACGCACGACTCAAACTCACAGGCCCCGCTGCTCATCTTATGCAACAAACGAGATTGTTTCTTTCTGCTGAGGGAGAGTGTTCTGTCTAGAAAGCAGGGTGTAGATTCCTCCTTAACTGGGTTAAATGCTGAATCGAGTTAGCTGAAGCAGCGCTTTTCAGGAGCAACAAAAGGCTGGTTATCGAAGCGTTTCATTGCTCTCATAATTCAGAGAGATTCCTGAGCTTACAGTGCATGTTGCCTGGATATGATGAGCCTGAGATTTATTCATGTTTGAATAGACTGCATGCACTGTAGTTCACACTTCAGTATACTTGTAAACACAAAGACAAGTATTCAGTAGTTCATACAGATGAAGAGGTCAGGGACTCAAACCTGATGCATATTGCACAACATATTTTGTTAACACTTTACAATAAGGTTCATTAGTTAACATAAGTTAACTAGCTTAGTTAACATGAACTAACAATGAACAATACTTCTACAGCATTAATTAATTTTAGTTCATATTACTAAGTTCAACATTTACTTATACATTATTAAAATCAAAAGTTGTATTTGTTAACATTAGTTAATGCACTGTGAACTAACATGAACAAACAATGAGCAGCTGTTAACTAACATTAACAAAGATTAATAAATACTACGACAAATGTATTGCTCATTGTTAGTTCATGTTAGTTAATACATTAACTAATGTTAACTAATGAACCATATTGTAAAGTTTTACCAATTTTCTAATCTGATTTGCTTGCTTTATGCAATATTTAGGAGTGTGAGTGCACTTTTAAGAAACAAATTTGTATCAAGTTCCCAGTGCTTTCATTGAAGAACTTCCCACTGAATTCGACAGATTTGTGAGTTTGTGCCATTGAATATTGAGACTGAATGCGGCAAACAAATATTGAGTTTTGTTTGAGACACTTGAGTGTGTGTGATTTTTAGATTCACTGTCTGTTATTGACCTCTGCTCTGCAGGATTCCCGGCAGAAGTTTCGCGCCGTCCTGTTGGAGGCCACAGTCAAACTGGACGAGCAGGTCAAGAAGATCGGGAAAGCCGTGGAAGACTCGAAACCGTACTGGGAGGCCCGGAGAGCGGCCCGCCAGGTGAGAGCCAATACCTCACTGTTTGTTTTGTTAGTGTGTTTAGCTGGAGTTTGTTTGCTGGAATCTCATCTAGGGAATAAATGATTAGGAAAAACACATTTAAACGTTATGAAATATAGTCGTTCACTACTGTGAAAAGGAAAGCAGGCTAAAGCACAGAGTTATGTAATGAAGGTTTGGCTGTTGCCATAGAGGCCCGTCGAACAGCTGGAAACAGCTGGTGACCCGGTTCAGCGGGCATGACTCTGGTTAACCTCATATATCTGTACCAGTATGTTAAACACAGGTAACTGTGGATCTATGTGCAAAGTAAACTATGTTGAAATTACCATAGCATGTCTAGAGCTGGACAATATATTAAAAATATTCATAATTCTTGTGATATAATATTAAGAGACAGAGAGACAGATGATAGATAGATAGATAGATAGATAGATAGATAGATAGATAGATAGATAGATAGATAGATAGATAGATAGATAGATAGATAGATAGATAGATAGATGATAGATACTTACATACATAGATGCAAATCATATATATAAATAAAAACATAATACTGTCAAAAGAGTGCAACATATTAGGGTTAATATCGAGGGTTAATTGTCTTTGTTATATTGCCCTGCAATAATCTTGATTTATGCCTAAATAGCCATCCAAAATATATAAAACAGAACAAAAAAAAATACATTATTTAGCAGTGCGAAACTATCTTGCTATCTAAAGTGTCATAAACTAATAGTGTAATCTTTGTAGATTAACAGCAGATTAACATTATTAATGTACTGTATTAGTGTGCTATGATCAAAAAAAGTGTGACTCAAATTTGGTGGACGAGTTTAAGAAAAACATGTTTGCCCCAGTTTAACTTCTCATAATCACATGACCGCCTTCCAGCCCAAAGCCAGGCTGCGCTGTCAGCTTCTGAATAATGAATGACCTTCAGTGCAGCGTACAGGCGACGGTAGTTTGTTTGCAAACAGGCCTTGGTATTTCCTATAGATAGAAACAGCTAAGGAGAGAAGACTGAACATGACGTCCTTCTAATGTGTCTAAATGCTTGAAAAGCCTCTTCTCCTCAGAACATCTTAGCACAGCTATTACAATCAAAATCTAGAGTTTAATATGAACAAGCATCTGTCATTAGTGTCATGTGAGTGTGCGTGAGGATGGATTTGAGATCCCTGCTGCTTTCAGCCATGAAATTCTCCATATTATCACCTTGTGACAGTGATAAATCAACACAAATGTTGCTCTCAAACTGTCATAAAAGAGCTTTTTATATCCAAGAGGACTTTAGTGAGAGTTCTGCTCAGCTTCTGGCTCTAACGCAATTATAAGACTGTCAAAACCGAACAGAAGTGCAGTGTGTTTCTCATAGATATAGTGTATATTCAAATGTTTAGAGTCTTTAAGATTTTTCTCATATATACACTCACCTAAAGGATTATTAGGAACACACACTAATACTGTGTTTGACCCTCTTTCGCCTTCAGAACTGCCTTAATTCTACGTGGCATTGATTCAACAAGGTGCTGAAAGCATTCTTTAGAAATGTTGGCCCCTATTGATAGGATAGCATCTTGCAGTTGATGGAGATTTGTGGGATGCACATCCAGGGCACGAAGCTCCCGTTCCACCACATCCCAAAGATGCTCTATTGGGTTGAGATCTGGTGACTGTGGGGGCCATTTTAGTACAGTGAACTCATTGTCATGTTCAAGAAACCAATTTGAAATGATTCAAGCTTTGTGACATGGTGCATTATCCTGCTGGAAGTAGCCATCAGAGGATGGGGACATGGTGGCCATAAAGGGATGGACATGGTCAGAAACAATGCTCCGGTAGGCCGTGGCATTTAAACGATGCCCAATTGGCACTTAAGCCTAGTTCACACTACAGGATTTTAAGCCCGATTTAAGCCCGATTTGCAAATCGTTGAGCTCGCCGACAGGTCAGGGTGTTATCGCGTGCAAATCGCGGGGGATTAGCGGACGATGGACGCTAGGGGTGGAACGGTACACAGAAGTCACGGTTCGGTTCATACCTCGGTTCAGACATCACGGTTCGGTACGATTTCGGTACAATGGAGGGAAAAGCAAAACAAAAATGCAGAAGGCATTGTATTTTTTAAATAAGTTTTATTATATAAAGGCATAGAACCAGTTTATTTGTAGTGCACTGACAATAGTTTTATATAATTAGTTTATTAATTAAATTAATGAAAAGACAAAAAGACCTTGCGATATGTTTGGTAATTGTACCTGAATTAATTTAAAATGAATTTGCTATATTTCAGATCAATATATTTGTTTTCCTTAATTTTAATTAACATTATTAATTAACAATGTAACATTATTCTCATCTGAATTATAAATAATTGATTTCTGTTAAAATAATACTACCATTAAAAACACATTCGATTTTCTTTTTTAATCAATGTAGAATGTGTAAGATTAGTGCTCCGAGGACAAGAAATGAAAACCAATGCGATATGATGAATGTCCAAAAGATGGGACCCACAGACTGTTTTGAAATAGAGTCGGATAAATATGTTTTTCTTTTAAAACAGTGTGTGTGATTTTGGTTGAGTGACAGTTGTAGGTTACAGTGTGCACAATGTTGTGTTTTATTGCGAGTGTACACAAATAGAAGTAAACACTTTATGTTTCCACTGTTCGGTTGCGCGTCTCTCTCTCTCTCTCTCTCTCTCTCTCTCTCTCTCTCTCTCTCTCTCTCTCTCTCTCTCTCTCTCTCTCTCACACACACACACAGTTCGATCTCGCCTCTCTCTCTCTCGCGCGCGCGCGCGCGCACACACACACACACACACACACACACACACACACACACACACACTCCAGCATTGCATTGACATCGCAGCCTGTTCATTATGCGGTCACACCAAACGCGAATAGAGCGTCAAATTCGCGTCTAGTTCGACGCTAGTCCAAAGCGAATAGAACGCTCGTATAAAGCCAACGTTTGAAGTGAACGCGCGTTCAGAGCTAAGCCGATGGTACAGATTATGTGTCCCTAAAGAACCCGCGTATCTAACAGTAGTTCCGCTTTACATTAATTAATTTGCACGCGAGTTTTATTTATTTTTATACCGTGTATTCTCCGTGTAAATTCGTGCACCGAACCGTGACGCCCGTACCGTTTCGGTTCGATACGAATACATGTACCGTTCCACCCCTAATGGACGCTCGCCAATCTGTTAGTATGAAAGAGCCAACAACGCATCAAAGGCGCTCGCAGACGCCTCGCAGACGCGTCGCCGAGCCCAGAAAAATATCTAGCATGCTAGATATCCAGAGCTGTCGCACGACTCAACCTCAGTGATGTCATGAGCTACAGCCAATCAGAGCAAGGCATGGGTTGCTCCAATCAGAGCAAGGCATGGGTCTTCGTCTTCTTCGCTGGGTATTAGCGCGCGTGCTGTTTCGCGTCATTTACGGTTCGTTTTATCGCGTGATTTTTCGTGACAAAACGTGGTTTGTAGACAAGATAGAATCGTTGGGTGACAGAGTTGTTGTCAACTCGTGTAGTGCGTTACCTCCTGTTGTGGATCAATCACGTTGTGTCGTATGGTGTGAACAGCTCAACAACTTGAACACTCCTGATTTCACAGAGAGCAAGTCATGTAGTGTGAACCGCACAGTTTAGCCCGACGTTTTAAAATCATGTAGTGTGAACTAGGCTTAAGGGGCCTAAAGTGTGCCAAGAAAACATCCCCCATTACACCACCACCACCAGCCTGCACAGTGGTAACAAGGCATGATGGATCCATGTTCTCATTCTGTTTACGCCAAATTCTGACTCTACCATCTGAATATCTCAACAGAAATCGAGACTCATCAGACCAGGCAACATTTTTCCAGTCTTCAACTGTCCAGTTTTGGTGAGCTCTTGCAAATTGTCGCCTCTTTTTCCTATTTGTAGTGGAGATGAGTGGTACCCGGTGGGGTCTTCTGCTGTTGTAGCCCATCCGCCTCAAGGTTGTGTGTGTTGTGGCTTCACAAATGCTTTGCTGCATACCTCGGTTGTAACGAGTGGTTATTTCAGTCAAAGTTGCTCTTCTATCAGCTTGAATCAGTCAGCCCATTCTCCTCTGACCTCTAGCATCAACAAGGCATTTTCTCCCACAGGACTGCCGCATACTGGATGTTTTTCCCTTTCCACACCATTCTTTGTAAACCCTAGAAATGGTTCTGGGTGAAAATCCCAGTAACTGAGCAGAAAATGAATACTCAGAAATACTCAGACCGGCCCGTCTGGCACCAACAACCATGCCACGCTCAAAATTGCTTAAATCACCTTTCTTTCCCATTCTGACATTCAGTTTGGAGTTCAGGAGATTGTCTTGACCAGGACCACACCCCTAAATGCATTGAAGCAACTGCCATTTGATTGGTTGATTAGATAATTGCATTAATGAGAAATTGAACAGGTGTAATAATCCTTTAGGTGAGTGTATATATATACACTCTATACACTCTATATATGTATATATATATATATATATATATATATAGAGAGAGAGAGAGAGAGAATTCTCATTAGATAAACTAATTTATTTTCAAATGAAGTGATGAAGAGATTGACTCTCATAGAGATTGACTCTCATGAGAAAGCTGTGAAGCCTTTTCAGAAAGACAGAAGCCCCAGTCACTCGCTCATATTCTAAGTCTATTTTTATACGCATTAAAACAAAATGATCTGACATTAGTCATGAGTCAGTGAAGTGCCGCCAAGAAAAAGACAACGTTAGCTAATCTTTGAAAAGCTCCTGGGAAAACCGGATTGATTTAAGCTGAAGTATACACAGATCGTAAGTAACACATCTGTACGTCAGCATCTACTCATAAACGTTCTTATTGTGAACGATGCGATCAAAAGAAACATAATAATTCAGATGGAGTAAATAATACACAGCACACACACTGTTATTGATGTTAGCTAATATGATTTAATGGCTTGATTTAATCTTATTATGCATTATACCACTGTGTTTGATCTGTGGAAAGCTGAAGTCAGTGTGTGTGTGTGTGTGTGTGTGTGTGTACATTTCTCTGCGCTGGTAATCAAATGAAGGTGGTCTTGTGTAACTCTCCTGGCATCACTTTAAAAGACCACCATGATCTGTCTGTGTCAGTGGGTGAGACACACAGTTAAGACTGGCAGTGCCAGCTGTCTCTCTGTCAGATGCCAACGCCCACTTTACAGCCAATCAGAACACAGTACACGATCACTCCAGCTACAGCTGAGCAGACAGACAGACAGACTGATAGAGAGATAGATAGATAGAGAGATAGAGAGATAGATAGATAGATAGATAGATAGATAGATAGATAGATAGATAGATAGATAGATAGATAGATAGATAGATAGATAGATAGATAGATAGATAGATAGATAGATAGATAGATAGATAACCTTGATTCGGTCGGTCTGTCCGTCGGAATATATATATAGATGGACGGGTGTCTTTTAACAGTGTTCAGTGTGTTCTGGCGCGTCTCGTTCCTCTGGCATCTGTCCTGTGACACGTGAGCAGCAAACATCAGACATCAATGACAGGCGACTCCAACACGTGTCAGCTGACCTCACACCTCTGTGCCTTCACAGCGTGTGTGTCTGAGTGTTGATTGGAGATGAGCAGAGGTTTTAAAACACACACACACACACACACACACTATCATGGACAAATCAAGGCCATTTGATCTGACAGAAGGTGTTATCCAGACTGAGACTGCATTGGATTTTCTACTGCTGCTGCAATGTCTCATATGCAAATAACCACTCAGTTGGACATTAAAATATTTAAACATTTCTTTTCTCATTTCTTTTCTGCTCACAAATAGCATACTACAGTACTTATACTGTTTCTGCAGTATACTATGCACTTTATGCATGCATAAAAATAAACATGACATACTACATTTGCACAAGAATTAGATTAGGTAATGAATGACACATCTTACTATCAACCCACTCATTTTACTCATAATATTTGTTCAGTGTGCATTATGTATACAATATGCACATGTGTTCATGGAATGGAATGGACTAACTACATTTGCCGTAATGTGCGTGTGTATAAAACGCTGCACTTGACCTAACCTTGTATTTAAAGTGTGATGATTGAATCTATACCAGGCTTGACTTTTTCTGGACTTTTTCTGAAATCTGGACTTTTGATTTCTCAAAAGTTTCTTAAAAGTAATAAAAATGCAAAATAATAATAGTTATTTCTAAGATTATGACTGAATATGACAAAATACTACTGTTAATTGTTGCACAAAAATAGCTGGCAACATACAGGAGAGACAATGCAGTATTGAACTAGTGGAAATGCTCAACTTCCTGTTTTCTACACAAATATTTAGGCCTCAATTTAAGATAAAACATCAACTTGCACAGTTTTAATATAGACAAGCTAATAAATGCATAATAATGCATATTTTTTCAGTCATATTTAAAAGAAACAGGTATGACTTATGTAATAGTAAACAAACATAAAAAAAAGCTTTTTTAAATACACAATAACCAGGTATATGAATTTTTAATCAATCCAATTTGTTTCAGTATTTGAACTATTTGAATATTGTTGTTCAACAGCTAGCCATATTCAACATTTTTAAATGAATACATTTAATTGTTTTCACAATTATAATATTTATGCTCATTCTATGCATTTTGAAAATATGGTTATTTAAAAAAAGTTTTAAATTTTTGCAAAGAGCTTATAATAAACTAGCCATTTTTTTGTTTTACACTTCAGGGCCACCATATTGTTCTGGAAAAGCAAGAACATTTGAATGTTTATGTCAAATGAATTATGCTATAATAAGAAAGATTATGGACAGAGAGAGAGAAGGCGAGAAAGAGAAGGAGCTCGTGTTGCATAAATCATAGTGATGATGAAGAAAGAGCCGGATTGTTCACTCTGATCCCTGTGGATCTGCAGAAGGAAAACAGGATGCTGGGAGATCTACACTCTCGCTTGTGTATAAAAGATGTTCATATGTGTTTTCATAAAGGGGTGTCAATTAAATATGTGTGAACATGCTAGAACCAGCAGGAGGAAGTGTGTAGATTATTTACAGACAGTGAAGTTAACATGCAAACATACTTCTGCATTTAATAATGCTAATAAAAACACGGGGAAGTTTCCTGCGTTTAAAGGAGTTATTGTGCCAGGAGAGCGGCTTGTTTCCTCCATTTCTTCGGGTGGATGAACTTGCTTTGATCGTCAAAGCGGGAATAACAGGCTGAGTTTTTAGTAGGTCAGACAAAGTTCAGGGTGTGTTGAGGTGATTCTGCATCTTCAGATCATACTGAGGTCATTCAATGGTAATTCAACACGATTTCATGAATGCTGCTCATGAAAAATTCATCATGTCTGAAAATAGGTCAGCAAACCCGAGAAAATCATACTTGTGCTGCCTGTCAAACACATTAGGAGGAGGAAAAAATGAGCAGACAGTGCATTTCTGTTCCCTTCTCAGTCCAGACACACAGAACATAACACGTGTGTGTGAACAGACAGGCAGATGAGTGAGTGTGTGTGTGTGATTTTGACCTTAAAAGCTCCACAGCAAGAGGGAACCTGTATTGACGTAACTCTAATCTGTCATTACAGTGTTAACAGAGCTCAGCTTCACCTGACCTTAACCTTGTGAGTGAAAGTGTCTAAAGGCGATCAGATCACAAGTGGACGGCACTAAATACAGGTGTAAACGGAGTCTAAAACACGTTTCGAGTTCATTGAGGTCAGAGGTCATTGAAAACACATTCGACCGGATTGCTGGCTTGCTCATTGGATCGAATGCGTTTCGAACCGCCAGAAAAGACCGTCTACTAGATGTTTTTCCAGCTTCTAGCTTCTCTCGTTGTGCATCAGTGTGTTAGGAATCCCTCAGTGGGACGCTGGAGAGTCTTCAGGAGCACGGCTCATCACGAGTTACATCAGTGACGGCTTTATGGCTGTCGTTCCTCCAGACTCACAAAGCTCTTTGTGACTGAGCAACTCGGTCAAAAACACAGTATTATGAGTGACACACAATGGGCAGTTGATAGTTCAGGAGAAATGCATCATCTCTATACAGGCCGCTATTCTGGGTTACTCTGTGGTCGTGTGCTGCACAACTGGATGTTGATTGAGTCATGGATTTTGTAATAGCCAATACTGAAAAAAGAACATTTATAGAACAGTGTGCACAACGGCCAATATAGAGATTATAATAATAAACACTACTGTACAAAAGTTTGGGGTCTCAGTAAGATTTAGTAAGATGTTTTCAGTAAGAAACATGCATTAAAATGACCAAAAGTGACAGTAAAGACATAGTGTTTTGGTTTTTATTTCAAATAAACGCTGTTCTTTTGAACCTTCTATTCATCAAATGTATCACGTTTCCTCAAAATATGAAGCAACACACCTGTTTTCAACATTGATAATCAGAGAAATGCTTATTGAGCAGCAAATCATCCTTAGAATGATTTCTGAAGGATCATGTGACACTGAAGACAATAGTGATGCTGAAAATTCAGCTTTGATCACAGGAATAAATCACATTTTACTATATATTCACATAGAAGACAGATATTTTACATTGCAATGATATTTCACAGTATTACTGTTTTTACTGTATTTTTAATCAAATAAATGCAGCCTTGGTGAGCAGAAAAATCTTACTGACCCCAAAGTTTTTTATGCTAGCATAGGCCTACTAATTTAATATATATACAATATATAATGACAAATAAGACCTACAGAAAATTGCTCAAATCAAACAAACAGCTTTTCGATTAAAATGTTTTTAACAATCACTATAAATGTGTCAGTGTATTGCTTCAGACTTCAGTGTGGAGCGTTTGCTCACGCAGACATGCACTCATCACATCCTTGCATTAGCAGAAGCCTAAATAGAGCGATTGTTTGACGCTGTACATGCATTGTTTCATGATGTTGAATGCTCAGTTTTGAACAATGGTCAGAAAGGTCAGTTTTAGAAACGTATGACATGACGCATCACCAAACGGGCTCATGAACCCGATGAAACCAAGCGTTCCCCTCATCTCGCTAATGCAAAGTGACGTGTAAGTGTGTGAGTGGTCTGTCTGGAGAAGTGCACGTCGTCTCTCTCTCTCTCTCTCTCTCTCTCTCTCTCTCTCTCTCTCTCTCTCTCTCTCTCTCTCTACCTGCACACTGTACTGAGCACTTCTGTATTCGTCCATGCAAAACAGAAATACACTGACGTCCGTTCACACAGCGCTGACCGAGCCACTGACTCCAGCTGTGACACAGATAAAGCAAGCAAGACATAAAGAAAAAGATTAAATATTTTACAAGTTAATATGAAACTAGTATAGATAAATTCACTTATAACCTTGCCTGTGTAAAGTTAAATCCAGTTTTTTTGTATATATCTCCTGTCATAAGATTAAAGCTGGAATACTTTTTTTAAATAAACACTCTTATTAAATAAAGGTTATTTATTGGGACTGATGGTTCCATGAAGAACCTTCAAAATCCATGGAATCTTTTCATTCCACAAAAGGGTTCTTTAGAATTTTAAAATGTTCTTCGCACTAAAAAAAAGAACTTTATGAAATCTATTTTGGGGAACCAAAAATGTACAGCATCACTGGGAAAACCCCCTTTTAGAAGCTGAGGAAATTACAATTATTATTAGATTGTCTATAACTGAGAAGATTTGATTGCACAGACCCAGGGGGTGAGATGATTGAGCTTTATGAAATATACATTAGCTTCTTGTCTCACGCTGTTCTAGTTTTCTTTATGAATTCTTCTGCTGAATATAGATTTGAGTAATGTAAGAGGGATCGTCTGTAAATGAGAAGCTCATCGCACAGAGAGACAGAGCCTGGTCATGTGATCTGTTAAAGCTGAGCGACTAATGCCGTGACTGATGAAGCTTTATGATTCATTGCGGGGAAATTAAAAGAAACTAAAAGATTAAATTGTGTGGTAACAGTTTAGAGTAAGATCCCATTATGGGACTAATGCTAAATAATGTTAATCAATGTAAAGTGGTACCAACTGAACACACACTTAAATCACACTGTAATTCTTTCAGAAATAGAAACTTCCCAGGAGAGTGTCTCGCAATGGCACTGAATTGTGGTGTTTGCGTCATCAATATGAGCAAATGACAGAGTATTGACAGCAGTTGTTCACTACGGTATCTTGGTAACACTAAGGATGTGTCATCATCGTTTACGTAACATGTGCACACTTGAATCTGTGCTGCGAATGCATTGCAGGAGATGAAGAACGTGAGCTGCTCGCTGAAGACAGTTTCAGCTGGACATTAATTATACATTATTCTGCAAATTATGCTTCAGCAAACTATACCGTATTGCATTCATACTAATTGCTTAATATATATACTGTACATACACAAGAGTTTGGAAAACAAGCCAAACTAGTCCTGAAACGATCGTAATATTGTGATGTGTTTCAGGCTCAGGTTGAAGCTCAGAGAGCCACACAGGAGTATCAGCGGGCGATGGAGATCCTGCGGGCGGCGAAGGAGACCATCGCTCTGGCCGAGGAGCGTCTCCTGGAGGAGGACAGCAGACAGTTTGACTCGGCCTGGCAGGAGATGCTCAACCACGCCACCCAGAGGGTGAGAGACACAACGCCACTCACCAGAAACATGCTATGCTATATATGAGTTCCTGTAGCTGTAGACCACAATATTCTGTTCTACGCTATGCAGTTAATGTGATTCTGAACTGCTCTGATTGGCTCTTCCAGGTGATGGAGGCGGAGCAAACCAGGACACGCAGTGAACTCGAGCACAGAGAAACAGCGACCAAATACAACGCCGCCATCAGCCACATGAGACAACTGGAGAAGAAGCTCAAACGCACCATCAACAAGTCCAGGTCAGAGGACAACCATCCATCCATTCATCTCTCCATCCATCCAACCATACATCTCTCCAATAATCCTTCCATCCATCCATCTCTCCATCCACCCACTCACCCATCCATTCATCTCTCCATCCATCCATCTCTCCATCCATCCATCCTTCCATCCATCCATCTCTCCATCCATCCATCCTTCCATCCATCCATCCATCTCCATCCATCTATCCATTCACCTCTCCATCCATCTCTCCATCCATCCATACATACATACATCCTTCCATCTCTCCATCCACCCACTCACCCATCCATCCATCACTTCATCCACTCACCCATCCATCCATCCATCCTTCCATCCATCCATCCATCTCTCCATCCATACATACATCCTTCCATACATCCATACATCCAACCAACCATCTATTTATCCATCCACCCATCCTTCCATCCATCCATCTATTTATCCATCCATCCACCCATCCATCCATCCATCCATCTCTCCATTCATCCATCCATCTCTCCATCCATCCATCCATCTCTCCATCCATCCTTACATCCTTCCATCTCTCCATCCATCCATCCATCCATCCATCCATTTATCCATCCATCCATCCAACCAATCATCTATCCATTTATCCATCCATCCAACCAACCATCTATTTATCCATCCACCCATCCATCC
Organism: Tiaroga cobitis; assembly: GCA_030578255.1. Lineage (NCBI taxonomy): Eukaryota > Metazoa > Chordata > Actinopteri > Cypriniformes > Leuciscidae > Tiaroga > Tiaroga cobitis. The sequence continues at coordinate 41,537,934 of CM060609.1, read as the reverse complement.
ATACATCCATCTCTCCATCCATCCTTCCATCCATACATCCATCTCTCCATCCATCCTTCCATCCGTCTCTCCGTCCATCCATCCATCCTTCCATACATCCATCCATCCATACATCCGTCTCTCCATCCATCCATCGTTCCATCCATCGTTCCATCTCTCCATCCATCTATTTATCCATCCATCCAACCAACCATCTATTTATCCATCCACCCATCCATCCATACGTCTCTCCGTCCATCCATCCATCCTTCTATACATCCATCCATACATCCGTCTCTCCATCCATGCATCCTTCCATCTCTCCATCCATCCAATCAACCATCTATTCATCCATCCACCCATCCATCCATCCTTCCATCCATTCATCCGTCTCTCTATCCATCCATCCTTCCATACATCCATCCATCTCTCCATCCATCCATACATCTCTCCATCCATCCATGCATCCATACATCTATTTATCCATCCATCCAACCAATCATCTATTTATCCATCCATCCATCCATCCATCCATCCATCCATCCATCCATCCATCCACCCATCATTCCAACCATCCTTCCATCCATCTATTTATCATCCATCCAACCAACCAACCATCTATCCATCCATCCATCCATCCATCCATCTCTCCATCCATCCATCCTTCCATACATCCATCCATCTATCAATCCATCCATCCATCCATCCATCCATCCATCCATCCATCCATCCATCCATCTCTCCATCCATCCATCCATCCATCCATCCATCCATCCATCCATCCATCCATCCATCTATCCATCCATCCATCCATCCATCCATCTATCAATCCATCCATCCATCTATCAATCCATCCATCCATCCATCCATCCATCCATCCATCTCTCCATCCATCCATCCATCCATCCATCCATCTATCCATCCATCCATCCATCTCTCCATCCAAACACCCATCCACCCATACATCAATGCATCAGTCTGTTTTTGATATACATACACTACCGCTCTAAAGTTTGAGGTCTGTAAGATTTGTTTTGTAAGAAATGAATGCTTTTATTCAGCAAGCACACATTAAATTGATCAACCAACAGAAAATCTTTGTTCGAGGCATTTATATACAGATAATACAAATAAATCATGTTGCAATGGACATAAAGAGGAGACACCCTAAAATCTTGCTGAAACAAGTTCTGCTGCACGCACTCGTTCTGCAGGACATGCATCATTCATAATGATTCATTTCGAAAACATATTTGGGAATAAAATTATGTTTTCTTCAGAAAACCCACAAAATGTTTCCTCTCTCTCTCACACATATAACTGACCAAACCTCTGTGTTCCCCCACCCCGGGCCTCTGCTGTGCATGGAAGTGTAGCTCAGTGTGGGCCGTCTCTAATGTGTTCCAGATGTGCTTCTGCTGCTGGAATGTGCGGCTCTTTCACAGAGCTCTGCTGTTGCCATGGAAACCGGCTCTGAGACTCACTCTGTTCTAATGTCCTCTTTCTCTCCCTCTGCAGGCCGTACTTTGAATTAAAGGCCAAGTATTATCTGCAGCTCGAGGTACGTCAGTTTTTATTTGGCACAGAATAACTTGAAATACTTTTCATTAAAAAATCAAAGATTACTTTTTTAAAAATAATATTTATATACATATATTTTTAGATCTTTTTTATTCATTCATTCATATTTATTTACATTTTATCTAAAGAAAATGAAGGCTATTTTTAAAACCATTAAGTACTCATTTCACCCTTAATTCTCATTACTGCAATATGAATAAAATAATTTTTTATTTGATTTTATATAATTGGAAATTATTTAAATTGTATTGATTTATGCATCACTGTAGTTTTTGTTGTACTGAAATTAACTTTGATGTTGATGTATATAAATCATTGTACAACAGGATTTTTTGTAATATTTTAAAACTTCTTTAATTAAATTTAAATATAAATTAAAAATTATATTTCTCAAATATTTAAAACATTATATTTAAATTTAAATATTTTATGTATATTTTATGATAAAAAAAATACAGTATGTAATAAAGTAATCTCAGGAGAATCACCATTAAGCATAATGGAAATGACAATAAATAAATAAATATATATTTTTCAAAACATACAAGCGCATTACAGTAATGAGACTACTTCAATTAAATGTATAAATATATATATTATATATATTTATATAAAATATTATGTTTTAATATATTTTATTTTAAAAATACAGTATGTAATACAGTAATAATAATCTCAGAAGAATCATCATTAAGAATAATAGAAATCTAAAAATAAGATAAATAAATGTAAATATATAAATACATTTAAATACATATATACAAATTACAGGCGCATTACAGTAATGAGAATTTGGGGGAAAATGTGCTAATATGTTAATAAAAATTGAACGATCCAAAAGTACCCTTCTTTAGACATTTTCTTTAGACAATTTTTGCATGTTTTTAGTCATTCAAGAGTATTCCTTTTAGAAACACAAACTAACATGTAGATTTGATCTGATTTTGGATAATAAATATATGTGACCTGTTCTCCGCTTTACCTTGTCCTCCTTCTCCCATACAGCAACTGAAGAGACGGGTCGACGAGCGTCAGGCTAAACTGACCCAGGCCAAAGCCGAGTACCGGACAGCCCTTCGGAACCTGGAGACCATCTCGGATGAGATCCACGCCCGGCGCCGGCTCTCGGCCATGGGGCCCCGGGGCCGAGGGGTGGGGGCCGAAGATGACGGGGCCGCTGCCGACGACATCGCTAACTTCAAAATGGAGTCTGACGGCATATCGAGTAAGTGAGATCATACATAATGCGCATTGTAATTCAGTTTTTAACACATACAGCAGTGCTGAAAAGAAACTTTTCACAAATATAAGTTCATTTGGTTTCAAAATGGTATATGACATTTTAGCTAATTCAATAAAATTCATACATTTTAAGTGATTTTTATATTTTTTTGTGCCACTGTATAAGCGAAAAAGTAGTTTACACCTGTTTCTGAGACATTCATGCTGAATTACAATCAAATCTACAATCGCATTAATGTGCAGTTTCACTCAACGTTATAGTTATTTTATTATTTTTAGAGCTTAAACTAAATGAAAATTTTAAATGTTGCTCTGGCAACTAACTGATAGAAAATCATTTTATTTTAGACTGACTATATAGTTTAGACTATATAGAAGGGTGCGAACAAAATGTAGCTATGACAGTGGCACAAAAAAAGTGAATATAAACTTCAAAAAAAAATTATTTTATTGCATTTATTTTATTAAAATTATAAATTATTTATTTTATTGCATCAGATAACGAAATATCATATTTGACCATTTCACATCAAACAAACTTCTATTTGTGAAATGCTTTGCTTACTTTCCAAGGCCGCTGTATGCATCATTGAATCATTTCTAGTCCCTTCATTTTTACATTTACATACAATTTGTCAAAGAGCCAACAATAGTTTATTAGATGTTAGATAACTGGATTATACTATACTATACTATAGAAAAGAGTATACTATACAGTATACTACTAAATAGCAACTAACAATATTCAAGATGCTGATGTGTTTTTTCTACAGTGATGTCAGTGAATTTGGAGGACAGCTGCACCGGCACGACATCAGAAGACGACCCCGAGACACAGTCCACCGGCAGCCTGAGCTCCACATCTGCACCTCTGGACCTGCCCTGTCCGTTCCCCTCCTCTTCCTCCCCATATCCCCTGCTCTCGTCCTCCTTCCCGTACCCGTCCTCCTCGCCCCCGCCGTCTCCCTGCGCCGGCCCTGAGCTGCTCCAGCTGCCCGGCTCGGGGTCTCTGGAGGGCTTCGAGCAGGAGCCTCCGGTGTTGGGCCCTCGCAGCGAGTGCAGCGGGGCCTCGTCACCAGACTGTGAACAGGAGCGAGGTGAGAGCCAGCAGAGATTAAACATGAGGACTGACTCAGATGTGTGGAGGCATCAAGTTACCGGCCAACTAGCGAGTTTTACTCACTTGCCAAACACAGTTTTACTTATGAGGAATTGTGGGAAAAAGTTGATTATCCACAAAAATGTAAAAAAATATTGTTTTTTTATTTATTTAACAGGGACCATCCATTGTGCCAGGGGTAGCTAATTTGCATCTGTGGTCCCTGGACAGGGTGTTGTTACATACAAATACAGCACTCCATTACAATCCAGAAAAAAAAGAAAATAATAATAATATTACATCACAATATACCAAATTACAATATCACAATATCAAATCACAAAAACAAAAAATAATAATTTAAAAAAATCCAAATTAATGATCACGATTGCTTTTTCTTATAATAAGAAAATGATTTATAATAAGATTGAATAAGATTATGATTTTTCTCATATATTTTTTTTAAATGTTTCTTTATTACATTTTTTTTACAGTAAACAAGCCATAATTTAAGTGCAGTTGCTTGTCCCTCATTTTCTTTTAAAAAAGCAAAAAGGCACTTACAATGGAAGTAAATACTGAATGAAAATACTGAATGATTCAATAGTTTAAGAGTCAAAAAGTTCAATTTGAACTTTAATTTGCTGCGTATCCCAAAAAAGGATTACATGCTGAGATTATAGCAATCTTCTTTTTATTATAAATGCAAAAAATAAAGCGCAGTCTTTGGAAACATTTCATCTTAATGTACAATTTCTTACATATCATTCAACACATGTAGATTTAATTTAGCAATTATAGACCAGTTACTCAATTAGCAATTAACAAATCCAAACGAGGAGGAAAAAAAAAACAGGACAGATTAAAGTCTTCATTCAATCTATGTGGTTGTTCAGTTTGTAATAATTGCTGTTCCATATTCGTACATCGACCATGTCTATTCCACAAAAAGACATCTCATTAACTGGTATAATACACCTCTGGGAAATGTCCAGCAACTGGTGATTAACTGTCAGCTCTATTATAGCACTCCTGTGTTCATTAACACGCAGTCTCAGCTTTTTTGGGATATGCAGCAAATTAATTTCAAGCTTTGAGCTTTTTTTTGGAAGGATCTTAAAGTATCTTGGAATCATGTCAAACGTGGATTGAAAAATGCGCAAGATCCTTTTCTCTCTTTTTGATTCAATAGTATCTCTAAAAGATGTAAATAATATGCATGTAATCATGATTTTAGTGTGACAAAATAAAACAAACACATGTTTGTTATATCCATTCTTACGCCTTTGGCCTAAAAGGACTTTGTGCTTTTATAAAATTGGTTCACATTTCTGCTTTCAAATCTTCCAAAAATTAGCCCTATTCCCTTCCATTTAAATTGCTACACCATAACCTTGACTTTTACTTTCTTTTAAAGAAACCGACAAGTCAAATTTATTTTATTGAGGTAATAGACACAAACTGTCATGATTCTGCCATCATGTCCTTGTATTCTTCTAGTATTGTGGCAGGATCATGACAGACCCATGTTTTATGTACAAGCGCATGGTCTGTTGTTTGGGCCATGTGCTTGTGGTGTCTCCTCTTGTAACCCCGCCCCCTTGTTATCCTTGTTTAGTCATGATTGCCTTGTTAGCGTCACCTGTTCCCCTTGTTAGTTTCTGGGTATTTAATCTCCTTGTGTTTGCTGTCTTGTGTCGGTTCATTGCCTAATTTATGCTGAATGTTGTCGAATCTGTCTGTTGCTGTACCTTGCCATATCTTACCCGTGAGTACTTAGTGTAGAGTCTTGTCTTTGTGAACGTTTATTTGAGTCATTGTCTAGTCTGCCATCCATTCCTTGTCCTAGTCGTGTTTTGCCCCCTCGTGGGTTTTGTTCCAATAAACCCCTTGTTCGTTGCACTCTGTCTGTTTTGGGTTCATCTCCTTGCACAATCATAACAGAATGAACCGACCAAAACCGAACCCTGCAGACTGTTTGCCCGTCCCTGCCAAGTGTTATCCGGACCCCCTTAGAGAAGTCTGGTTGTCTTCTCCCCTCAACAAGAGGAGTGTCACCCTTCCATACTCACCCGAGGGTGAGTGGATCTTGTCGACCTTCTCTTGTCTGTATGACCACTTCTCCCGGGAGGAGTCCGAGGCGGCATCCTCGAGGTCTTCACCTTCTGTTATGATTGTGCAAGGCGATGAACCCAAAACAGACAGAGTGCAACGAACAAGGGGTTTATTGCAGCAAAACAAAACCCACGAGGGGGCAAAACACGACTAGGACAAGGAATGGATGGCAGACTAGACTAGACAATGACTCAAATAAACGTTCACAAAGACAAGACTCTACACTAAGTACTCACGGGTAAGATATGGCAAGGTATAGCAACAGACAGATTCGACAACATTCAGCATAAATTAGGCAATGAACCGGCACAAGACAGCAAACACAAGGAGATTAAATACCCAGAAACTAACAAGGGGAACAGGTGACGCTAACAAGGCAATCATGACTAAACAAGGATAACAAGGGGGCGGGGTTACAAGAGGAGACACCACAAGCACATGGCCCAAACAACAGACCACGCGCTTGTACATAAAACATGGGTCTGTCATGATCCTGCCACAATACTAGAAGAATACAAGGACATGATGGCAGAATCATATGACAAACATTATGCCACAAATACTGTCGACTGAGTTAACTTCTTCTGAACCTGAACATACCTTCAATTTAAGATGTGATTTCTGACATTCATTTGGTGTTAATAAATGAACAGATTCTGAACATTTCTCTGTGCTTTTGAACAGGGGAGAGAGCGGAGGGCGCAGAAGTTAAACCTGGCAGAACGAACAACATCAGCCGTCAGAAAAGCTCTCGCCTGGAGAAGAGCCTGCGCAGTTTATCTCTCCAAACCGCAGACGACAACGACACGGACACTCGTGCTTTCACTGTGACCTCCAACACACCAGCAGTGCTGCTTCTCAACAGTGTTTAAACTCCCGCTCTATCCGAACACACACCTTCTGACACTACAGTACGACGAAGGAGCTATTGTGTGAAACTGTTATCATCTCAGTGTTACGGACATCTCATCTCAGACTGGTTTAAAACCATGAAAGTATTAGAGTTGCCATGCCGACACCAGCTATGAAGTGATGGGAACTTTTCATCATCACTGAGTGGATGTTCTTCATGTCTGAAATGTTCGTGTCGTGAATGGACACTGTTTGTATTGTATCTTCTGCCGCGGCGTCTCACTGGCTCACTTGAAACCACTCCATTTTGATTGGTGTTAAAGACACACACACAGTAACTGTTGTAGCATGAACAATGAAGTGTCTGAATACGCCACCCGATTCTCCAGCGACTGTAAATAAAGCTTACGACTGAAAAGCGGCGAGTGGGACGCCAGCCTTAGCAGAAGATTTCTGCACTTGTTTTTCACTCTGTCGGCGTTGTGCGATGAACTTTCTCTATAGTCTTAGATTTACTCCACAGGTCATAACGTGACGAGGGACTCGTGTAGTTCAAAGCTATATATTTATACTCGATGTTTATCATGATGTTATCAATGTGTTTTCATGGCACAAAGTTCTTATTTGTGTAATAAACAGATGCTCACAGCTTGAGTCTCTTTCCACCGTTGTGATTTCACAAAGTCAGATGTTTTTATTCTAAAACAGAGTCTTGATCTTGTGATCTTGGACTTGAGATCTCACAAGACATCAAGGGCGAGTTGCATAAACTGCTAAGACTTGTCTTACAAGTTAGTCATCCAATTTTTTTCTTCAAGACTGTTCATAACTTTTAAAAGTTTGTTACATAAAAATGTACATTGGTCTAATTTGATGCCGAACAGTAAGACTGATTACCCCTAACTAACTGCTAGTTGATCATACTAGTTCTTATACTAGTACTAGTACATACTAGTTCACTGGCTTAACATAATGGCTATGTTTATGCAACTAGCCCCTGATCTCATAGGCCTCAGTCTCAAATTTAAAGGAACACTTCACCCAAAAACAACACATGTCATTATTTACCAATCCTCATGTTGTGTTAAACCCATTTGACTTTATTTCATTGAACAGAAAACGATACGTTTTGACAAATACCATATAACTTGGGGGTGGGTATATGATGACAGAATTTTTGGGATATTCTTGGTCTGCATCTGGGTCTCAGTTTAAAGCTCAAAGTATACTTTCGGTTTTTACGCGTGCACTAAGATATGCAGTGCACTTGCTGTATATTTCATCGCTAGCATAGTACGTGGATATTGTACGTGTACGTGCGCGTGCACTATGGGGTGTGAACGTGAAACTTGACAACACTAAACAGCCAATCACGTCGTCGATCATCGCTTACCTTTCCGTGAACTGATGTCGTGACCAATAACATTAGAGAAGAAGTTTGACACTCTCGTTGCCACGCTCAAAGAACGCAGTAACTTTATTTAGCCAATTTTCACAAAATAACTCAGTAATGTTATAGTTGATTTGGTTATAGCAAGCTAGCCTTGATGTCAGTCTAGTTGCTGCGTGCCAACAGTGAGCCTTTCATCTGCGGGATTGGTTTTAACTCTTTAGTAGCCATTGACGGACATTTCTGTAATTTATGAGACAACGCTTTCCTGCCATTGACGGAAATTTCCGGCTTTCCGTGTTTTCACTGTTATACGGTAGGGGGCGCTATGACACACCTTCTGAAGAGTGCTGAATCTCCTGATCAAAACACAGGCGAAGAAGCAGCACCTATGATAAGCACTAAGCAGATGCATGTGTAAAAAAACGCCATCATCAACATTAAACATATCAAAACTGCTTAATGTTACTGAATGAAATGTCGACCCAGGACGAGATTTTGGGGGTGTTGATGGACTCGATCTACTCCATCTTTTTTTTTATTATCTTTCTGAATCCCATCTAGACGTATAGTCTTCGACAAAAACACGTTTTTCTCAGTTTTGTTCAAAATGTTGCTTTTTTATGAAACTTACCCACATTCAAGTGTAGATAAAAAAAAGAATGCATTAAAAGATTAAAACAGTTTTTTTTTAAGGCAGAGGCTCTGTTCTTTTGATAAGTTGCATGTTCAGACAACAAAATATTCTGGGGGCCATGACATTTTTGTGAAAATTATCAAAAACGCTGACAACTTTTTTTTTATTTATGCTGGCGGGGAAAGAGTTAATAGTAAGTGAAAATAAAGGTTAGGTAGAGGTCACAATGCCATGCTAGCATACATGGAAAGGGGATAACTAAGGTTATAAAATAATCTAATGAAATTGGACTTATTGTCCAGTTTGTTGAAATTAATATATCAACAAACTGGCCAAACTAATATTTCAAAATAATGTCATCCCATAAAGTAAGAACTGTAAAAATGCAGGGTATCCATAGATAGACCATGATTGCATTTATTATGTGTAATGTGAGGAGTCATTTTCTTACACGTTATTTGACACATATTTGATATAAATTTGAGTGCTCATTGTAATTCAGTTAGAAAACGAAGATTTGTAGAGACTACCAGCTATTGATTGGAGGTAGTCACAAGTCATGAAAGCCTGTAATTGGTCTTAAACTTCACATTTAAAAGCATTAGTCCATTAGGTACAAACATTTCTAGTAGTGCTCAAGATGTTGAAAAGACACAGTATCACATTCTTACCTGCAATATGGGAATGCGCTGTGGTTCTTATTTGGAAGGAAATTGGAGATTGGATTAACCTTATACTTGGTCTTCTTGGTGATAAACACTTCTACCACAGGGTGTCAGCAAAGCACATTTTGGATTCATAATGACAGGTTTCATTATTGCAGCAAGATTTTCTGTGAAACTATGGGAAGAAGTTTTGTTGATTCACAAAATCATTTGAACTCACCGAAGGGGTTAAATTTATGACCGAAACAGCTGACTTTGAATACTTTATATCTGGAGGAAAAGAAAAGGGACACTTTTAGTCTGGGATCATGTTTTCCTGTACAGTAAGGGCTCAATGCATTAACAGTTTGTTAGAGGGGAGATTTTCTTTCTATTCACTATTTCTTTCCAGAAGTTATGACAGATATAAAATGTCTTTGCACTCATTTAAACTAGTTGCAGGAATCTCTTTAACCCCCTCACACAATCTCACACCAACAGACTTCACTTCACATACAGCGTTTAGTTGATCCTGATCAGCTACATTGTCCCAGTTGTAAACACGATGGTTTTCTTCTTCCATAAGGGGGTTTTGCGTCACGGCATCTTTGTTTCCAGACGGACCGTTAAAGCACACGTCTCCCAGAAATCCTGTAGAATTCAACCAATCAGATGATGACTTCAAAACTACTGAAGTGTTCCCAATTTTGTGTGCCATATGCATCGGACGTTTAACCAATGGTCCGTGGACGTGATGTCTGAGGCTGAGACTAGCCCATGCCGTCGTTTCACAGTCGAAAAGATGGAAAAACAACAAACTACTGGAGACCACAACATTAGACACAATTTTTGATGCCCTTCCCTCGCTAACTAACTAACTTCCCTTTGTCTCGTTTACTTGATCACTAGGATCAGCTATGGAGCTGATTTCTTATTTACAGTTGTTGTGTTTTTTTTAGAGTGACTTGAAGTCACTTGTCAAGGAAATTTGCAAGAGGAAATATTTCAGTTCCCAAAAGTATTTGGGCCAGAAGTTATCAATTATAGGTGTGGTGAAACTGCGGAGCCACATTGCCATGAATCAAACATTCAACTTAAAATGACTGAATAATTTCTGTATAGCTTTAATAAAAATCTATGTATATTTAATTCTTACAGTGATGAATATGCAGTTTTTAATTTTACATTTGATTAGTTTATTCAATTTCTGTAGTAATCTTCTGTCATAGACCTAATACTTAAATCACTCTTTATTTCGATTTGTACATTTTCTTGCATTTATTTGTCCTATTATTTGTATTTAGTTTCTTTCTTCTTATTTTAGTACTGATTGTTTAATTGTCTTCAATAAGCTTTGGGAACTTATAGTTAGGTTAGTATTAGCTTCCACCTTAATAATATTACTCAAATGCCCTCCCCTATGCGACACACACATAACCCTTTTTAATAATTTGCCTATATATAAATGCCCGTCCTTAACCATTCGTGGAATGTCGTTAAGAAAAATCAGCAAAGTCAACTAAAGTGTTTTTCTTTATTCTGATTATGAAGCCTTCATACGATCATACATTTTTTTTTCTATATTTTAATAACATAATTATCAAAGCAGTAAGTATCTGCAAAACAATCATCAATCTGACACAGTTTGACATTCATTTCTAAAAGACATCTGCATCCCAGAAAGCAAAGTGCACCCCGTAGGTTTAGCCGTGTGACAGTCACAGACTGATGGAGTTGATGATCAGAAGAGCTGGAAGAGTTTGAGAAGCGCAGTGGAGGTGAGCGTGTAGATCAGAAGTCCAGGCATCCCCACCATCCCCACAGGTGAGAGAGATGCTGCAGTGCTGTTGAAATTGCTGGTTAGGGTGGTGGTGGTGTATGTGGTGGTGGCAGTGGCATTGGTGGCGGCGGTGGCATTGGTGGCATTGGTAAGACCATAGCTTGCAATCATTACAGCCACTAGCAGCAGTAATACTTCAGTTTTGGAAGCCATATTCAGGTCACTGTCTAGATGAGGAAAACAATGAATTAAAATGATAAAATTCACCTTTTAAAATCATATTCTATTCATTAATATTTTCTAACTAACTAAGACACATGCCAAAATTGCCTGCATCTAACATGATCGCCTATAAAACATAACCTGTATGTATAAAATAGTCATATTTACCGTTTGCCACGGATGATTGTTCTCTGTGTCTGTCGATTCTCTTGAAGGACGTTAATGTGAACGCCAGAGGTGAGCTCAGGCTTTTATTTGAATATTACACCTTACACCCTCGTTAGAGGCGGAGATGTGCTATTACCACAGGATGGAAGGGAATGCATTTATTATGATTATGTCAGTCTCTTCCTCTTAGGGATTGTCCATCCCAAAATGAAAAATCGGTTATCATTTACTCACCCTCATGTACCTCCAAAAGGTTCTTCCAAAAATATATACTTGATTGCATTGACTTTCACTGTATTGCCAAAAAAATTATAATTGAGAAACACTTTTTGTTTTCCACAGCAGAAAGCAAGTCATAGAGAAAGAGATTCACACTTGAATCTGGAGTTATTGAACTTTTATAGCATATTTGGGAACAAAAATCTGATTAATTTTCTTGATTTTAAAAACAGCTGTGTAGTTTTTATTTATGCATTTAAACAATAAGACCCTGGTGTGAAGAAACGGTAGTCTTTCACATCAGTTTGGTTTTTCAGCCAGCAATATAATACATACTGCATTTATTTTCTAGATATTCAGGGAAGTCTTTGACTTTGAGCCGGTGTGAAGTTTTACGTAAGCTGGAAGAGGTTCTGTCTGTCCCTATTTGGTATTGGTTAGTCATAGGTTGGTTATTAATATGGACTATATGTGCCAATGTGTAACTTGCGGTAGGAAGAAAGTTTGCATATCATACCTGTTATATTTATAAAGGTCAACACACAGCGTTATATTGTTCTTAGGTTCTCCATTAATTCTGTTAAAACAACAGTGGAAATCTTTCTGAATCTCTCAATAGAGCTATTTACTTGGATAAGTTCTAACAATGGTGCTCATTAAATCTGTTACATACATAGTCAATGATCTTAATAGAAAAGATTAAGACAAAGAAAAGTGATTTTTGCCCCTTGAATAAGCCAAAGGAGACAGTGGGAAGGAAAACTCCCTAAGAAGAGGAGGAAGAACCAAGAGTCGGGTGGGAAGGCCCTGCATATTTGAACAAACTGCAGAGAAAACATTTGGACTGGTTTCAACCGACTGTTTTCCGCTCTGCACCAGCTTTGTGGGTTTTTTCCCCCTCGTTTGTTGTTGTAAGCATAAGGAAACCTGCCGAATTTCATTTGGTCAGTTTACCATCCCGTGCAGGAGAGTAAAATGGCTGGCCGAGCTGGATGGTTCCCATATCGTGCAGTCAGACACCATTGCTCTGGTAGCTGAGGAAGCTATAAATGCAATTTAGTTGAAACCTCTCTTGACGTGGCCGATGGGATTTATTTATTTATTTAGCGCTTTTTACAATACAGATTGTATCAAAGCAGCTTCACAGTGATAACATGAAAATAATACAGCAAAGTTTGTTTCTAAAAGAAAATTGCGTCAACATCCACCTTAAGTAAGGCAGATCAATAATATTATTGAATATTAAATGTCCCCAACTAACCAAGCCAAAAGCCAAGGCAACAGTGGCAAGGAACCAAAACTCCACCAGGTGACAGAATGGAGAAAAAAACTCATCGATACCGATAACTCTTTATATTTGAAAGCCGATAACCGATATATTGACTGATAAATCTAAATCCTTTTTTTAATATAGTTTTTGAGGGCCTGATTACAAAACCAAAAGTCTCCCCATTAAAAGCCATGTCCTGAGTACACAATTATAATGTTCTCATTATAATTTTATGTAGCCTATATGACATACTTGCACGTTGCACTTAACTGTATTTTCCTTTTATGAAGTGGCGAACAAAATGTATCTAAAGTGTCTCAGCTGAAAGAAATAATCCACTATTTATCAGCTTTCATAGACAAAATTTTCTTATCGGGCCGAACATTAAAAATGATCATATATCGGCCGATACCGATATGGTGGCTTGAAAATGGGTGGGGCTTGCTATTACTAAGTTTATGTTGCCAGCAACACCATTTGGAGAAAAAAAATGCTGATAAAATAGCTCACTATTCGCCATGGAATCAGCAACCAACATTAATGATGAGGACATAGTTGCTAATATATTATTCACCCCGTTTCCAAGATTAACTTTTAAAGAAAAGCTTATGTCTGAACTTTGTATTTTGAGCACTTCTTGCGTTGTTTTTGCCTCTTCACGATGACTCGCTTGGTTTAGTCCTCAATTGTAAGTCGCTTTGGATAAAAGCATCTGCTAAATGACTAAATGTAAATGTGGTCAATCGGCAAAGGAAGGCCTACACCAGAGTTTAATCTTGTGCAGAAAGTCATTTCAACGACAGCATGTGATAGGCTAAGTGATACCCCTGGCTGACAACATCAGTCAAGATCAGTTTGATTAAATATGCAATGTTGCGAAAACACTTCTTTAAAATGAAATGATTGCTGTAAATCCAGTGATCAAATGCTGTGGGTCTCAGTTTTCAGTGATAGTCACATGACTAGTGGCTGGTCTGTGTGTGTAATTCCACAAACCTGTAAGATCTTCTGAACGTACAGTATATAAGCAGTAGGCTTTTATAGACAGGATATTTAAAAATATAACAAAGAGGTAGAATCAATTAATTATAAATAATTTACTGACTTTGTGAGGATAACATGTACTCATGTAATCAATAGAAAAGTAACGGTAGTCTGATAATGACTATTTTAAAATGCAATATAATCTAATTACAATTTACAAGTACTTCATTTTTGTAATCTGATTATGTAATTACCCAGCACTGACAGTATGCACATATGCTGGTGGTGACAAAAATGTACTAGCACTGTACACATACATCTCAAAACCAAAGTGTATTTTGGGCTTCATGGTATCAGATTTCTAATAATAATTTGCCTATTTCCTCAACAACCGATCTGCATGGTCTCTGTACAATACTTGCACCATTGTCTTTATTTGAGTTCATTAAAATTGGTCTGAATCTCATCATCTAGGGTCAAGTCCTCCACATGCCATTAAAAAAACGGAACATATGGTGCATTCAAGTCCTCCTGGGAAGTTATTTACTAGGTGGGAAGTCGTGTCGAGGTGCTTTCACGTAACTTTCGTCATAGTAAGATGGTGGTGTACCTTAAATAACTACACAAAAATACAGCAGCAAGGCTTAACTCTATTTCTAGAAAACGAAGAACAAAGAATGTGCACACCGTATCTTGCTTTTTTAGGTTTTTAATTAATTTATGATGCTACTGTAAACTTTATCGTTGCTTATTATATTAGCCTACAATGCTATCATTTTGTAGCCGGCAATTATTACTTCACTCACTACTAAATACCATAGCTAAATACAGGTATTCCGCCATGTTTCTCACTGACACGACCCCAAACTCGTAAACATAGGGGTTTGAAGAAAATACCGAGCCTCCCACTTGTATCTTTCCGACAAATTACAAAAATGGAGCTCATGCCAACCAATAGAATTGCTGATTACGAGTGACGTAATGTCACCTGGAAGACGATTAACAACAATGTGCTATTGTTTATTATAAATATATTTTTTAATGCAAGTGCATGCAAATATATTTTTATAGGTAAAAGCTAATGCAAATTATCCGAAGAGATATGCATAAGCAGGGAGCGACACGTTTCTAACTTTAGAAAACGTACCATTGTTGTTTACCTTGCTTGTTTGCTAACGCACCTCATGTTTAGCCTATGTCAAATTGTTTTTAACCACGATTATAAGATCTCTTAAATCCATGACAGATTTTGCAATGATTAATCTGAACTTTTGGACTCACTTTTGAGCTCATGACCGATTGACCCACATGTTTCAATGTCCACACTCCTCATGGCGCTCGGGCTCGCCGGGTTTGTGCTCTGTTTGAGCGGACTGAACCTCATCCTCGCCGCGGATCATCCGTCCTATGTGGCGGCGGTGTATGAGCACCGAGTGCGGCTGAACCCGAACCCCAGAGTCCCGCTGGACCGGAGACCCGCCCTGGAGCACATGAAGCAGAACCTGCGTGTGTTTGAAGAGCAGACAGTGCTGGCAGCACAGCAGGTACACTGACAGAAAGTGTGTGTGAGAGCTTCAAATGTGATCAAATGACAACAATAAAAGGAATGCAAGAATATTCTGTACCCATTTAAACACGTACCATATGCAAACTATGCATAATATTAATGCCAGAAAATGTCACAACTTTTATAGTGATAAACATCTCTCAGTGCTTTGTAATTGTTTTGTCAAAAGGTTATTTCACAAACACGTTGCACATGAATATGCTTCTGATCTCATTTCTAAGATAAAACTACCCTTAAAATGGCATGGAACCAAAGCAGGGTTTTTATAACCCCTAAAATAACAAGCAATAACATTTCGGAAGCACGATTAATACTAGTTTGCCTAAAAGTTATTAGTGCTACTGTAATGGGTGCTAATGTGAAAGGATTGTATTAAACCATGAAAATTCATGTTCATTAAGTCTTTTAACTGTGGATACACAGACATTCCTAAATGTTGTCTACAGGACGACTTAACGTTTATATATCATGTATTAAACAGGGTGCCCAGATCATAGTGTTTCCAGAAGACGCCATCCATGGGTTCAACTTCACCAGAGCTTCTATCGCTTGTTATCTAGAGACTGTTCCCGACCCTCAGGAGGTCACATGGAGTCCATGTGCTGATCCACACAGATTTGCAGACACTGAGGTACAAAACTGATATTTACCACCCTTTTTAAGTATGGGTGCCAGTTTTAGAGCCACTTTTTTCACAGTTGTTTCTTTCTCAGGTCCTCCAAAGCCTCAGCTGTATGGCTCATAGGAACCGTCTCTTCGTGGTGGCCAACATGCCGTCCCGTCAGAGCTGTAACCGAACCGCCGACCCTCGCTGTCCTGCGGACGGCCAGTATCAGTTCAACACAAACGTGGTGTTCAGTGACCAGGGCGTCATCGTGGCCCGATATCACAAACAGAACTTGTACTTTGAGGCGGCATTTGACGCTCCACCAGAGTGCGAGTACGTCACTTTCACCACACCTTTTGCAGGCTTATTCGGGGTGTTTACGTGCTTCGACATTCTGTTCCGTGACCCGGCGTTGACTCTAGTAAAGGACATGGGCGTCCGGCAGATCGTGTATCCCACCGCGTGGATGAACCAGCTCCCCCTGCTGGCCGCCGTACAGTTTCAGCGCTCGTTCTCGCACGCGACGGGCGTCACGCTGCTGGCCGCCAACATCCGAGCCGCTCAGCATGGCATAACCGGCAGCGGCATCTTCACGCCATGGGATTCGCTCATTCATCATGATATGAAGGGGGATTCTGGGAAATTGCTGGTGCGTAGAGTGCCAGTTTTGGATCCAGCTTTTATTGGGGATGCAGCATGGCCTACACTGACGCCATTTTCTGGGTATCCAAAAGAGAAACTGAGGTCAGAATTACCAGAAAAGATGCATGTTTGGCCTACAAGTAGCTTTGACGCAGATGATGGTGTAAAATACTGCCAAACGGATTCTGAATGTGCACAAGAAGCTACATCTACAACCTTTACCTCCATCATGATGTATGATAATTTCACTTTGGTCCCTTTGCGAGGCAGTAAAGGGAACATTAGCATTTGCAGTGGCTCTGTCTGCTGCCACCTGCTGTTCCGGAGGTCCGACACGCATGAGTTTTACGCTCTGGGCGTCTTCAACGGCCTCCATGCGGTGCACGGGACGTATTACCTGGAGGTTTGCGCTCTGGTGAAGTGCACAGGTGAACATCACAGCAGCTGCGGAGAAGAAACCGAACACGCTCGCACACCGGTGGACTTCAGGCTGACGGGGACCTTTACGACTCGACATGTGTTCCCTGGAATTCTGGGTAATGGGATGACTCTGTATATTCCGGATCATTCTGGTTGGGAGAGAGGTAACCGCTTTTACATGAGCCGGAGGGGAATGAGCGCTGGACTCGTAACAGCTGTGCTGTATGGGAGACACTATGAGAAGGACAATGATTAAAACTTTCATAGGACACTAATTATAGTGCACTACAAATAACATGAATTAGATCATTTCATCTCATTGAACTGCATTTCTTCATCCAAAAATGAAAATGGAAAATTCTGTCATGACTTTTTAATAAAACATCATTCCAAGCCTATACGTTTTTTTTTTCCTGTCAAACACGGTTTTTAAGAATATTTATGCCCTTGTATCACCTTATTTTGCTACGTGGAAGTACGTTATATTTTGTGAATGTGCGAGACTTCTGATTCATTAGCCGCTATAGGTGAATAACTAAAATAACAACATGCAGTAAATGGTAAAACTATTTGTACTACAAACCAGTGTGTATAAACCAGTTTATAATTATGACAAAACATTAAAATAATATGATAATAAATACGAGTTTGCAATATCAAGCAGCATAAGCTGTTTTGTAGTTTCAAATAACTGGAAGCTGAGGACACCGAAATAAATAATATTTTTTTTATAGAAATAATCTTATGCTATATTTCAAGTTATTTTAAGTCATACAGTTGCTTTATGTGAGAAACAGACCCAAATTAAATGGTTGAAAATCTTCCTCTTTGCCACACATCAGGGTGAGTAAATTTAATGTTTGAGTTGAATTAACAGTTAAAGCTGAAGAGACTAGTGGTAAAAGTCGGCATGAAATCGAAGTTGAGAAGTCAAGTCTTTTTCCACTATTGTGCCGTTTAGTGAAACAGCTTTTAAATGTAGGGCAGGGATTGGGATAAATAAAACGTTTTCTTGTATGCAGACTAATTTATGTTCTTTTAACACACATAATGCCAATATAATACATAATTTTGTATAATTTTTAAATATTTGCCAAGTTTCTGTAATAAAAAGACACTAGAATCTTATGGTGAAAGATTTATTTAGAGTTATTAATAGTTATTAACAATGTACCAAAAGGTCAAGTCACACACTTGATCTTTTCATTGTATTTGAATTATAAAATAAATCACACACACACACAGACACACACCCATTCGAATTTACAATCACACACACACACACACACACACACACACACAGACACTACAGGAAGAACGCTGTAATTCCTCACAACAGCAGAGGACTAAATACTCAGTTTGATCCTGAAAGTCTTCATGTTTTTTAATAATAAATAATCCATGATGATGCAAACCTAAAGTCAATCTTCATGCACAAACGGGGATTAAAAGTAAAGCTGGAGGAAAAGTCTGCAGCTCTTGGTCCCTGACGTCTTCTGCAGTTACAACAATCCCATGCCTTCTCACGTTTCACATGAATGCTGGCGATAACAGGCCATTTCTTCTGATAAAGGAAAACAAAATGAATTTGGCTTTAAATAAAGCGTATTAGAGATGCTTGAGAGTTTAAACATTGACATTGTAGAGAAGAAAAATAAATAGACTGGTTAAACTGCAGTGTTGGCCACTTATTTTCCTGTTTTTCCGTTTTCTCCTGAGACTTTCGGACGCACCGGTCATTGAGGGACGACCCTAATTAGCATAGTCACCATTCGGCCAATGAGGCGAGAGTTTAAGACACTGAGGGGCGGGACAGAGTGTGTTGTCAGTACGTTTCCGAGTCCGAATCATTGAGTTCATCATCGGGGACTATGAGGCCGTCCTCGCGACCCAAGCTGTTGAATTTACGGTAGGAGACGTGCTCGGGACGCAGCATGGGTAAAGGGTCAAAGGTCACGGTCTTGGATGGGCTGGAGTAATGGTTAATGGTGGTAAACGTGAGGCTTGATATGGTGCCGGGACTGCTGGGAGAGATGGGCATCATGGTGGAGAGTATCAGCGACAAACAGTCGGCCACGTCTTTGTTCGGGGCACAAGACAAAGCTGGAGTGTAACCTGGGAAACACATTTGATTCAATTCATGTTTATTTGTATAGCATATATTTATATACATGAGCATGTCAAAATAATGTCCATATGGCAGCTATATACAGCAATAATATAACACGTTATGCGTTCAAAACAAACATGTTACAACTTGTGCTTGTAACCATTCACAGCAATTTTGTGCTGATGTAAATTAGCATGATGCAAATTTATTGTAAGGAAATAATATTATCAGCAGTTCCGTTTACCTGGAATTTACCCATGTTTTTATAATTGGTCAATTACAAAATTGTCATTTCAAAATGTATTCCTTTGATGCAAAGCTTAAGTTATTATTGATACTTATAAGGAATTAATACTTTTCTTTAGTACCATTGAGAGTTTTTATTAATAATTAGAATTTGTCTTCATTTTAATTTTAGTTAAAAGTTTTACTAATTTCTTTGTGCTTTTATCATTTTTATTTGATTTTTAATGCCTATTGTTTTTTAATTGATTTTTATTTCAATTTTAGTGAAAGTTGAACTAAACAAAAATGAGAATGTTGCCTTGGCGAGTATTTCTTTTATGACATAATTTTTTTAGTCATCTATAATAATACTTCTGCTATGATGAAAAATGAGCTGTGTTTTAAAACACTTTAAACGCTCACCGTTTTCATCCACGGCGAGGACACTGGCTCCTTTACCCAGCAGCTCCTGCACGACCACCGTGAGCCCGTTACGAGCCGCGACGTGAAGCGGCCTGAGACACGAGAGAGAGAAGCAGCTCTCTTTAATCTTGAGATGAAGAGGAGGAGAGCATGCGTGAAGAGAACAAACTTACGTCTGCAGCGCTGCGTTCGTGCAGTTGATGAGGTTTCTGTCCGTGACCTTCTCAAGAATTAACAAGGCACTGGTTTCATGCCCCTAAAAACAGAAACAATACAAGTGAAACTAGATTTGCATTTCCAAAGTACGACCGCAGCAAGGCTGTAGAAGACATGCTAGATTCTAGATGAACAAAAAAAGCCTTTGTTGGATCGTGGTAATTAACCCTAACAAAATAAAAAATGAAAAAATCGAATTTTTTAAATGATCCATTGATGTCACATTTGACCTCTTTTTGGCTCATATACCGTAAAACTTCAAATAGTAGCCCGGGCTTTTATTTTCCCAAACCGTCGAATTGCACCGGCTTGTATTTGAGACAGGCGTCTATATGAGTCAGGCCTTTATAATTTAGTGTTGAGATGTTGGTCATTGAGTGTATGTCTCTAATCTATAAAAATCTCCAAATGCTCCACGTTAAACTGCGGTCTTCCAACCTTTTACTGTCGCGTCGTCAATTGATTTTGATTAATATGCGCGAGGGAGAGAGAGCAAGACAGCGCTCGTGTTGTTTGAAGATGTGAGAGTGCGCGCGCGCGGCCGGGGCGCTCTCTCTCTCTCTCTCTCTCTCTCTCTCTCTCTCTCTCTCTCTCTCTCTGCTCGTAACGCGCCCTGTCAAGCGCAGCAGTCATTCTATTCTACATCACTCATCGATCAAAAAAAGCTTTGGAGGGACAAAAAATTGCTTTGGCGGCCGCGAAAAAGCGGACGATCTGACGGTTTTAGAGGATTAAATACAACCCGAAACTAAAAAACAGACCCGGCCTCTATTTGAGACCGGCCTTTATTTACCCAAACCTGCAGCCACACCAGGCGTGTAAAAGAGACAGGCGTCTATTTGGGACTCGGCTATTATTTGAAGTTTTACGGTAGTCTGATATAGTGAGAATATGCAGGAAAAAAACACATTTTGATTCAGAGGCCCAAACTGAGCAAAAATCTCAAATGTGGTGCATTTGTTGAGATCTTTATAACATTATAACAGACTTCTAGAAGTCAGCTGTTATTCTATATCTGCCAGTAATATGTCTTAGTAAGCTGATATTAGATGCTGGACTCTCATGTAAAGTTCATGTAAAGTCATTATTCATCATGGAGTTTGTACCTTACTGCAGGCCAGATGCATTGCTGTGTTTCTGTGCGCGTCCTGTAATGTGAAGTCTGCTTTTGCGCTGCTCACGAGCACCTCTGCAGAAACAACACACACATCACAATCATATCAGCATCAACACACGCAGCCCAGCGTGTCTGGACATGTTTACGGCAGCTTCCAGAATAACAGCACATCTGGTTTAACGATTCAGAAACTCTATCGCCCTCTTGATCCACAGCAACTCAATAACACAAATGAAATAAAACAATTTAATTAAATTAGATGAAAAGCCTTACGAAATGAATGAAATTCAAAAGTTTACAATGCAGCTGAAATTCAAAAAACTAACAAAAACGACAAAACCGTTATTAAAACATATGAAAACTAAAAACATATCAATACAGCATATATATATATATATATATATATATATATATATATATATATATATATATATATATATATATAAAAAAAAGCTAGTTCAAAATATTAACAAATACTGGTATAGTGGTATAATAATAATTCTAAAATAACACTTATCTACTTTGTGTAATTTTTGTGTCCAGCTTTAATAACACTGTTTGGCAGTGTTGTTTACAAAAGTAACTACACATTATTACAAGTACAAGTAACTAATCGTTACATTTCTATTGCATTTGACAGTTAATAAATAGAACACAAGTCTGTGAAAAGAGATAGAGTAGTGTTTAAATGTTTAGGGTTGAAAAGATTTTTATTCAATATTATTTTATTCAGCAAGGATACATTAAATTGACCAAAAGAGAATGTAAATACATGTATAATAATATAAAACATTTATATTTCAACACTTTTCAGCCATTACATTTATAGTTCTTTTCTATTCATCAAAGAATCCTGAAAAGAAACTTTTGCCAACACTGCTAATAATCAGAAATATTTTTTTAAGCAGCAAATCAGCATATTAGAATGATTTTTATTTTATTTTTCATTTTCATATTAGATTGATTTCTGAAGGATCATGTGACACTGAAGACTGGAGGCTAATGATGCTGCAAATTCAGCTTTGATCACAGGAAATATTAAAAATGTTACAGATCCCGAGCTTTTGAATGGTAGTGTATTTAAACTAAAAAAATGTTACTTTATTTGAAACATTTGTTACTTGTGCCGATTTGCGGTTTAATCTCTGAACTCTTCGTAACTTAAGAAAAATGGGTAACGCTTCCTTTTACAGTACAGTACTTACGTGTACTTGCAGCGTACTTACCTAGAAAGTACTGGCCAATATAAGGTAAGTACATGGTTTAGGGGTAGGTTCAGGGTTAGTATCTAGTTATTACCCAGTAATTGTAATTACTATAATAAGTACATAGTATGTACATGGGTAACAGGACTGTAAAAGGAAGCGTTACCGAAAAATGCTTGTGTTTTCGGTCTCACCTACTGCGTTGGTTTGCCCGTTCTCGGCCGCCATCATGAGTGGTGTTCTCCCCAGCATGTCGATGGAGTTGACCTGAGCGTTGTGACTCAGCAGAAGCTGCAAACACTCCACGTGATCAGTGTAAGCGGCGGCGTGCAGCGGCGTCCTACGGGACACACAGAACACATGACCTACACAATATAAAGCAGTGCTGATCCTATAGAAACCCTGTTCTTACCTGGACTGTGAGTCTGTGGCGTTCACGATCGCTGGACCTAAAGTCTCAATCAGCATCTCAGCTGGAGATTCATGATCATTAATACTGAAACACAGAGAGAGAGAGGAGAGATGTGATGCTTTCAGATGCACGTCTTCATCCAGGAGGAAGCAGATCATATGAGTGTTTCTTACACAGCGCAGTGCAGCGGACTGAAGGAGTTTCCCTCCATCTGCCGAAACACGTCCTGCTCCAAGAGCAACTCCACACACGCGTCGTGACCTGAGATCGACACAACAGGATTCTTTCATGAGTAGAAAGTTCAAAAGAACAGCATTTATTTGAACACATCAAAGCTGTGACCACTAGCGGTCTTTGTTGTATTTTATGTGTATGGGTTTGTTCACTGTTGTATTGTTTAAGTATATGTATGTATACCATACCAGATCCAGCACTTTACTGCATTAAATAGCACTGTAACATAATTAAAATGTACTTAATGTACATAGAATAGCACTTTACTGTATATGTGTATATGTGCGTGTCCGCCGTACTAGATGCCCTTTCTGTGGTGTCTTTCATATGTTCTTGAAAACTGTGGCGTTTTTTTAATTGTGTTGTATCGTATTCAATTTCAGGGTTAGTTCACCCAAAAATGAAAATGATGTCATTAATGACTCTTCCTCATGTCGTCTCAAGCCCGTAAGACCTCCGTTCATCTTCGGGACACAGTTTAAGATATTTTAGATTTAGTCCGAGAGCTTTCTGTCCCTCCATTATAAATGTGTGTACGGTATACTGTCCTTGTCCAGAAAGGAAATAAAGACATCATCAAAGTAGTCCATGTGACATCAGTGGGTTAGTTAGAGTGTTTTGAAGCATCGAAAATACATTTTGCTCCAAAAATAACAAAAACTACAACTTTATTCAGCATTGTATTGTCTTCCGGTTCTGTTGTGGATCCGCGTTCAGTGACGCCGCTGACGTAAGACGCTGCTGACGTGTGTCTGGTGCGCCCGAGCTTCGGTTACAGTCTGAGGGAGACGCACGCTGGAAACAAAACAATCTTCACAAACATGTCTAAGGATTTCCACACAGAGGAAGACTTGCATTTGTTTGCCCAGCCATATTTATTTGAACCCGAACACACGGACGCACCAGACACACGTCAGCAGCGTCTTACGTCAGCGGCGTCACTGCGGACTCGTGAACGCGGATCCACAACAGAACCGGAAGACAATACAATGCTGAATAAAGTTGTAGTTTTTGTTATTTTTGGACCAAAATGTATTTTCGATGCTTCAAAACATTCTAACTAACCCACTGATGTCACATGGACTACTTTGATGATGTCTTTATTTCCTTTCTGGACAAGGACAGTATACCGTACACACATTTACAATGGAGGGACAGAAAGCTCTCGGACTAAATCTAAAATATCTTAAACTGTGTTCCGGAGATGAACGGAGGTCTTACGGGCTTGGGACGACATGAGGGAGAGTCATTAATGACATCATTTTCATTTTTGGGTGAACTAACCCTTTTAGCTGTGTCACTTTGTACTGTGATGACCTGACGGGGGAATGCAGATGTAAAATAGCCTTTGGGCTAATTCTGGCATATTTACATTGCTGAAAAACTAAGATGTCCATTAATATGCACTGTCCCTTTTAAATAAAAATTTTTTTTTTAAATTGAAATGGAATCTTTTGTAACATTATAAATGTCTTTACTGTCGCTTTCGATCAGTTCACCTCAGAATAAAAATTTCCTGATAATTTACTCTCCCTCACGTCATCCAATATGTTCATGTCTTTCTTTCTTCAGTCGAAAAGAAATTAAGGTTTTTGGAGGAAAACATTCCAGGATTTTTCTCCATATAGTGACTTCAATGGGGTCCAACGGGTTGAAGGTTCAAATTGCAGTTTCAGTGCAGCTTCAAAGTCTCGACACGATCCCAGCCGAGGAATAAGAGTCTTTTCAAGCGAAGCGATCGACAATTTTCTAAAATAAATAAACATTTATATACTTTTTAACCACAAATGCTCGTCTTGCACTGGCTGTGATGCGCCACACATTACATAATCACGTTGAAAGGTCACGCATGTCAAAAAAGTAAATAAAAAATTATATAAATGTTTTTGTTTGTTTTTTATAAAATGACCGATCGCTTGGTTAGATAAGACTCTTATTCCTCGGCTGGGATCGTGTCGAGACTTTGAAGCTGCACTGAAACTCACATTTGGACCTTCAAACTGTTGGACCCCATTGAAGTCACTATATGGAGAAAAATCCTGGAATGTTTTCCTTCAAAAACCTTAATTTCTTTTCGACTGAAGAAAGAAAGACATGAACCTCTTGGATGACGTGGGGCTGAGTAATTTATCAGGAAATTTTAATTCTGAAGTCAACTACTCCTTTAATGCATCAGTGTGATTGGATGGCGGCATGTTTACCGTTATAACAGGCCCAGTGCAGCGGTGTGAAACCACAGTTGTCCTTGAGGACGAGGACGG
The DNA here is from genome assembly GCA_030578255.1 of Tiaroga cobitis. NCBI lineage: Eukaryota > Metazoa > Chordata > Actinopteri > Cypriniformes > Leuciscidae > Tiaroga > Tiaroga cobitis. The sequence goes on along the minus strand of CM060609.1, from coordinate 41,512,313 downwards.
TGTTTTGGATCTTCAGAAGGGCCCTCAGAACCCCGACGTGACCGCAAGCAGCCGCCAGGTGTAGAGGAGAGCGTCCCCTGCCGTCCTGAACCACGAAACTGGACCCGTGCTGCAGCAGCGCCACCACACACGCCTCGTGACCCATCACTGCCTGCGACAGTCAAGAGGAGAGAAGCTCTTACTTTAGATAGATTGACATTAACAGAGAGAGAAATATTCCAACAAGCTATCTCTCGCAACCTTAGTCAAGTGACACGCTGGACACAAACTATCTTTCTTTCGTCATATTCTGGGCTCATCTGCTATTCTGTACATAGAATGCTTTAATTGTATGGTGTTTACAGAGTTTGGTCTTTAAAGTCCCCCTGTAGTCAATAATTATATCCCTTAAAACTCATCTTTGATCATCAAAATTACATTTAAACTTTCTTTCCTTGAATAAATGCCTTAAAATAGCTTGAATGTAACTCATTAAGTACGCGCTGTTCTATGAATATGCAAATGAGCCCCGCCTCCACTCACTCACTCAGCTCAGAGATCCACTGGTTGACGATCACACGTTGATCTGATTGGTTACAAGGTCGTTTTTGACGTCAGAAACACCAGCGATATCAAAGCGTGTTTTTGAGACTGTCTTTGGTTCACTGCAGTTTTAAGCAGAAAATACTCAGCAATGCTGTCGACTTATGAATTTACACATGGTTTGTCTTAAAGCGTATTAAAAACACCACATAGACACATAAACAACATTAAAAGCTTGATTTTCACCACAGGGGGACTTTAGAATAATTTCTTGGTACATTAAGCCACGTTGGAAGTCTTTCAGGATATCTCAGTATCGATATTTTTCCCTTTCAATACTCAATTTCCGCAGAATAGATACAAGATACTGCGCTTTCTCATTCTCTCATCTTTTCGAGCGAGTTAAGGCCTGTTCACACCGGGACGAATTTCGCGTGCAATATTCGCCGACGTTTAACGCCTCTTGACTAAACAAAGGGCGTCAATGTGAGTGTGCACACCGACGCGAAAAACGTCCCGCGTAAAAGCGTGATTTTTTTAAAAACGCCTCGGGTTCGTTTCTTTGGTTTGGCGAGCCGCGTCAAAAACTATCCGACCAATGAGATTGGCGCTTTTGCTCACATGTCTGGAGCTTCTGAAGTTACAGCTGCTGGTCTCGTTGGTGTGGGAACAAAGAACTAGATGACAAACGCGACAGCGACTACAACATAGGACTATTTCTGTTTTACATTAAGCGCCATCTAATGTCAGGGAATGAATTTGCATGTTCACTCGACTCATCGTCAGCGAAAATCATTTGGATGCGAACACAAAAAACGAGTTGAAAAACGCTGGCGAATAACGCGCGCCGATATTCGTCCCGGTGTGTACGGCCCTTTACACACAAACCCGCCTCCCCTCACTCACTCATTTCATTTGCTCCGGATGAATTTTGTTGGTGTTAAAGGGCTTGAATTTCGGCACATATTGTGATAAATTTTACGCATTCCTGCAGATTTTGTGCTCAAACACCCAAAGTGCGGCACATAAAGCCGCCTCTCAGTACTAAATTCTTTTTCACTGCTTATTGCACTTAAACACTCAAATACAGAAAAATAATGTAAAAATGCCGGTCTTGGCAAGTATTCACATAAACACAGTCAGTTATGTTTTAAGTGAATGTAAACCGCTGAGAAAGAAAATGCATGTGTAACAGATCTGTGTGTCTTAAAGTGACAGCAGCCTAATATACCCGCTGCCAAATTATGAGATATTAAACTAGTAGTCACAGTGGCTGGTGAGCAAAAAAGTTAATGTCAAGCCCTGTATATATAAAACTTTTTTAAACATATATTTAAATTATACATTTAATTATTGTAATTGCATCGATGGACTTTAACTTGTATTAAAGCCATTCCTTTAAAGGTGCCCTAGAATGTGAAATTGAATTTATTTTGGCATAGTTAAATAACAAGAGTTCAGTACATGGACATGACATACAGTGAGTCTCAAATACCATTGTTTTCTCCTTCTTATTTAAATCTAGTTTATGAAAAACACCCCTGAAAAATAGGCGAATCTCCACATAACAGACTGTGATGCAACAGTCGGGGTCTACGCCTCCAAACATTTGCATATGCCAGCCCATGTTCAATGACAGGCGGAACTGCGCAGCCGAAGCATAGCAGTTGCTCAGTGTTTGGATGTACACATGAACACAAAAGTATTCTTTAGTTCCTTTATCCGAGCCTCTGAAACAATGGGTTGATTTTATTTTCTCTGGAAATGCTTCCCAAAGTAGTGTATGGTCCAAACATTTCACCGACAACTGTTTCCTCAACTTGGGCCAATACAGAGCTGGCCTCGATGAACGTCTGAAAATAAATCGATCGAGCTAAGCAACAATTTCTGATGTGTAATTGTTCAAGTTCAGACAGGTAATCTTTCTCTCAAAATCGTTCAATACGGTTTATGCATCAGTAAGTCAAGCCAGTGACTAAAATATCAACTTCACATCGTTTCTTTTAGTAGGATGAAAGAAACCTTATTCAAATTTAAATTGTGAATAAATGATATACTGAAAGCGATCAAAGAACAATCTTTCCACACAGCGCGAGTTTATCTGGACATCTCGTTATGAAATCAATGACGCACGTTACACTGCACAACGAAGCTCTTACTGTATTTACATCATCGTGTTTGCATTGGGGAAAGCATTAGAGAGAGTGCAGAAACTGCATTGCAATGATAAGATCTTCATTCTCGCGATCAACAGACTGTCCTCTGCTTGCTCAATGCTCAGTCATCACGGCAACATTTTATGTGATGGGAATAGATCGAAATACTTTAAAAACATCTCACGATTCGTTAATTTCGATAGCTGTAATAGTAAAAACGTATAATAGCTGTAGTAAAAGTATTCGAGAGAGTTTCACATGCAATACGTAGCTATTTCATATGCAAGCATGTCAGCCAATCACAGCAGTGGGCGGTTCCACTGAATCCCACAGCCAATCACAGCAGTGGGCGGTTCCACTGAATCCCACAGCCAATCACAGCAGTGGGCGGTTCCACTGAATCCCACAGCCAATCACAGCAGTGGGCAGTTCCACTGAATCCCACAGCCAATCACAGCAGTGGGCGGTTCCACTGAATCCCACAGCCAATCACAGCAGTGGGCGGTTCCACTGAATCCCACAGCCAATCACAGCAGTGGGCAGTTCCACTGAATCCCACAGCAGACACGCCCCTTCAAACAGAGCGTTCAAAGCAGAGGCTAAAATCAGGCTAGGAAAAATGCCTTTTATTTCTAAATTATGACTATTTTTGATCTAAAAAACATACTAACATTATAAGGGCAACCCAGGAAACATTATAATATAATAAAATAACCCCATTCTAGGGCACCTTTAAAACTGAAAAATACAGAGGAGAAATTGAAAATAAATAGAAACTGAATATGATGGCAGATGAAGGTATATTTCTCCACTGAGATATTGGTGCTTATGAGTGTGACTGACCCCGCGGTGGAGGGCTGTCCTGCCAAATTTATCTCTGGTCTCCACAATGGCTCCTTTACTCAACAGAAGATACACACAGTCTGTGTGTCCGCCCAGAACCGCCAACATCAGAGGAGTCCTGACAACAACACCACACAATTAACCTACTCATCAGACTGACAGCATTCAAGCATATAGCCGAGACACAGAAGCTCTGAAACTCACTGTCCCTTTCCATCACGTATATCGACGGCTGTTTGCGGATCGGCGTTATGGATGAGCAGACGCAGACACTCAGAGTGACCGTTCATGGCTGCAGATGGACAGAAGCAAACACACACACACAATAAAATAACACACATAATCTGATCTGACCTGACATCAGCTCAGGTAACATCAGTCTCAGACAATGCTGTTGTTTTGAACTTTCTATTCATCCTGAAAAATAAAATGTATCACGGTTTCTACAAAAATATGAAGCAACACAACTGTTTTGAATACTGACAATAATCAGAAATGTTTATCGAGCAGCAAATCTTCATAGAGTGATTTCTGAAGGATCATGTGACACTGAAGACTGGAGTAATGATGCTGAAAATACAGCTTTAATCACAGGAATACATTACAGTTTACAATATATTCACATAGAAACCAGTTTTTTAAAAATAATAATATTTCACAATATTACCGTTTTTACTCAAACAATTCTGTATATGTAAAAATACACATACCTGTATATGTATATGTATATTTTAAATGGTGGTAATCTGGAAACTTTGGAACTTTGTCAATCTATCCACTAGATAAGCCTGTCTGAGGCTGAGACTAGTGTCTGATGTCATAAGTGTGTGTGTGTGTGTGTCTGTTGACCTGCGGAGTGTAAGGCGCTTCTCTTGTGTGTGTAGTCCTTCAGCAGCATTGACGCGCCCTGATTGATCAGAATATCCACACACTCCACGTGACCCTTAAACGCAGCCAGACTCAGAGCTGTGTGACCCTGAGGCGTCCTCACGTCCAGATCCAGCAGAGACTGGACCAGAACCTCAAGAGCATGGTGGTGACCGTGATATGCCTGCCAACACACACACACACACACACGAGACGTTTTAATGCACTGATGCTAACTTTTGACTTGCATGTTATTGTTGACAATCAAACCCACACCTAGACTAATGAACAATGTTATTTGGTTGAATAGTTGTTTATTGTGGTTATTATTAATATTACATGTAATTATTTAGAAAACATTTGTGCCTTTTATTTATTGAACTTCCTGCCAAGAGAACAACACCTAACTGAAAAATAAGGCAAGGCAAGGCAAGTTTATTTATATAGCACATTTCATACACAATGGTAATTCAAAGTGCTTTACATAGAAGAAATAAAAATAACAAAAAAAATAAAATAAAAAGAAATAACAATAATTAAAACAGTTTAGAATAAAGAAATTAAAATAATCAAAACAAATAAGAATAATTAAAACGGTTTAGATGAAAAAATAAAATAAAGTACAGTAAAAACAGTCGGACGAACAGTGGCACAGTGCTCATTCAGTAAATGCAGCTAAACAGAAGTGTTTTGAGTCTGGATTTGAATGTGACTACTGTAGGAGCACATCTGATCTCCTCTGGAAGCTGGTTCCAGCTGCGGCTGGCATAATAGCTAAAAGCAGACTCTCCGTGCTTTGAGTAAACCCTTGGTATTTCTAACTCTGTGATCCTAATGATCTGAGTGATCTGTTGGGTTTATATTCAGTGAGCATATCTGCAATATATTGAGGTCCTAGCCCATTGAATGATTTATATACCAGTAATAATACTTTAAAATCAATCCTAAATGCAGGGTTCCTGCACACTTTTTGACGTCAAATTTAAGGCTTTTTAAGACCTTTTTAAGACCTGAAGAAATCAAAATTAATACCGTACATTAGGGGTGTGCAATATTGACAAAAATATATCTCAATATTTTAAACGTTTTGTTGATAATAATTAGATGATATTTTACTGATTGTGTTTTTGTGCTGGTGCATTGGCTGGTTTAGGCCTGTTGTTGAGAGCAGACTCACGAAGATATGTATATTTATCATATTCTATGCAGTGGTCAGTTCACAGTAGTGACAGAAATGATTAATTAATGTGCAATATTTGCCACCTTAAATTGATTTCCAGGGGCATTTTCACCTATATATGGACATTTTTTCTAAACTTATTTAGAGTTATGCATCACCTTTTATGTCAAATAGCCTACTTACATTCAAATTATTCAAATTAAATTATACAGTAATTATACTTATTTATACAATAATACTTAATTACACAATAATTATACAGTACCACCGTTACCAGTCAAATTAAATCATTCAATCAAAATCCATCTTTGCAGTGCAGAGGAGACACAGAAGCGGCATCAGAAGTGGCATTAATATATAATACACTCCATTTACAATTGCATAAATAAAGCTATGAGATAGTTTTATTTAAATCAATATTCAATATTTAAATATGAAATGATTTCTAATTTTAACGTTTTAATTAAAAGGTACTTTAAATATGAAACTAAAACCGCCAGTATGCGGCAGCAAGTCACTGTCTTAATACTGTAAGCGAGTTGAGCATACTGTCTCTATGGAGTTGAGGCGAGGGATTCATTCATTCAACCGATTTGTTCAAACGGCTGATTCATTCGGGAAAGAAACAAGTGATTGTTCATTGAATCGTTAAAATGACTCGTTCAAAACGTGGATTTCAGTCAAGAAATCATCGCTGTCTGTTGCATTGAGACTCTGCTACGGTTTCATTTTGAAATTCTAGTCGGCGAAATAAAGGGAAAACAAACAATATTGACAATATGGTGTCTAAAAAGTAACTCACAATGTTAATTTATTTTTAATTTAACTATTGTATAACATAAATATATCACACTTGTGCACGGGAAAACGGCACTCTTACTGATGTGATATTCTAATATAAGAACAGAATATGATATATAAGACAAACTAATTTGGGGACATAGGCCTACAACTGCACTGACACATCACGCAGTGAAAGCACGAGAGACAAATGCGATGTCAGCTCACAGTGCCTCATACATCGTTAAAACAATGATTACAATATCATTATAGACAATACACATCGCACACCCCTAAGGACATAAAGAATGAACTTACGACTGAACTGACACTGCCAACTTTCTTCTTCTCTCCTCTCTCGCGTGCAGGAGACAGACGTTATTCTGCCGCGAATGTGATGCGAACTGTCACGTGAACAAGCAAATCCATAAAGATATAATAATAAAAAATAATACTTCGCTAATTAGATAGTTTTAATTTGGAAAACATTTAGATATGTCTAAGTCGAAGTGTCATCTAAAATGTAAGACCTTTCATAAGTAAAAATAAGACTTTTTAAGACTTTTAATGGCCTTATATTTTAAAAATCTAATTTAAGACTTTTTAAGACTTTTAATGGCCTTATATTTTAAAAATCTAATTTAAGACTTTTTAAGACTTTTTAAGGATCCGCGGGAACCCTGTAAATGTAACTGGGAGCCAGTGTAAAGACCTGAGGACTGGTGTGATAAGTTCATATTTTCTGGTTCTGCTCAGAATCCTGGCAGCCGCGTTCTGTATGAGCTGCAACTGTCTTATGGTCTTTTTAGGAAGGCCAGTGAGGAGTCCATTACAATAATCCACCCTGCTGGTGATAAAAGCATGCACAAGTTTCTAGAAAAATAAAATAAAACAATAATATATATATATATATATATATATATATATATATATATATATATATATATATATATATATATATATATATATATATATATAATTATTATTATTTAAGTTTTTTGCCTTTTGTGGTGTTCTCTTGGCAGGAAGTTCAATAAATAAAAAGGCACAAATGTTATATATATATATATATATATATATATATATATATATATATATATATAGTCTTATGCGGTTTTTGAGTGACTCGTTTTATAAATGGCTGAATTTTTTAACTGAACTAGAATTATTCAATTGTAGATATATATATTTTTATTTATTTATTTGTTTATTTAACAGGGACATTGCACAACAAATGTGTTGCACAGACCAGAAATAGCTAGAAGCTAGTTTTCATCTGTAGTCCCTGGACAGAGGCAATGTGACAGCAGGTTAATACAGTGGACAATGAGCATTCCCAATGATGAGTCCTTTCACAATACAAAATACAGATAAAACACCTGCAAAAGGATCATCTCAACAAAACATGCAATTACACTACCAGTAATATTTACAACTATTTACAGTTCCCTTTTAAATTTACCTTCTTACGTTTTTAATCAAACCTCAATTAACCAGTTTTGTGCTAATGATCACAAATCTGACCGTCTTTCAACCATTTCTTCAGGTTAAGTTTAAACTGTTGTAAGGTGCTACTCTCTCGCATAGTTAAAGGCAACGAGTTCCACATCCCTGCAGCTTTCACAGAGAAGCAATTCTGTCCAAAAGCAGAGGACCTAAAGTTGACATAACAGTCTCCTCTGGAGGAGGCTCGCGTTGTTCTAAGTCCTACCTCTTCACACGATTTCACAAGCATACTCAGGGGCTGTGGTGCCAAATCATGAACAATTTTATATACTAAAATAACATTCGAAAACAAAACAAAATTTTCAAACGTTAATAATCTATATTTCTTCACAATGTTACAGTTATGGTATGAAACAGGTTTTTTATCTAAGACTTTGAGTGCATGTTTGTACAAGCTTTGAAGCGGCTGTAACGCAGAGTTGGTTGATAAAGACCAATTTGTGATACAATATGTAAAATGTGACAATATCATCGCATGCAAATAAAGCTTGGCTGCATCTGTGCTCATTTGTGGGCGAATATATTTGAACTGCAATAAATACAATTTTACAGTTTTTATCAGTTTTGAAACATGCTTTTTAAATGACAGTGTCCTGTCGAACACTACGTCTAAATACTTGATAGACTCTGCTTCGTGAATCCTTGTTCCTTTTACAATAATTTCCGGTGCAGAGTGAGAAGCATTCCTTTTTGAAAAAAAAAAAAAACGTGCTGACAGTTTTGCTAAAATTTAGTGTCAAGCATGATTGCACCATCCAATCTGAAATTTTTTCCATCGCTCCCTGGAGCACAGCTGCTGCTTTCTGTCTTAGTTTTGCATGGACATATATCACGGCGTCATCGGCGTACATTTGTGAGCGGACAATTTAGATAACAGGATGTTATGGTTTACCGTGTCGAATGCTCTTTTCAGATCTAAAAATATGGCACCCACCACACCCCCTTTATCCAACATGGCTTTGAGTTGTTCAACAAAATAACAAAGTGCCAAAATATTAGGGCTGGGTAAAAAATATCGATTTCTCGATATTAATCGATTCTCATTTTTACGAACCGATATCGATTCTTAAATCTCAAGAATCGATTAGTCATCCTGTTTTCATTTGATGATCGCGTTGAACATTGTATCGTGCATACCATCCAATAAATCGAAATAATCTTTGTGCTTTTTGACTATTATTATGAAATAAAGTCTCAATTTTCGAATTACGTCCATTTTCTTATGAAATTCAAAAACATAAATACCGTTTTGGCGCTGTGGCGTGAGATTGCTCTGGCTCAGCTCAAGAGAAGCAGCAGCACGGAGCGCACATGATCTCATTCTCCTCTTCCGCCTTAATAATACCAGTTACAGCGCCAAATAAACATCAATGAGCATCTGAAAGTGTGTTAAAAGATAGAGTACAACTGCGAAATCCGTATCATGTAACGTGGTATCGCTCAATCAGTGTTTCATCCGTGTAAAGACGTCAGTTAAACAGCAAGTAAACAATGGCATGTAACGTCACATTTACCTCAGAAAAAAACATTAAACTGAGTAACTTAGTCAGTTAGTCAGCTAGAAAAAAAATAACTCTAGAGAGGAGAATTTTGCTAAATATATGCACCATATTACATATTCATTATAATTTGTAATGTTCTTCAATATTTAATGCATGTTTGAATAAATCTGGCAAGTTTTTATGACAGCCACAATTTAAATGTTTATATTTCATATAACTTTCTTATTATAAAAATAAATAAGTGTAATTTAAGTGTTTGTATAGCTTCAAATCAGTTAATTTTTACCTTCAAAATTATAGTAGGCTAATGAAGCCTACTAGGCTACAACTGACTCCCATAGTTTACAGCATTAGTTAAGAGATTTGTTTTCCTTGAAAAAAAACAGTAGCACCTCAATGCAGTACATGAGATCCACGGGGAGGAGTCGGATCAAGATCCAAGGGGTGGAGATGGGTAGGATTAGGGTTGGGTTTAGGGATTAGGGGTGTGTTTAGGGATCAGGGGGCGGAGATGGCTAGGTTTAGGTGTATGTAAGGTGGGAGGAGTTGGATCTGGATCCGACTCCTCCCCGTGGATTTCATGTTCCGCAGTGAGAACCATCTCGAAAAAAATTGCCATGTATTGTACCTGATATCCAAAATAATCAATATTGAATCGAATCGAATCGTAATCGAAATCGAATCGAATTGCAAGCTTGTGAATCGAAATCGAATCGAATTGTGAAATTTGTGTCAATACCCAGCCCTACAAAATATATAACAAAATATATATATAAATATAATATTTCAATATTATTCTACCGGGCAGGAGATCTGGATCTGTAACTCACCGCTAAGTGTAAAGGGCTGACGGGAGGCTGGACGTCTGTGTCGTTTAAGAGACTTGATGCAGACGTGTTCATCAGCTGAAAACATACATGCATTCATGGCTTTATGAAATTACACAATTTAAAACAGCTAAACAAAGGAATAAGGTGAAAAAATTGTTTGTTTTTTTTATTTATACTTGAGGACATTTTTAGAGAGCAATTTAGAGAGAGAATTTATTATATTTTATTCATCAGAATGACATTGGACCATGAAATGTTAGGCTTTTGTTATTATTTACTATTATTATTAATTAATAGTATTTATCTCCAGTCTTTGCTTGTTTATATCAACAGAAAATGCTTTTTGAAGGAGCATTTGAAAAATACAAAAATGTTTTCTTCATGCACTGATGAATCACACATAACAGAAACATTTATCAATTGTGAACTTTATGTGGCCATAAGAGGGCAGCACTGGCCAGATCGTGTGTCGTTTTGTTCAATCCACACAGAAATACAGATACTCACCACATCTAATGGCGTTTCGTTGGCGATCTACAAAATAAAACACAGAGATTAACCCTGAAAACAGAGCAGTGTTGAGGAGTGTTTAAGCTCACTGTGTTTAGATGATGAACTAACCAGCTCCAGACACACTCTATGACCGTACGCTGAAGCGTAGTGAACAGCGCTGTATCCGTCTTTATCCCTGAGACCTGGATTCGCATCATTCCTCAACAGATACTCCAGACACCTGACAGACAGACAGAGACAGATCAGCTCAAACATTCACTGAGTGCAACAGACGGAAGTAAAACTCATTTCCATAGAGAAATTGATTTTAATGATAACTTGTACATTTTTAAAGACAGATATACTGTGAGCTCCGAGGTAGTAAAACGATGGTATTATTTCACATTATTTTTTTTAAATAATCACGCTTAACAGCGGAACAACTACATTACCCATGATGCTGTATAGACAATTCCACCAATCAGAGTCACGGTGAGAAAATTGAGCCAATAGAGTTTAACAGTTGCGTTCCAGAAGTCCATTCATTTTCTCCATAGTGTGTTTACAACACAGTCTTGTACCTTTGTCTTAGTTGTCCAATTTTCAAACTTTTTTGCTTAAAATCAAATTTGTAATGTTGTGATTCACCTCGTAGCTGGTTGGCTTGGTTCATGGCTTATACCAAAGTCTTTTTTAAAACCTTATGGGAAAAATGAATGTAAAAAAGGACCTTTCAGGGAACTCCACACACTCCCCTCAAAATACTACACATACTGTATATATGCTGGTTTTGCAATAAATTTAAAATAATGTTCCTGAAGAAATAATCAACAACTTTAAATGAATAGTTTTATAAATCACCATTGTTTTTAATTCAATAATGTCATTCGCAATGCTTCATGGGATTATAGTTCTTTCCCTCACTAAAGCCATAAAGTACACAGTTTTTTCGATATTCAAATGCTAATTTGCTTCGAATCAAAGTTTGTAATGTTGTGATTCTCCTCATAGCTTTTTGGCTTGATTTGGCTTACAGGTGAAACTCGAAAAATTTGAAGATCGTGCAAAAGTTGATTAATTTTCAGTAATTCAACTTAAAAGGTGAAACTAATATATTATATAGACTCATTACATGCAAAGTGAGATATTTCAAGCCTTTATGTGTTATAATTTTGAAGATTATGGTTTACAGCTTACGAAAACCTTTTCACAATATGAGTCTATATAATATATTAGTTTCACCTTTTAAGTTGAATTACTGAAAACAATAAACTTTTGCACGATATTCTAATTTTTTGGGTTTCACCTGTATAACGCTTTAACAAAGACTTTTTTTTTTAAAAATCTCTGTGCTAAAAATGTTAATGCTTCAGAAACAAACGTAGCTGTAAAAGATGCACTCTACAATGCACTCTATGGCACATTAGCTCATATTCGTGAGATATCTGTGCACAGCAAACACATTTTCTGTGTGCCTGTAATACCCGGATCGGATGACCTAATACATTTGCGGATACAGTATGTGCAACTAGAGCACATTACTTAATGTGCATCCGTATCCCACAATGCAGTGCGCTTGACTCGACCTTCCGTTTCCGGTGTGATGAATGTCAGTGTGTGTGTGTTGATCACCTGCCGTCGGAGTCGGCCGCAGCCGTGTAGTGTATTGAGCTGCAGCCCCGGACGTCCCGCTCGTTCACACTGGCCCCGGAGCCCACCAGAGCAAACAGACACTGATAGTTACAGTTAGCAGCAGCGTAATGCAGCGCCGTCCTGAGAGAGAGAGAGAGAGAGAGAGAGAGAGAGAGAGAGAGAGAGAGAGAGAGAGCGATAAATCATACATGATAAACACATTCCTCCTGCAGGATTCCTGAAATCTGTTTTATCACTGTGATGGGAATCTGGAGGAGAATATACAGTACATCCCAGGCTGCTTTAATAAAACCATCATATCTGAACCCAATATGGGAAAAACAAATGTTAATTTTATATATACACATTATGGTCACACTTTGGATTAGAATCCGATTCTCACTATCAACTACGACTTTTGCCTCAATAAACCCCTAATTACTGCTTATTAATAGTTAGTAAGGTAGATGTTAAGTTTAGGTATTGAGGATTAAGGGATGTAAAATACGGTATGCAGATTAAGGCATTAATATGTGCTTTTTAAGTACTAATATATAAACAGACAATATCCTATTAATACGCATGCTAATAAACAACTAGTTAATAGCGAGAATTGGACCCTAAACTAAAGTGTTACCCACATTATATAGAAATATGAATATGACAGACTACCATACTAAAATATTGAGCATCAAATCATCATATTAGAGTGATTTCTGAAGAATCATGTGACACTGAAGACTGGAGTAATGATGCTGAAAAAGCGTTGTGAATTTCGGTTCGCGTACCCCGAAGTGATAAAATAAAACAAAATTCTGTATCAAAATTTATAGGCAAGACAAGTAGTTTGTTTAGGCTGGGTTGTATGGAATTACAAACCTGCGCACATATTTTAAAAAGCACATAACTATAGAATCAATTCTGAATGAGCATGTGAACGCCGTCAGCGTTAATCACAGGTTCGCGTTTAAAGTCTGATCATTTCGACTTTAGGTGAATCAATCAAAATTAACTTACCTGGAAATAACATTATTCAAGAACCGCTATAACGCCAAAACAATCTCTGTTACCTTAAATTATATGTTTATCTCTGTAAAGCTGCTTTGAAACAATCCTTTGGTAAAAGGGCTATATAAATGAAGATGACTTGACTTGACTGAAAATTCAGCTTTGATCACAGGAATAAAGTACATAAAATATATATTCAAATAGAAATTGAATGTCAAATAAATGCAGCTTCTTTCAGAAACACACACACACAAAAAACTTTTGATCATCTAATGTAACTCACCTCCCAAATCTGTCTTTCCTGTTAAAGTCCGCACCTGTGTTGAGCAACAGATTTAAACACTCCAGATTCCTGGAAAAAAAGAAGGAGAGACGGGACCATAAAGCATCCGGGCCACAGGGGGAGCCGATGAGCCAATCAGAGAGAAGACTCACCCTCCTGCAGCGGCCGCATGCAAACACGTCCTGCCAAAGTCGTCCGGCGTATCCATGTCAAAACCTGGAGCAACAGATAACCATTGATGAAGAGCAGAACACAAATGCACTTCCCCAAAGCCGGGTGCACACTGTGAGATTTTGGCCACGATTTGGCCGTCTGAGACAAATTTTGCAAATCCTAAAAGATTTCTCTGATCCTAAGCTAACATCTGAAGTCTTTAATCGTTAGTTTGACATGTTCACCGACAGCCGATTAATGACCGCTGAGATCAAATTTGACCTCAGCTGAAATTCTGGCAGTGTCAGAAGATTTGACTCACAGTCCTGCAGTGTGACTTCTCCTACGACGACTGACAAATTGTTAGCCGTTATCCTATGCCTACCTGTGTGTTTTAATTATAAGTAAAAAAAAAAACGAAAGTGTATCGCCCAAGGCTAGACAAGCCTAACTTACATGAAAAAAAATACGTTAACTTTCTGGCTCGTAAGTTAGGAGCTGAGCGGACTATAAATATCTCCGGTTGCTAAATAAACCGTCAGGCGTAACCAGGGAAACCAAGTTATTGTTTGTAAAAACTTTAAATTTCGATTGTAAAACTAATTAAAATATAAACTAATGTTTTAAAAATGTGTTATTTGGCAAGTGATCATAGTATAAGCGGGTTAATGCCCTTCGAGGTGTCCATTGTCTAGGTATTGATGGACTTTGGTGGAGGCAACCGTCCGTCGTCCACTAATACCTGACAATGGACACCTCGAAGGGCATTAAAGGGTTAGTTCACCCAAAAATGAAAATGATGTCATTAATGACTCTCCCTCATGTCGTCCCAAGCCCGTAAGACCTCCGTTCATCTTCGGGACACAGTTTAAGATATTTTAGATTTAGTCCGAGAGCTTTCTGTCCCTCCATTGTAAATGTATGTACGGTATACTGTCCTTGTCCAGGAAGGAAATAAAGACATCATCAAAGTAGTCCATGTGACATCAGTGGGTTAGTTAGAGTGTTTTGAAGCATCGAAAATACATTTTGGTCCAAAAATAACAAAAACTACGACTTTATTCAGCATTGTATTGTCTTCCGGTTCTGTTGTGGATCCGCGTTCAGTGACGCCGCTGACGTAAGACGCTGCTGACGTGTGTCTGGTGCGCCCGAGCTTCGTTTACAGTCTGAGGGAGACGCACGCTGGAAACAAAATAATCTTCGCAAACATGTCTAAGGATTTCCACACAGAGGAAGACTTGCATTTTTTTGCCCAGCCGTATTTATTTGAACCCGAACACACGGACGCACCAGACACACGTCAGCAGCGTCTTACGTCAGCGGCGTCACTGAACGCGGATCCACAACAGAACCGGAAGACAATACAATGCTGAATAAAGTCCTAGTTTTTGTTATTTTTGGACCAAAATGTATTTTCGATGCTTCAAAACACTCTAACTAACCCACTGATGTCACATGGACCACTTTGATGATGTCTTTATTTCCTTTCTGGACAAGGACAGTATACCGTACATACATTTACAATGGAGGAACAGAAAGCTCTCGGACTAAATCTAAAATATCTTAAACTGTGTTCCGGAGATGAACGGAGGTCTTACGGGCTTGGGACGACATGAGGAAGAGTCATTAATGACATCATTTTCATTTTTGGGTGAACTAACCCTTTAACCCTTACGTGTAACGCAGCTCACATCACCGAACGAGTCATTGATTGATGAAGTAAACAAGCAACTATCGTAAACGACTATTATGAATAGCACAGTGTGCGATTAAGAGAGGGAAAAGTTTGTTTCATACTCAGGAATCAGTTTGATAACTGCTGTTGTAAAGGCCTGGATGAACATTAACATTTATGATAAATGTGTTTCACCTGAGGAGAGCAGTTTCCGGCAACAGTCTGAAAATCCGCTCAGCGCCGCCAGATGCAGCGGGAACATGCCGTGGATGCCCCGCCTACAGGGGCGGAGTCACAGTCACATGATCAGCATCAGCTCATAAATCAGACCTCAACTGTGTAAACACACGTCCTGTCACTCACTTTGCCGTATCCGCACCGTTGGTTATGAGCGTGTTGACGAGCAGCTCGTGACCGTATCGAGCCGCTATATGAAGAGGAGAGTTTCCGTTCTCATCCTCGCAGTCGATCTCTGAGCCTGCAAACCACAAAACAGAGGATGAGGAGAAAGTGGAGAGGAAGACAAACAAGAAACGGCAGAATAACAACACACTCACCGTTCTGAATGATGGCCTGTGATCTGGAGTATCGCCCGTGAATGGCCGCCATGTGGAGAGGAGTTTTACCATCTTTACTCTGGAAATGAAGTCATTTTAGTATTATAAAAGTATTACTTTTTTTTAAACAATCTTACTGACCCTACACTTTAGAATGGTGTAGTAGTTAGAATATTTTTCAGAAATATGCAAAATAGAAGCATTTCCACAAGTGGTTTTGGATTGTATCACGATATGCTTGTAGCCATGTTTCCATACACCTAATTCTATGCAAATTATGGGATAAAAAATGGCTGGATGGAAACAGACGACTCTGTGACTTTGCCTGACCAGAGGATGTGATTGGATAACTGGAATAACCAGTGGACCAATCGTATCGCACATCATCTCAAATGTTGGTTTGGTCATTCTGAAATGCCTAAGCCAGTCTGTCTGTCATCAGAATGATTTGGTGTAATGACAGTGTTTACTGCGTTTCGTCTGCGCGCTCTAAGATGCAAGTCATTTACAGTATATGTACTTAAAAAAGACAGTTTCTTCCCCGATTGCAGCCACTTCCATTTTTATTTAAGATATTTTGCTCCAATTTCCCAGGAAGTGACGAGTTTGTTCTCTTGAACAGGCAGGAGAGAAATGCTGCTTTATTCGCAAATGTTTTATCCGATATTCCAATTTTGCAACTTTGTATAGAAACATAGCTTATATCGGTGCATTAACATAACATTCATTAACATGAAATTTATATTATCAGCTGGCGTTCTGTATACTTTATTAAAGCATTTACAAACATACATGCTTTCAACAGGGCTGCCAACTCTCACGCATTCAGCGTGAGACTCACGCAATTGAGCCAATTCTCACGCTCTCACGCCACACCCCCGATTTCTCACGCTGAAGTGTCAACCCGGTCGGTCAAATCCCTGAAAGATAAGTTTATCTATAGCTCTACCAGTTGAGCCATTCGTGATCGACTAGTTTTACCGCAAATTAGTTAAAATATCCTGTAATTTAGAGCGAGCGTGCTTTCAACAACCTGTTTCAAGTGTGGATTCGCGAGCCGGTTGATACTGAACGAAGGTTCAGTACCAATTTTATTTGGATCAGCTTCCTCCTCCGAATCACAACCTGTAAGTATTATTAACAATTGTTGCTTTTATGTGTTTTGTAGCATGCTCAATAAGTATGTGTGTGTGTTGTGTAAGTTACGCTCAGCGCAGCTTCTAGGTCTCCAATGTCAATTTTCTTTTTAAATGTGTGAAATGTATGTCGTTGTTATTGGAGTTGTCAAAGAATAGAGCGTATTGTAGTGCTGCAGTGCTTTATCAATATGTGTATGCGTTGGGCTAACGCAAACAATAACTGATGGGGTCATCTGACCAATCACCGCAGATTAGCGTCACGCAAAGAAGGGGTTTGGAAAAATGAGTCGTTGAACGAATCATTTGGGAGTCGGTGAGCAAATCCGGTAAAAATAAATGCATATTATAAGACAACAAAAGTGTTTTTTCTCATTGCATGCATGTAAAACTGTTGTTGGGGACTCCCAAATCAATATTAGGAACATTTTAAATGCCATAATAGGTGCCCTTTAAACACGCACTAGACAGACGTGTTTGACTTTTACACTCTAGACCTTGCGCTTTTTTTCTGTTCCACTGACCTGCGTCTCATGGATTCAACCACAAAAGCGAGTTCTGTGTGAACCATTCAGAAAAGTGTCTGACCTTGCGGTTGACGTTGGCCCCGTTGGCTACGAGCAGCTCCAGACACAGCGCCCCCTGGCGGGAGGCAGAGGTGAAGTGCAGCGGAGAGAAACCCCTCTCGTTCACCTGATTCACGTCAGCACCTGCTTCTATCAGCTCATTCACCACCACGTCCTGCCCGTTAAAACACGCCAAGTGCAGAGGACTGTTTCCATACGCATTCGGCTCGTTAATCTAACAGAGACAGATCATTTGGTTAATGCTTCAACAGTTATTTTAATCTTAACTGTAATAATAAACTATAATAACGTATATCCTTTTACAATTGGAACACTACAGTAGATGATTTAAATTGGTCATGACATGGATTTTTTATTATTTGATTATACTGGTAATAAAGTTATTTGCACCAAAAATGATTTTCAACCTCCATTCTGACCCTGTGTCTGAAATGATCAGTTTTTAAGGCACGACTCCTTTAAGGCTTGTCAGTAAACGGCCACTGTTATGATTGGCTAACGTCATTAGCCTACTAGTAAACAGTACCAACGCCCAATCGCTATTGCACGCGAGTGTTTTGTAAACATTATCCATAGAATATTTATAAATCATTTATAATCATGCATTATAAAATTAGGGTTTGTGATGCAGCTGCTGTCAGATCCAATACAGTCGGCCGTTTTACCTTTCAACAAAAGTTTCTTTGCAAACTCTAGATTACACTGTGTCTCATTTCTAAAACAATCTGCAGTCAAATGCTCCGAACAAACATATAATCCTCTGACGGAAACATATAAACCATCCACGTGTACCTGATGCTGGGATTGGTTAAAAAAATACTTTGTTTTTAATGAGGACGACATTTTAGGCTATGAAACTTGCAGGATAATTTCATGGTACAAAGACCTTTTATATGTCCTTTAATGCATTTTATATGTCAAATTTGATTTCTCATGTCATGAACCCTTTAAATTCTTTTATAATTTAAAGGGGTGGTATAATGCCTTTTTCACAAGATGTAAAATAAATCTCGGATGTCCCCAGAGTGTGTATGTGAAGCTTTAGCTCAAAATACCCCACAGATATTTTTATATAGCATGTTAAAGTTGTCACTTTTTGAGGGTTAGCAAAAACGCATCGTTTTTTGTCTGGCCCTTTAAATGCAAATGAGCTGCAGCTCCCGACACAGTGGGCGGAGCTTCAAGAGTGTGTTTGTGTGTGTGTGTTAGCAGCTCTGATTACCTCACGCAGACACACGCTAAAATGTCAGAAACTGTTCTGCCTTTTATGTTTAAACCGGAGTCAGACACAGATGGAGAGACTAAGAAGAAGTGACAACATGTAGAATGCAACAGATCTCTGAATGGTTAGTTGATGAATGTATGTTGCTGATGTGGAGTTAACGATCTTCAATTAGCATATTCTGTCAGGATAATCTATAAATCGCTTGTATAGGAACTGTTGTGAGACTCACAAATGTGCTCGACTACAACAGCTCTTCCTCTTCTAAACATGGACTGCCTGTTCAGGGGGCGGGGTTTATGTAAATTTTAGGGTTAGTGATGTCACTCTCACAAGCTCGTGTAGTTCCTACCAGCTGTTTGTTGTAGTTCTTAAAAAACGATTTCTTTAAAAGCAAATATCTCCCTTTGCTTTGAACTTTGAGCGTTGCAACTTTGCAGATGTTGTTTGTGCTCAAACAGCAACATTACACACTAACTAAAGTTAGAAAAGTCAAATCATAATCAACCACCCCTTTAAGGGAAACAACAATACGAGTTCTATGAATGTTTGCATGTAGTAACTTGTGTAGGATATTTGAACATTTGAAGCTTTGGCTATACAAATGGATTGCGTTCTCTGTATAAAAACACGCACAGTTCACGTGACGACCAAGGGGCGGAGTTGTATGTACGTGTGGGCGGGGCTTACTTACATCAACACCCAGATTCAGCAGATATTTGACCACGTTGATCATTCCACTGGAGGCAGCGGCGTGCAGCGGAGTATATGATTTCTTATCCTTACAGCAAAGCTCGGCACCATGAGACACCAGGAACTTCATCACCTCTAAATGACCTGAGACAGAGAGGGAGGGAGGGAGTGAGTGATTTCAGCTCAATGACAGAAATATGTTTTCTGTTTGTTCTGATGTTGATGTTTTTCACCCATGTATGCGGCCCAGTGAACAGCTCGTCTGTCCTTCTTATCAAAAGCGTTGATGTTTGCACCTCTGGACACAAGCAACTGAACCATCTGCAATGACAGAGAAACTAAAGATTTCACATGCACACATGTCCAGTTTGGTGATTTTAGCTAGAGTCATGATGGGAAGTACAACTTAAAATGCATTTAAATGCTAGCCTGACTTCGTCATACTCATACTCTAGTCAGACTGTGAGTCTGATACTGCTCCATAGGGCTTTGATTATAAGGCGTGTCTTAAAGGGTTAGTTCACCCAAAAATGAAAATTAAGTCATTAATTACTCACCCCCATGCTGTACCAACCCCGTAAGACCTTCGTTCGTCTTCAGAACACAAATGAAGATATTTTTGATTAAATGTGACAGCTGGATCACTCCTCCATAGGCTCCCTAAGGGAATGAATCCTGCCGGCCCAGAAAGTCAATGAAGAAAATGTTTAAATATTCCATGTCACAACAGTGGCTCAACTATAAGTTTATCAAGCGACGAGAATACTTTTTGTGCGAAAAAACAAACAAAAATAACGACTTTATTCGACTATTCCTTTTCTTCCTTGTAGGCCTGAAACGAGACTTCAAGAGATTTCCACGACGCGCACGCGCGAGAACTGAACTGAAGTAGTTGAAGGAGATCGCAACTCTCGCGCATGCGTCTCGACGCTTGATAAACTTATAGTTGAGCCACTGTTGTGACATGGAATATTTAAACATTTTCTTCATTGACTTTCTGGGCCGTCAGGATTCATTCCCTTAGGGAGCCTATGGAGGAGTGATCCAGCTGTCACATTTAATCATAAATATCTTCATTTGTGTTCCGAAGACGATCGAAGGTCTTACGGGGTTGGTACAGCATGGGGGTGAGTAATTAATGACTTAATTTTCATTTTTGGGTGAACTAACCCTTTAACCGAACCAGGAAAAAAAAATAAAAAATCTGCACTCAATTGGATAGACCTACAACCAATCAGAGCAACGCAGTAAGTGACGTATGTTGAGCGACGCATAGTTGTCAACAGGACTCAACTGCACGCACGCTGGAGTGTTGCTTCTTTTACTTGGTCCTCCATGAGTGCGTCCAAAGGAGAAACCACAACGACCGCAGGGCTTTCATTGCGTCCCGTCTTCTTAGCGACCATCGGAGCCAGCTGATAAATTAAACTTTTGCCGAATCCCGTAGGAAGGACGGCGAACACATCTTTCCCATCGACAAATGCCTTGATTGCAGTTCTCTGTTCGTCTTTTAAAATGAATGCGCTGTCGATTTCTTTTACAACAGACGCGATAGCTGAATCTACACATCTCAGTTCTCCAGCGGCGGCCATCTCTGAGGGAAACCAGTTCAACCCAAGCGCTCTTTGATAACGTGATGATTACGCAATTGCAGATCATCTGTCCATCATCGTATAAAGCCCGTCCTGGCAATTTGATTGACCCGACGATTTCTGAACCGATCATAATTACTCCTCAATGGATCGAGTCCAGACCGAACTTCCCGACCAAAAAATGTTGTGGGCGGGGTTCAGGCTGGCATCCAGGCTATTTAAATGCTCCAATATGTTCCAATAGAATAAGTGTCATTTTAAATTCCAATAAAATTAAATTCATGTTATTTGACTTTGTTTGGAGACCTGAGCTGTGTTTGAGACAGCCCTGGTTGTTTTTCCCTAGCTTGCTTAACTGATCAATAATATATCGGCTTTTGGGTCATGTGTCCGCTAGCGGCACTCTAGACAGACCTCAAACTGTTGATCTCAGTGAAGAAGGAAGATATAAAACAGCAAAAAGAAGGGCAAAGTTTGTGGCAATTCATTGATTAGTTCTGAGGCTGTCAACTAGCCTTGGATCACATGACTTTTAAGATGGTCTGACTTTGTTTGGAAAGTTCAAATATAAATATACTGTATATACACTAGCTTTCAAAAGTTTGAGGTCGGTATGATTTTTTTTTTAAAGTCTCTTCTCCTCACCAAGGCTGTTTATTAGATCAAAAATACAGTAAAAACGGTAACATTGTGAAATATTAGTAAAATTTTAAATCACTTTTTTGAATGTGAATATATTGTAAAATTAAATTTATTCCTGTGATCAAAGCTGAATTTTCAGCATCATTACTCCAGTCTTCAGTGTCACGCGATCCTTCAGAAATCACTCTAATATGATGATTTGCTGATCAAGACACATTCATGAATATTATAAATGTTGAAACAGTTGTGCTGCTTCATATTTTGTGGAAACCGTGATACATTTGTTTCTTAGATGAATAGAAAGTTCAAAAGAACAGCATTTATTTGAAACAGAAATCTTTTGAAACATTATAAATGTCACTTTTGATCAATTTAATGTGTCCTAAATTTTTTTTTATAAAATAGTGAACAAAAGTTCAAAAATGTGAAAAATACATTAATGTGAGTGAAATTTATATGATCAGACACTACTTTTCTGTATTTTACAACCAGACTTTCTTATTTCACTCTTGGTGTGAAAATGTCTTTTGTCTGTAATACGTTTCCCCTTTTCTTTAATTCTTTGTGTAAACGGGTCTCGTAGCCTCCGCTATGATTGTGCAGCTGTTGATCTGTGTGAGAAATGGCAGTGAGAGTGAACGTCTGACCTCCAGGTGTCCGCTGAAGGCCGCGTGTTGTAGAGGCGTACGTCCGGCGCGGTCCGACAGGTTGACGTTGCTCAGCAATGGCACTAAAGCCTCGGCGCAGCGCACTGCTTTATGGGCCGCGGACACGTGCAACGGCGTCTGCCAGTTTTTGTCCCGCGCGTTGACGTCGGCAGAGTGTTTCAACAACACCTGGACGGCCTCCTGAACACACAACGAGAAAATGAATGAGCCTGAAAACCTTTGTTTGTGTGTATTTGTTGTTCCGTGGACGTGACGTACCTCGCTACAGGAAGCTACGGCCCGATGAAGAGGAGTGAGCCATTTATTATCTTTGGCATTTACTCTCGCCCCTGAGAGAAAGGATATGCAGAATGAATTACAGGTATTAATGTCACAGTTGAAGCAGGATACATGGAGCTTCCCATAAACCTGCTTAGAATAAACTCCCACAATCCTCTGGGATCACATCTGTTGCTTAAAATACAGCAACACCTGTTACTTTTACTCTGTCATTCATGAAGACAACTCCCCTTTACACACGCACATACTGGAAGTCATTCAGGAAGTCACATGATATGTGTGTGTTTTGTCAGTGTGTCAATGTAGTGCTCGAGTTTGAGTGCAAAATCTAGAAAGGTTTCTGGCTGATGTAATTTACATACATTAGGCATTTTCTATTATATACAGTACACAAATGTTAGTGATTGCTAAGGGTTTCTAGGATGTTTAAGGGCTTGATATATTTTATTTAGATGAAAACACATTAAAAAGATGTTTTGGTGACACACTATCGTTCAAAAGTTTGGGGAAGGTACGATTTTTTTCCTTTTTTATATTCTTTTATTCAGCAAGGACGCATCAAATTGATCAAAAGTGACAGTAAAGTTTATTATGTTACCAAAGATTCTATTTCAAATAAATGCTGTTCATTTGAACTTTATATTTATCAAAGAATATTGGGAAAAGAATCATGGTTTCTGTAAAAATAGGTTTTTAACATTGATAGCAATCAGAAATGTTTCTTGAGCAGCAAATCTGTAAAGTTTTATGATGCTGAAAATTCAGCTTTAAATCACAGGAATAAATTACACTTTACTATATATTCACATAGAAAACTATGGAAGCTTGTTTCCGCCACTGAATAAAAAAATAATAATAATAATTGCAGCTTGTTATCTCACAATTGCGAGATATGAAGTCAGAATTGTGAGAAATAAAGTCGCAATTGCAAGATATAAAGTCGCATTTATGAGAAATAAAGTCGCAATTGCGAGAAAAAAAGACAGAATTGAGACTTTTTATCTCACAATTCTGACTTTCTCACAACTCCGAGTTTACATCTCGCAATTCTGACTCTATAACACATAATTGCGAAATTCTGACATCTTTTCTCAGAATTGTGAGAAATAAAGTCGCAATTGCGTGAAAAAAAAGACAGAATTGAGACTTTTTATCTCGCAATTCTGACTTTATAACACATAATTGCGAGTTTATATCTTGAAATTCTGACATCTTTTTTCAGAATTGTGAGATATAAACTCGCAATTCCGAGTTATCAGGCCAATTCTAAGGAAGAAAAAGACTTTAAAAAAAGAAAGAATAGTTTATATCTCACAATTCTGACTTTACAACATGATGCAATTGCGACTTTATATCAATCAATTCTGACTGTATATCTCGCAATTCTGATTTATATCTCACAATTCTGACTTTATATCTCGCAATTCTGACTTTATATCTCGCAATTCTGACTTTATAACACGCAATTGCGACTTTATATCACGCAATTCTGACTTTATAACAAATAAAGTCAGAATTGTGAGATAAAAAGTCGCAATTACCTTTTT
Organism: Tiaroga cobitis; assembly: GCA_030578255.1. Lineage (NCBI taxonomy): Eukaryota > Metazoa > Chordata > Actinopteri > Cypriniformes > Leuciscidae > Tiaroga > Tiaroga cobitis. Next base: position 41,487,958 of record CM060609.1, on the reverse strand, counting down.
TATTTTTCATTCTGTGGCGGAAACAAGCTTCCATAGAAAACAGATATTTTAAATTGTAAAAATATTTCACATTTTTACTGTTTTTACTGTATTTTTGACCAAATAAAGTGAGCAGAAGAGACTTATTTCAAAAATATTTAACAAATCTAACAGACCCCAAACTTTCAAACAGTTTTGAATATCATGGAATTGGAAATGATGCATTGGCTGTCAGTAGATTTTGGAGCATATACAAGAGAAGTCTGCATATAGTGAGCATATTCTTCTTCCCCTTCATACCTGACAGGATGAGCAGCTCGATGATCTCAGCGTCGCCCAGGTACGCAGCAGCGTGAAGCGGCGTCCTCTTCTCACTGTCCTGAGGATTCACAATCACAGACATTAGTAACAACCATGTTGAAAACTCAACATACACAACATACACACTAGCGTTTAAACGGTTGGGTCGCTAAGATTTCATTATTTTTTTGAAAGAAGTCTCTTCTGCTCACTAAGGCTGCGGTTATTTGATCAAAGATACAGTACAAACAGTGATATTGTGAAATATTATTACAATTCAAAATAGCTGTTTTCTATGTGAATATATAGTAAAGAGTAATTTATTCGTGTGATCAAAGCTGTATTTTCAGCATCATTACTCCAGTCTTCAGTGTCACATGATCCTTCAGAAATCACTCTAATATGAGGATTTGCTGATCAAGAAACATTTATGATTATTATCAATGTTGAAAATAGTCGTGCTGCTGCTTCATATTTTTATGGAAACTGTGATACATTTTTCATGATTATTTGATAAATAGAAAGTTCAAATGAACAGCATTTGTTTGAAATTGAAATATTTTGTAACATTACAAATGTCACAGTCATTTCGGATCGAATCGAATGCATCCTTGCTGAATAAAAGTATTAAAGGAATCTTTAAAATTATGCCTCTACATCAACAAAACAAATTCTAACGCAGCTCCAAAACAGGATGACGCTGGTGGTTTTACACTCATCTGCTGTTTATGCTACATCAAAAATGATAATTTTGTAATTCACCTCTTTATTTGCATGCGTTTGATGCATGTGCGGTTTCAGTTTCAGCAGGGAGTGTGATATGAGAGACACACAAACACACTGGATTCTTGCGCATGGCACAATGATGCATTTCTGTGTGTGTGTGTGTGATCCACACTGATCAATGCGGCCACTGATCTCTTGAGAGAGTATGCAGAAACATGAGACACACACACATTTTTCTGTTTTCAGGTTCCTGAGATCTTCTGCGCTCACTGTAGCTTTAAACATTCCTCCAGATGTAAAGCTCCTTCTACATTTCCATCAATAAAGGCAATTACGAAAGAGCGGTAATCATTCATTCTCCATGTCATGCCACCCTGCAGGCTTCTGTTTTCCATCTGGTCTGGAATGAGAATGGAAAACAGGAGGCCAAGCCACACGGGGTCATGTGACCCAGAAGGCCATCACTGATTGGTTGGCAGTCAAATGGGCGTCGCTCCAGACCAGGCCTGGCATTGGCGATGAAAACAGACTCCGCATTAAACAGTGAGCAGTAAAATATCCATCTTCAGTCCAAATGCAGGCTCATAACAGCGTATCAACCTCTCAGATGAAGATCCATTATCCAACTAAGAGTAATAATGTACAGAAACTGCCAATGTGTCCATTTCAGATTGGTTTCCAAGACCATCCATCACTGAGAGATCAATGAACTGGTCTCAATACCCGGCCGCATGCAATAAAGACAGCCCCATTTACAGAGAATTTCAATGGGATTTAATGGGAAAGTTCACCCAAACAATAATCAGTAATGGACGTTTACCTGTACATTGACATCTTCTTTCTTGAATATGAGAGAGCGAACTTCATCTGCGTCCACATTAAATATGGCTTTAATCAGAGAGGGCTGTGGAGAAATGAGAGAGAGAAACAGTTAAACACAACACTGAAGAGAAACATCATATTGATCAAAACTGAAATGATGGCGTCCCTGTTGAATATGTTGTGTGAAGAGGAAAAGAAAGTAAATGAATGAAACATTGTGTTTTGATCTATGCAGACATGAATTCTGAGAATCAAACGTCAAGCGGTTTATTGTAGAAAGCAGAATAAAGGAAACCATTGATTCATGGAGACGCCAAAGAGGAAAATCCATTCAAGCTCAGGATGAAATAAATGTATTTAATAGTGTATGAAATCAGTCCTAACTGCATCTGTGATCATATGGAGAGATTCGGAGTTAAACTGTCCCTGTGCACAGTTACTTTACTTTAAACAGAATCAAATCAACCCTTTATACTGAGCAGATTATTAGTAAAAAATTTCAATATATATATATATATATATATATATATATAATATATGAGATTTTGGGTAATATTGCCAATAATCATGTTTACATTGTAGCTGATAATGAGAATTAGGGATGCACGATATATCGGCCACCACATCGGTGGTATCTGCTGATATATTTTCATTCCCGATAGGAAAATGTGCCCGATATATTAAAGCCGATAAATAATGTATTATTTTCTTCAGATGCCAGTTCGCCATAATGGTTTTGAATTGCTTGAAATATGATTGAAGTCACTTAAAAAAGTAAAATACAGTAAAGTGCAACACGCACAGCGCAAGTCTGTCATATCGGCTACATCAGCTTGTTCACTAAAACTATAACAAACTTTTAAAGTAAAGCTGAAAGAAAAAAAAACTAAAACTAAACCAAAAAATGTAAATAAAATTAGAAATGTTGCCTTGGCAACTAATTTACTAAAATTACTCAAAAGAAATAAAAACAAATAAAAATAGTAATTCAAAATATTATGTATAAATAATACTAAAATATCACTGTAACCAAACCGATGAAAATATGCCATGAATATCTCATTCAAGGTTATTTCAAATAAGGCCAGGCTACATTACAGCCACACCCTGTTTGGCCCCGCCCACCAGCCACACCCTGTTTGGCCCCGCCCTCCAACCACGCCCTTCGTTCTCAGATGTCATTATTACAGGAAACAGCAATTTATGCAAGAGAGTAGCAAACACTTATTGAATGTACTCAGACACACACACACACACACAGCAGGTTTCCTGTGAATTCACCTCACAAACTCATGAAGATGCAGCAGCAGAAGGCAGACTGTTTTTAATAACAATGAAGGAAAGACGGGAGGGAATGCCGTAAAAGAAAGAATGCAGGTTTCCTCTGTTCAAGGCTTGTGGCTTGTTACAACAGCACAAACTTCAGCCTGAAGGTCCTAAAAACTGCCTGAAACATCCAGAACTACTTAGACCGGGTGCTTTTAACTATTAAAGGACAACATCCACACACAGAACTGAAACCTGTCTGGTTCTGCCACTAAACTGCTGATTATCCTGCTAATTTGTCTAGAGTTTCCATCTACACACCTGCTGTTGTCACTGATCAACAACACTTTTAGCTACACAAGGACCACACAGACCATTTTGGTCTGAAATGTGAGAACACAAATCATAACGCAAAAAAACATGTAGCATTCTCAACACTGCTAGTGAGCATTAGCGCTTTTTTAGGTGTACTACAGTCATGACGGAGAAACAGTTTCAAGAAAATCTTGAGATTTTATGAATATGTTTAGCTCCATGAATAATGGCCTAGACATGTGAAGGTAACTGTACACAGTCAGGTAAAAAAAAAAAAAAAAAAAAAAATTTTTTTAAGTTGATCTTTTATAAAAAAATAAAAAAATAAAAAAATATTAGAAGTAAATTAAAACGAAATTTATTAAAGTTGATCTTAAATAACAAAAAAAATCTAAGATAATAAATAAAACACTATTAGGAAAAAAAATACATTTTAAAAATTACATAAGGTTTTTAAAGTTTATCTTTGATGAATGAATAAATAAATGTAAAAGATTTATAATTAATAAAAAGTAGATGTATAATTAATTTAGATTCAAAATGTTGAAATAAAAACAATTTACCAAAGTTCTCTCAAATTGATCTTTCTTAAATAAAATCTAAACCTAAAAGCTGACCCTAATGTAGTGAATATCTTCGTATGAATCACAAAGAGAGCATGAGGTTTGTTTATGTCTGCATTACACAGCTGAGGCCTGTTCACACTGAACATGTTATTGCATTTTAATGCAGCATTTTGTCATTTTTGATGGACATGTTTGGCCTTTGCAATGCATCTCATCACTGTTTTTTCTACTAATTTAACGTGAGATGCTGGAAACACAGTGAGATGCATTGCAAAGGCCAAAGATGTCCATCAAAAATGACAAAATGCTGTATTTTTGACTGTACGAACGTGTTAAAGCGGTTGTGACATTTGCGTCTGACAGCTGCGTTTCCGTCCAGAGGTCAAAGGTCACCAGGTCAGATGATCCAGGGTTTCCAAAGAAATTTTTGGACCTCAGCTGGCAGCACCAAATATCTCCTTACCTGGATGAACATGTCTGTATCCGTCTCAGATAATAACGGGGACAGATCATGACATGCAACTACTAAAGCAACCGAGTCATTTAGCTTTTCTTCTCTTTCACACTGAAGTTCACACTGATACCTGCTGCTGTACACACACACACACACTCCAGATAAACTATTATATCCTAATAGTCAAATCAGCCACCTAACCTTCTCGTCCTGAGAGGAATTCTGGGAAACGTGGTCCGGAGTGGCTTTGGAATGCAGAGTGGAAGGTTCGTCATCTTCAACCTCCTCCAGAACCACGATACACACACGACTCATGCGCTCCGACCGCATAGCTGCCTTTCAAACACACACACACACACACGCGCGCGCGCGAGCGAGCGCTGCTCTTCACACAAAACGCCCCCTCGACGCGCGCGATCCGACAGCGATGTTCAGGTCCGGTTCCATTAGTATCCGTTAGGAGCGTAAAAACCCTCTTCCAAACACACACACATCCCAGTGAACAGGGAATTCCTTTATTCCTCAAAGCAGGAACATCAGCAGTGCTGCAGTGAGAAGATGCGTGCAGCGTCCTCACACACATACACACACACACACGCATACACACTGTGATCTGAGAGGACAATGGTGTGTGAGCTCCGGTCTGCTGAAACCTGCACTTTACACACACACACAGATCCAACCCCCACCGACCGCAATAACACACCAGCCAACCCTACTGCAGAGAGAGAGAGAGAGAGAGAGAGAGAGAGAGAGAGAGAGAGAGAGAGAGAGAGAGAGAGAGAGTTTTAATGAGGCAGCGAGATTCCGACAGCACGAGCCTTTAACACAGTGAAATATGATGCGCAGAGATGATGGGACAAACACACACAGGAACAGATCAAATTATTCTTTGTCAGGACGAGGGACAAGGTCACTGTGTTTCTTTTTTTCTTTTTTACTTTAGAGATAAAATTGTTTCCAGAAGTGGGTTAAATCTGGAAAAGCCTTTAGGGATGTCCTTGAAAGTAAAAATGAAGAAATGTAGTATTTATTATTATTATTATGTATTATATAAAGGAAAGCTGTAACAGATTGCTATTTGGGTAAATCTAGTCAAGAACACATGTAGGTCATATTACACATCAAAATCAAAAAGTAAGAAATAAGAATTTAAGTTTGTTTGCATATGGAATATGAAGCCTGATTTTAGGACAAAAAAGTTGATATACAATATACATTTTAAAGTAATTATACACCATGGTAGTATTTGTTGTACTGAATTTAATTCATTATTCAATATAATATATTATTAAATCAATCCATTCAAGTATTGTCAATAAGTTCAAGTAAAATATTCAAATACAATATAAAAATAATTTCTGTAGAAAATGTGCTTAACTGTCATAAATAATATCATAAAATAGGCTTCACTTTCTTTACACAAAACAATTTTGTGTGTGTGTGAGTGAGAGAGTGAGTGTGTGTGTGTGTGTGAGTGAGAGTGAGTGAGTGAGTGAGTGAGTGAGTGAGTGAGTGTGTGAGTGAGAGTGAGTGAGTGAGTAAGTGTTAGTGTGTGTGAGTGAGTGAGAGTGTGTGAGTGAGTGAGTGAGTGAGTGAGTGAGTGAGTGTGCGTGTGTTAGTGAGTGAGTGAGTGAGTGAGTGAGTGAGTGAGTGAGTGTGCGTGTGTTAGTGAGTGAGTGAGTGAGTGAGTGAGTGAGTGAGTGAGTGAGTGAGTGAGTGTGTGAGTGAGTGAGTGAGTGAGTGAGTGAGTGTCCAGTCGCCATGAGATCATGTCTGATCTGTGGCTCAGTCTCCAGTGACTTGTCTTCATCTCATCACCCTCCTCTTCCTCCTCTCTCTCTCTTCATCCCACCACAACAAACTGCTGACAGCCTGACACACTCAATAATGGAGAGATGTGCCACACACACACACACACGGATCAGCACTTCAACAGTCACACAGAATTATTAATCAGATGTTATTTCTGCACAACACAGTCTTTATGAATTAAGAAACCACACCGACAGCAATAAACAATAAAGAAACCCACTTTTTATAACTCAAAAATATCAGACTCAAACTCTGAAATGAATTCTGCTGGACCGAACACTAGCAAATGCACAGCAACACATTGGCAACCACTCACAACACCCTAGATGAGGGATTTCCTTCAGACAGGTAAACATGTAGTGATGAGATAGTGTCCAGAACCCCTGATGACACTGGAAGCCTGTGAAGATTCAGATGCTCTGATGCTCTTGGCAGACGCTCTCCAAACAAAATTACTTAAAAAATATATGTATATATTTTTTAAAAGACCATAAAACGAGCATGAAAGCAGCTTCACTATCACAGGTGTTCTCTGTGTCTGCACATATCCAGAGCTCAGGATCTTCACTGTGATCATGACAACATGCAATGCTTATCAATGGACAATGTGTACTTTTTAATGTATTTTATTATTTCAAATCAATATTTTTATTCATAAATATGTCCTCAATGGTGTACAAATACCTCTACCAATTATCGGACTTATCCTCGTAAACGAAGAATTTATTATCTTTATATACATGGGACGGGTAGGTCCACGGAGGCTTCCATGTCGTTCCGCCATCTTGATAAACGATAAAAAGCAGAGAGGGACAAAAAGTACTAGGCCAACGCGTTTCCGTTCAGAGCCAGCGTGACTTAACTGAAAGCAGCAGAAACGGAGGAGCAGGGGCCTCATTTATAAACGTTGCGTACGCACAAAAAAAGGCGTACGCCGCTCTCTACGCAATAATTGGTATAAAGCAAACTTGACGGGAAAATGTGCGGTCCTTCACGCAAGCTCTGACCCAGGCGTACGCACAAAAACGGGTGAAATGAGAAATGGCGACACCGTCGGCAGAAGGAAGAAACATGTGAAAGTGTGTGACCGTTGTGTAAAAGAAATGGCAATACTGGCTCTCATAAATAACATGAAGACTTCACAAAGCAAGTCTTACAATTAACAGCCTACATGAACACCCGTTTGATCGATCTGCAGTGTAAAACAAACAAAATCAAACGAAGATAACCACAGAAATGCAAATGAACACATATTTGCAAAAATAAAAGTGAAATATGTTCTGCAAAAATAATTATTGCATGTTATGCAATTCATCCTCATAACACATCTGTAGTTTGTCAGATGCAATCAAATGGATGGTAATAACATGCCATGCCATCACAATGCGTAATGCGTAATGCAACCTTTTGCCACTCAAGTTTTTTGGCATTAATGCCCACACTGTGCCCTCCAAACAACATTTTACTCCTCTTTTCCACCTCGCCAATGATAATTTCTACTTCACATTGAGTGAAGTTACGTTTCTTGGTTTTCCTCTCTGTGTTTGCCATGATTTCGCAATTCGATGAATATTAACTTTTGGGCGTTTCACGGACTATTTATGGGCAAATATGGGCGTGACATGAAGCCGCAAAAGCTGCGCTACATTTAGAATTGATTGTGATTTATTAAGGGAAAACTGCGTAGGATGTGCATGTGCGTGCGCGCAGTTTTATAAATCTGAATATTTCTGTGCGTACGCACATCCTATGTTTCATCCGTACGCCACTTCCGACGCAAATCCTACGAAAAGTTTTATAAATGAGGCCCCAGAGCAGTGAGAGGCGCTTGTCACTGTCCCGGCAAGTTTAAAAGGCTGCATTGCAAATCCTCGTCGCCAGAAAAGTCCAAAATAGATCGTAAAAGGAAACGTAACCGGAGATTACAAAAAACACGAGTTAATGTCGGGATAGTCGGGAAAGTCCTGCTTTCTTCTCGACAGGTAAGTCAATGTTCCAGTCTTAATTACAAGCTTTTTTTCATTGTTTGGTTGTGTATTTTGTTTTATAGACAGATGAACATTTATAGTTAAAAGCTGATGATATCTAACAATGCACGTTGCCTACTTCAGAAAATATAACGAATAAAGAAGGTATAACTACTTATTACAATAGTTCATGTTTTTCCACAGTCAGTAATTCATACTGTAACATTCGTTTGTTCGCTGTGTCAAGATGCTGTTTGTTTGAAATAACAAACCTGTTCAGCCGAAGGAACGCTTGACGAAGTGCTATTAGAAGACATCCTGCCATAGCTTTTTGGTACATAACGGCTACCGTAGATGCAACGCGCGTTTGAAAAAGTGAGGCGCTGGAGAGCACAATTCGTTTGAATGCAAAATACATTTTCACCGCTAGATGGGAGAATGTCCCTTTAAGAAACTTTCCACAGAGAGAGTACACACAGTTGAGGAAATGAAGCTGTCACTCACTCATCAGCGGCTGGATTGGGACTAAATGTTGCGTTGTATATTTAGTCATATATTTATAGGATATCTACAATACAACAAAGTATTTTTTTCCACAATAACTCTGAGAAAAAGGTGGAATGATTAAGCTTGATGAATGAATGCCGGGGATTGAATTATTTACGTGTCTTCATTTGATGCATTTATAACTACAGTGGGTTTGTTAATGTTGATGTTAGATAACACTTCATCTAATGTCTCTAACAGTTATGTCACATAGGATTTTTCATTTTTATTGCTATAAATAAAGTAATAGAACATAATTTCCCCCACCAATTCAGGAAACGTGTCTCAAATTAAAAGACAAACCAATTAAACAGTAAGAATTGCAAAATAGTTATTGTAATCATGAACTAAAAGAGGGAGTTTACAATGAACTATGACTGCAATGCATGATGGGATGCCCTAGCTGATGCCACAGTATTATTTCAGGAACTGCAGGAATCTGTTGAAATCTTTTGTCATACTGATGCAAGATACAGCAAAACATTTTCCTCCCTGAACCCTGGAGTCTCAAATTGAGTTATGAAATAATGTGTAGTTCTTATGAATTGTTCATTTTATGTATCTGTAAGAACCCTGCAGCATTGAACAGTCCTCTAAGCTCCGCCCCCTGAGCCCCTGCAGCCAATAACGAGCTCATCTACCCAGGAATGCAACCAATGAAAACCTGCCGTCACAAGCTGCCTGCCACTAGATACAGACTCTCATTACAGACACTGGCTGATATTATCAATCTAGTCTGATTTGCCTCTGTGAAATACTGTTTAAACTAAGATCCAGTGCAGAATGTAACGTGAATCAAGAGAAATCAGGCACCAAAACAATAGTTTCAGACTTCTGAAACCTGCCGAGATAGACTTTACACACTGAATATGATTTGTTTAGTATCAGCCAAATCAGAGGATATGATGTGCAGCTCTGAATGTGACCTTCACTGACAGTAATATCATGCTAGACACAAGCAGAGCCCTACGTTTGACAGATATGTATGTGCATGAAACTGGTAGTTTAGTGCATGAAACTTGGATGTGCATGAAACTTGGTAGTAGTTTAATGCTGGTTTTACATTAACCAGCATTAAACTACTATTGACAAGACTTGAAACGTAATTAAACACGCAGGAATGTGTTTTAAGGCCCACTGAAGGTTTAATGTGTTGATGTAATTTCCACTGAAAAAAGGGGCGGGGCATACCGAACAGCTCCTCCCCTTTTTAAATAGCCAATAGCGTTGAGTTTCTATCACAGCTCAGCCAGAGCCGCAGTTTCCTCCTAATCTCTAACCGTTTCTCCTCCATATCACTATAAAATACAGCATTCTGTGCAGAATCCAAACGGTCCGATACGTTTTCTGGATCTGCGGCGACTCCATCATATGATCCGCTGTGTGTTTCGTGTCTCTGGACCGGAGCTGCGGCGGTTCGCGTGACACTAACGTGAAACCAGACTTCATTCGCCTCAATGGAAAGCATATTTACACTGTCTGAATCGTTCCCTATCCCCTATATAGTGCACTATGAACATTCAGCATGTAGAAAATAGTAAACGTGTGAACAAGTGACCGATTTCAGCCGCAGCTTCAGCTTCTGTTTATAATGTAGGGGGCGGAGCTTCAGATTCTAGAGAGCATTTGATTGGACAGAATATCAGATGAGAAACTGAAGTGCTGAGTGATGTCCAAGCGGCAACCTCCCCGTCTCTCTCTTAAAACCAACACGGAAGTGAAATAAACTGCAGTTCATCGAGTGGCCGCTTGAGGCTGACTGCAAAGCGAGTCAAATCTGTATCTCCCCCATGTTAAAATGCCTCACTTCACAGCAGAAAAAAACATGTTTACAGCCTGGTGGCAAATAGTTGTTTTGGTCTATATCGCTCATTTTGCCCTTCATGACGACTGTGAGGGGGGTGAATTTTTTTTACAACTCATCCGTTCAAAATTATATTGAGCCTTAAAGTTCTGCATAATTAAGGGCGTGGCCACTTGAGTGACAGGTGGATTGCCGCTGCTTTCACTGCTAGTCGTTTGTCTGCTGTCTGTTAGCGTCACCCTCAGCTGTGTTTGTGCTTTTTTCGGGATTATTTCATACAATTTAATACACGTATTATACCTTCGCCCATGCATGCCGTTGGATTCCGTCGTTGTCGAGGATGGAGAGAACAACCAGCGCTGTATTTCCAGTTGTTTCCCTCGCATGCACTAATCTGGATGTCTGACAATTTCATTGCTTTTTTGAGTTTAGATTTAAAAACGTCTGTAGATATAGAGACCACACTCATTATGCGGTACTGTTGCTCTCACGGAACAGATATGCTTATTTAACTTTGTAGTGTAAAATAAAAAGTACTGTCAGATGAAATCCTGCAGGTGTCAGCTTTCTCTTCGTCCATGCACACTTAAATGAGCGCGGATTTCTAGTGCATTTACTTGAACTTCTGAGGTAAAATCTTTAATTGCTGGTTTAACCCATCTGAGAAATTGAGAGGCGGCCAAAATCAGATGATATCAGATGAAAATCAGACTGAATAAAGCTCTTTTACGAACTTGAACTTGACGTGCGATGCCATACTGACTGACATGTATGTGCATGAATCACTGTCACACGCACAAGCTCAGAGCAATACTGTAAGTAACTGTCTGCATGATAATACATTTTTAACTAGCAGAATAATAATGCATCACGACGATACACATAGTTGACTGCTTGTATGTTGTGAGAAATGTGTGTGATCACTGTCATGTACTGTTGTATAGCCGCATGCTCTTAACTAATTGCCCTTTTTGGGATTAATAAAGTTGATAAAAAAGTAAAGTAAATAGTCTCACTTTTAGTTACGTCTTTTAACTATTATAATATTTCGAAAGGCAAAAAAATGATCTTTAACTATTGGCTTTAATTCTTCAATCAGCTGTCACTTTAGCGCGAGCCCAGTAGCATATAGCATTAGCACCTCTGCTCCACCCACGACCCGCCTCTTTGCCCATTTTATTTTATCCGGTAGTGACGAGAGGTGACGCGCGGCCAAGATGGCGACGGTTAGCCCCGCCCACTTTAGGCTTCAAAAACGCTCTTCAGAAACCTACGGGTGACGTCACGGATACTACGTCCATATTTTTTTACAGTCTATGGTGATGTCATCAAAACCATTGATCCATATTGGCGGAAGTGAGAGACTAAGTTTTGAACGCTTATATCTTCTAAATGTGAATTTTGTCATTGTTTTGGAGCACACTTGATTATAGATAACAGTAAGGCTAACATATTCATACTAAAAGCCAAAAACATTGAATTTTTGATTTCATGGGGACTTTAAAAGTCTCAGAATTGAGACTAAAGGGATTTGATGATGTCAAACGCCCTCTAGAGGACACGAGAAGCACAACCACATGAGAAAAGGTGTCAATTCATGATTACCAGTTTACTGTGCAGACATACCGTATGCAGTGTGTTTTAGCTGTGCTGCTTTACACTGGTCTAGCTGGTCTGGTGTTGTGGTTTTATAGGGGTTTTAGGCCCATGTAAATGTAACCCAGTAAAGCTTAAGTCCCAGGGTTGTCTTCAGCCGGTTCTGGCTGCTGTTTCAGTCTTCATTCACTCCTGGTCCAGCAAACAAAGACTACAGCTGCTATGTGTTTTCATTTGTTTCTAATCCATCAGTCTCGTGTTATTTACAGAATCTCACAAATATCATTCATCTTGTGGAGACTTGATGTTTTCCATGAACGCTTCTGTTCGGTCACTATCAACCTAATCGAACAGCCCAAAACGCAGTAAATGGGAAAGGGTTTTATAAATGCAGTTGCATGAATGATGCTTCATTTAATAAGCAGACTGCTGTTGAACTGTCTTTCTGTCAATCATAACTTCCTCATGTTTTACCAAGCAAGCCTTATTTAATAACACTAACAGCAGCCAGAATGAGTCAATCACAGCTAATGATGGAGGTCAACTTGACTGTAAAATGGCAAATATTAAACATGACTATTTGCTTCTAAAAATTTTTTTAAAAAAGCAAAAAAGGCCATTTAAATTATCCGCAAAACAGATTTAAGACCATTAAATTTTTCATAATAATAATAATTAATTAAAAAAAGTAAACGAAGTGGCAACGTCAAAAAATATAAAAATACGCTAATTTAGGCAAAAAGACAATTTAATGAAAAAAATGTATTTAAGAAAATTAAAAATATAATATAAATAATAATAAATTAATAAATAAACAAATTAATTCATATAAAATAATTTGTTTTAAATGTAAACGAAATGGCAACCAGTCTACGGAAGCCCTAAAAGGCAATGGCTTTTCCGTGAGTTTTTTTTTTTTTTTTTTTTTACAATAATTGTTTGACTCTGAAACACAGTTCACACTGAGAGTCCACTGTCGCTATACTGCCCCCTGTCGGCACAGTTGTGTAACTTATAGAAAAACTTTTGTTACGTCGAGATCACGAGAAAATGTAATTGAAAACGAGAAAATAAATAATCCATTGCCTCTTATGGCTTCTGTAACCAGTCAATGAAATGACAAATATAATTTGTCTTATACATTCATTTAAATTTAAAGTTAAAATGTTTATGTTGCAAAAAGTTAAATGTCCATGTTATCCTATTTGAGCACTACGCAGATAATACGCACATACTTTAAGGGTATTAAGGGTAAAACAAATTAAATGCTAGGTAAACTGAAAAATTAACCCTTAAATAAGCATAGAATGCATTAATGCAGCAACGCATCAGGCCATTTGCAGCAACAAACCCAATGCTGAACCTCGTAAACCTGCCATTATTAAAAGCTTGGCCTGCTGTTTGATTCACAAACTCCTCTAGAAGTTTCCAGCTCTGCACCTCGAAGCAGAAGCCTGAGATCTGAGCACAGGTGAGCTGAGGTCAGGTAACTGATGATGATGATCACAGACCTGCTCTCGGATCCGCAGCAACATCTTCTTCCTCCTCCAGCGCCGGAACTCGTGCGCAAATGAAGCCGGACTGGCGCTTTAAAAGCCTAAAAGAGTCCGAAACATCTCAGACAGCCGCGGGATAATGTTCTGCCAGTGCCACACACACATGCCAGGGGTTGAGTTTCCTCTCCTCCTCCTGAAATAGACAAACACAAGCGGCACAAAGACACAGGAGCTGCAAAAGCTCATTTCTAGTGTCTCCACTCTGCGCTCGCGCGGCTCTCGCTGCAGTGACAGGCGAGGTCGACAGAGGGCGCTGAAGACACGCTAATGCCATTAAATTTCATTACGAAAGTCAATTTATCTCAATCTATTAATTATGTAGCCCAGCATTACATCCACAACATGCAAAAAAGCACGTAAATATTAGGACTTTGTTATTTTTTATTTACCATTAGACTATTTATCATTGATATTATTAGTGAGAGGTGTGATGTTCTTGTCATGACGCAAAAAAAAAAGGAGAAAATATTAATATTTATTTCTAATATTTAATTTTTAAACAAGAACAAACAAGTGGGTTGCTAAATGATATAGATATTCAAAGCACAACGTTGTGGTAATACACTAGGCTACTTAATAATTTATGTTAAACTCAAATGGGATCTATCAATCTAGTGTTTGACAGGTTATCAAAGATTCTAGTGTTTATCGCTTATTATCGAGCAAGTCAAATCATTTGACTCAATCCGGAAGTAAAACCAGAGTGGAAGTTCTTTTGTCGTCTGAAAATATCTATGCCTGACATTCCACAACAAAGCCTAATCGAGGACGCTCCTGATTGGCTGAAACCGAGTGCGATGCAAAGTGAGGTCATCGATGTTTCCTTTCCTACGATGTTGTTGGTTGTTTCTCTAACCAAACTGTCCACAATCTCTTAAAATATATACATACAAGCTGAATGTCGCGTTCATTTACCTCGTCTTAGAGTCCGTTCACTCTAAAAAATAAAAATGGGCCTTTAATAAATTCTACAAAGGAGTTATTTATTTTAACAATATACACGTAATACATGCTTTTTATATTTAATAATAAAATAATCTAAATACAATAATCTGATTGTAAGCGAATCATTTAAAATACTCAAATGTTTAAAAATAAATTAAAACGTAACTAAATCAATAAACACACGTATAATTCCCAGCTCAATACAGTGGTGATAATGTCTCTTGAAAATGTTCAGATACACTTACTAACAACATATACTCGAATAGACTGCGTTGGCATGCGAGTAATTTGGAAGTCAGTGCTTTAGGGTGCAGTAATGAGACAGATGGCCACTTCTCTGTGGCTGGATAAGAAAAGGACACTGGCCTCTTGAGCAGATCAAAATACTACAGCTCTGTGTGTAAAAATAGCAGAAGTGTCACTGAACCTCTCTGGCCTTTAGATGCAAGGAAGAGCCTGAGGCCATTCATTCACACAACCTGACATTTGTCTTAAAAAGCTCCTTCCCATAATAACCACAGTTGCATCTAGAAATAGTCACGGTCATTACTGTGTGCTTTAGCGCCACCTTGATGTCACCAACAATAATGCCACGCAATGAGAAGAACACATCCATTGCTGTCTGAGAAACACTGCTGATATTTGAAAACACGCATTCAATTATTGAATTAATTCAATTTATTGCAATACATGGAATAATAATGGCTGGAACTTAATCAATGCAACAAAAAACAAAACAAAAGCTGAAAGTAATACATAAGAATAAACACTGTACTAGAACACACAAATTGTTAATAAACACATTTTCATGTAGCTAATTTCTTTTCTTTCTGGTTGTTGTTGGGAGAATTTTCTTTGCATTCAGAAATACTAATTATTCTTGGCATATAATATGTTAAATAAAAAATAAAAGGAATTCAAAATGGGGCATTTTTGTATCCACATTTTAAATATTGTTTGGCATTTTAACTCTTTCCCGTCGGCATTTTTGATAATTTTCATAAAACTTTTTTCATGCCCCCCGTGATATTTTATTGTATAACATATAATGTATCTAAACAAAGAACAGGGCCGCTGCTTTTAAACAACAGCACTCTTTTTATTCTAGCTCCATGCATTCCTTTTTAACACTTAAATGTGGGTAAAGTTTAATAAATAAAAAAAGCAATTTTTCTTTACACTGTCCTAAACCTCTTCAACATTTCATAACGTTTGGCAGTTTTGATTCATATGTTTGATGATGGATTACACATGCATACATAAGCAATGCTTCTATCACGTATATAAGTATATATTATATAAGATCAGATCAGATCAGATCAGGGCTTATTGGTATTATTTAATAATTGTATTTTAAAAAATTCAAATCACATTTTACTGTTTGAGTTTTAAAATGTACTAAACAGCTAATCATATTTTCAGTTGTTTGATGCCTTATATATCTAATTATATCATGAGAATGCTTTCTCTGAAAGATTTGACAGTTTTGAAAGAGACTAAATGGTGTAGATTTTTATCTTCCATAACCAAAAAAATATAATATCAACATTAAATCCATCATTTAATCCCTCACAAAAACAGTTTCTGGGCTTTATTCTGGTTAAAAGATCTAAAATCAATGCAAGAATCCATGAAATCAACTCAAAATGGTTTAAAACAGACTTGTCACACACACACACACACACTTAATTCTTAGTTCAGACTCTTTACTTCAGTCTCAGTCAGACGTCATTCACAGTAAAAGACAGCAGTCTTATCAGGGCAGTGAGTTGGAGTTAATTTTATTAGTGTTATACTGAGTTAAGCTGCTCAAAATTAATGTTTTATAAGCATAATGCAGACACTACTCCTTTTAGAGTCCTTTTCAGTCTATTAAAAACGACCATGACATTCAAATCGACTTACTTCGTTAAAGAAAAATAAGAAAATATAATTGACAGTACATTTAGGCACACCGCTGACACATACTATACACCAATACGCAGTTCGTTTTCATAGATTCATACAGACAGGGATTCAGAAAACGTGAATTTAAAGGGGAAGTGTGCTCCCGCGTGACCAATCACAGCAGATTTGAGCTTCTCAGTGCCAGCCAATCACAGTAGAGAAAGAGTAAACCTGCCCGACGCTGGCCACAGCAAACAGACACAAACAAGAGCAACATAAACAATGTTCAATTAACAGTTTAAGTGCTATTTTAATTTTTAAAATCACACAATTAGTTATTGACAATTGGCATCAGGATCTGCAGATCTGAACCAGGTCTCAAGGATGAATCTCACGAAACCCGAGACGGGTCACATTCACTCCGAAATCAAAATAAATTATATATATTTGCGTAAAGACTAAAACTTGCCTTTTTCCCCCATGACATAATTTCCAAGATTTCTGATCCAATTCTCATTACTTAAATCGAAAGAAAAATCGAATTATTACATAACATGTTAAATAACTTATTTAATAGTTTACATAATAATAATAATAATTAAATTATTTTTCATATATATATATATATTATTATTTTAATTGTAATATGTATTTATTTCACATAACAGTAATGAGAATTAAGGAAATGTGCTTAATCATCATGAAAAAAATGTTACAAAGCAAAAAAAAAAAGGCGTAACTTTCTTTATGCAAAATATAAGTTATGTACTTTTACATAAGGGTGAAATATGACCCGTGCATGTTTTTGCAAAGTGTAGATGTATCATGTGTGACTGGAGAGTGTTTAACCTGTGTGCTCTGACGCTAGACGACCTCTGACCTCCGCTTGCATGTTTCCAGCCTCCGTTCACCAACAATGTGCTTCCACTCGTTCCTAAAAGCAGATCACGCCAAAATCCATCGTCAAGAAAACGGCGGGAGTGACGAAACACTAAAAAAACAAAAGCGTCCCCAACACAAACATAAAAGCCAGACTTATAAAACAAGTCCTTTAAAACAAGCCATTTACAACAACGGAATGGTTTTTGAAGAGTTTCGTGTGGTTTGGGATTTTCGCTTCACTCGGATATACTTGAAAACTATCCCATACACGATTATTCTAGAACATGCATTAAAGAAACGTATTGCACAACAAAGAATAACATATTCTCTGATTAGGTCAGTCAAGATGTCCTTGATGTGTGTGTCTGAGGGGAAGCTACGTCTACAGCACACGTCTCTTGGTCTCGGATTTAAGGCTCTATATCTCACACGCAAACAGTCTTCGGCATCGGACCGTTGCAGTTCAGTGCTACACTTGCTATTCTAAAATAAAGTAGTTTTAAAAAACAAACACATGTACACGAGCCTCTGATTGAGTTATAAAAACAGGACACACACACAGGCTCACTAGACATTCGTTTAAAGCATATCTTCGGTGTGCGCTGAACTCCACGTGGCCGCCCGTGCAAACACACGCTGTTTGAAATCCACCATCTCTGTCCGCATTTGATGTGTTTGAGGGCGCGTTTCATTTTTATGTTCCATGTAAGTGAAAGGCTGAGGGGGCGTGGCCTGTTTTAAACCCCACCCACTCTACGCAACCGATTGGTTGGCATGATAACGTTACGCTTATTTCAGTGTCAGTGCCACATAATGTCTGTAAATGAAGATCGTGATACATTGCTGCTGACCCTCATCATACGCTTCTGCTTGTAATGAGTGTTAAGGTGCATAGGTTGGTTCGGTCAGATTTCGTTCACCATACTGTGTTGACGAGGAGTTCGACCACTGCCGAATACAAAACAACCCCAAAAAAAAACAACGTATGTATCTATTCTACACAGAGTCATCCAAACACACATACAAACGGAGAGAACGATCGCTCAGTGTTCAGTCTTCAGTGGTTCAGAGGTGACCGAAGTGTCGGACAGTGCGCTTCATGATGGTAAAATGAATCCTCTACGCTACGGCCGTGTCAATGCAGTGCTTTAAACGAGAACAGCCAGGAGGCACTAAGAGGGAGGTGTGTGTTCCACATCCGGTGCGGAGAAACACACGCGCCGACGACGACTCTTCTGCGTCGGCGGGAGAATCGTCCGTCTGTCACCTCTTGTGCAAGCTGCGCGATTTGAGTGAGTATTTAAGTACACGCGGCGAGCGCGAGTGGAGCTTCACGAACAGATCGGAGAACTTGTACTGAGGAAACAAGGTCTCCAGGAAGCCCTCTAGAAAGACGTAGACCAGCCGCCGGTTCAGAGACTGGTGCTGGAACATGTCGAAGACACGCAGGATGCCCTTGCGCGTGGTGTCCGCCCCGATGATGTGCTTCAACTCATCTGACGGTAGGAGAAAAGAGTCAGAGTTATTGGTATAGCAGAGATTAATCGCTAAAAGATCACAATCTCCATTCAAACACCCACGCGATCTCATTCCTAGATGACAATGATTCTCCTGCCTATACAACCTATGAAAAGCAGTTGTCATGTATGAACCTACCGAAGCGTATTGCATTCACTTGAGGAAAAAAAATCGACTCTGTTTTTCTGAATTAACGAGTTAATTATCTCAGAATTATGAGATCAATTTTTCTTGACAAACATTTTTTCACTCAGAATTTTTTCACAATTAATGAGTTGCTCATAATTTTGAGATAATTAAGTCATTAATTCGGAAAAACAGAGCAAAAACTTTTAAATATCTCGTAATTCTGAGATAATTAACTCGTTAATTCAGAAAAACAGAGAAAAAACTTTTTTCCATGAAAAATGATCTCGTAATTCTGAGATAATTAACTCGTTAATTCAGAAAAACAGAGAAAAAACTTTTTTCCATGAAAAATGATCTCGTAATTCTGAGATAATTCACGCGTTAATTCAGAAAAACAGAGCAAAAACTTTTTTCCATGAAATTTTTTTCCGTAATTCTGAGATAATTAACTCGTTAATTCAGAAAAAAAGAGTCGATTTTTTTTCCTCAAGTGAATGCAATACGCTTCCGTATGAAACAGCTTCACAAACAACCACTTCGTTTCAACCATACAGTATTGTTATTTCTGTGTTAAAAACGTTCAAATGGTCACAAAAGTAATGGAATAAAAGTTTGTTTGGGTATAAACACTGATGTGTACGGAAGCAATCAAAATAGAGCACATCAACTTTTGAAAGTGAATCGATGCTTCAAATAATGATTGTATCAGTAACATTTTAATGCCACGTGGTGGGGAAAGTGACTGTTTTGAAATGTATTGTAAAAATGAGTGTCTTTGAATCCTTCACTCAAGAGATTTGTTCAATTCTGATTCATCCAATAATGAAACAAGTATTTGAGTGAGTCATTGAATCATTCACTCAAACTGTAAAAAAAAAAAAAAAAAAAAATTGATTGAAACATTTTAAATAGACTTCAGCAATTAACATTTTGTTAGAACCTCTAGTAAATTATGTTAATTGATGCTTCAAATAATGATTGCATACATAACATCGTAATGGCGAAAGTGACTGTTCAAAAATGTATTTGTCTTTGAATCATTCATTCAAGAGATTCGTTCAAAAACGCTGATTCATCCAGTAATGAAACAAGGGAAGTATTTGATTGCGTCATTGAATCATTCACTCAAACGTTATTTTTATAATTCAGATTAATGAAACATTTTAAATAGACTGCAGCAATTAACATTTTGTTAGAACCTCTAGTAAATTATGTTAATTGATGCTTCATATTGCATAGTCACTTTCGCCACCTAGTGGCGTTACGATGTTGTTCAAAAATGTATTTTTGTCTTTGAATCATTCATTCAAGAGATTCGTTCAAAAACGCTGATTCATCCAGTAATGAAACAAGTGAAGTATTTGATTGCGTCATTGAATCATTCACTCAAACGATATTTAAAAAAAATTTAGATTAATGAAACATTTTAAATAGACTGCAGCAATTAACATTTTGTTAGAACCTCTAGTAAATGAAGTTATTTTGTTTAGTTTGTTCAGAATCGTAATCTTTATTAAAAAAATAAAAAAACGTGATTCTTAATTTATCATGCAGCTCTACTACAGCACTTTCCACAATACTCATTGTAAGTACCCGGCATGATGCCCAGGAGTGTGGTTTTGGCGGCGACCCGCGTCCTCATACGGAGGCTTTTGTCTCTGCGCGGCGGCGTCTCGGCGAGAATCCCGTTCGGCCAATAAGAGTCTCTGAGGAGTCAAACACCCAGTCAGAAGAAGAACCAGAACCATATATATATATATCTCAGAACAGACAGTACACGCATGCAACCATCACCTGAATCTCTTCACATAATCAGACACTTGCTCAGGCGAGGTCATGTACTCGACATGATCCACGATTTTCCTGCAGTGAAGCAAAAACACACGTTTGCCGTTGAACAGAGAGGAGAAATAGCAGTCATGATGCGCGCGAGTACACGTGTCCATCGCACCTGTTGATGGTGTCTCCATACGTGGCCTTGATGAGCTGCTGTAGGAGGTTTTTGATGTTTCTCCGCAGCCACTGATTTCTCTCCTTCAGGTCAAACACTTCGTCCATCAACAGCAACATCACCCTCAGAGGAATATTATCATCCACCTGTACAACAAAACAACATTTATGAAACTCACAGATCCAACTCGAAAATATGATTCGACAGACCACATGCAAAATCACTGAACTACCAATAAACAGGGATGCAAACGGTGACAGAGGCAAACCCTCATAGAGGTCCAGGGAGAGTTTGTTTTGTTAAATATCACCTTTAAAATGTGGATTTTGCACTGACACCGCTGTTATTATGGGACCCATTCAAAATGACTATATTTGTTAAATTATAAAAGTAAAAATCAATAAATACATTACTATGCTAATAATACTTTTGAATAAAACGGTCAAATAAAAAAAAATCCTTAAACATATTTTATATCAACTCTATAAATTAAAGTATTTAATAATTATAATAATATTTCTAAATTTTTAAAAATCATTTAAGATGTTTATAATAATATTGTACTGTAAAATGAAAATGATAATTGTATTAAATGATAAAAAGTAAAAAATCAAAAAAGAAATCTATTACTGTGCTGTAAAATAAAAAAAATATAGTATTTCATAATAAAAAAATTCACTAATGTTAATACAAACATCATATTTTCTTTGCTTTTAATCATTAAACCTTCTACTAGAATTGTTTATTTAAATTATTCAAATAAACGTCATTCTTTGTCAGTGCCTTAAAACATATTGCGCAAGACAACAAACCTCCGGAGGCTGTGTTTGTGATGTTGACTTACGTTGTCGTCCAGCTGTGCCGAGACACGGCAGTGTTCGGGATCGATGTCAGACTTTTGGATTAAAGGAGGAACCTGTGGAGCAGAAACATCTGGAGTTCATGACATGCATTCAATGATAAAAATTCATATATTCAAATAACGCCAGTCGAGCGCAAACACTTTGCCTACATGTGTTGTGCACCTGCTCAGCTATGCATGTGAAATTACTGACTAAATGCAAGAGACAAAGTTTCCCAGTTATACAAAAACAGGCTAAACAGAAATGTATGTAAAGCGTCCAGTTTTTGAGGTCTTTCGCATTTCTCGCTGTGTTCTGTGATTCTCTAGACGTGCTCTACCTTAAATATGGATTGTTTAATATCCTGGCCAATTTTCTTAAAATCCTGGCCCATGTCCGCGGAGACTTTGGACACTCCCTCCGCCAGGCTGTCCGGCAGTGACTTCACGGCATTGGACACGTTCCGCATGGAGCTCCGGAGAGGATTCACAAACGTGTCCATCTGTCCGAGTCCAGAGAACAGGACAAATTTACAAAAACTGCGAATCCCATCAGACAACAACTATGCCGCTCCCCTCTGGATGAATACATCGGGTTGCGTTCAATTTAATCACTGTTAGTCGCTATGTTAGTATCCAACTGTATCAAGACGTGGATCATGGGAGCTTAATCGTCTTTGCCACTGCTCAGCTTTCCCGCTCCACCAGTGGTTGCTTTTCCTCGTTGTCCAGAATCGCCAACTCTCATTGAACTGAATGACTTTTGGCAACTCCAAAATGCTGTTTGTGTGAACGAACCTTTAGTCTGTCAACCTCTCCATCCATCTATCGGTCCATCAAAAGTGTGACAAGAATATCAAGTCCGGCACTGTTTGTGTTTTAGTCTATGGGTCTTTCATTTGAAATGTATTAATGATTTCCGCTGCAGTGTAGCTTGCAAAAATATACACCTCCGTTAAAAGAAAAAATTGAGGTCAGGAAGATTTTTTTCCCAGCAAGGATGCATTAAATTGATTGGTGAATTTGAGCAGCAAAATCATATTACGGTAGAATGATTTCTCATTCAAGGATCACGTGACACTGAAGACTGGAGTAATGATGCTGAAAATCAGCTTTGATCACAGGAATAAATTACATTTTACAATATGTTCACATAGAAATCATCTATTTTACTGTATTGTTAACTGTATTTGAACGATTTTACTCTCTTTACTGTATTTTTGATCAAATAAATGCATCCTTGGTGAGCAGAAGAGACTTCTTTCAATTGATGCATTGAAATAAAAATGAATAAATATGATTCTTTCTTGTGATTGTGCGGTAAAAAAAAACGACAACAAAAAAACATGCCTAGATTGTTTTATATCAAGAGACTTCTGGCTATATCTGGATATATACCAGTTCACTGATTATTCAGAGCATATTTTCTGCAATAGGTATGTATGTGGCGTTTCTCACCTTGCGTGCAAAATCCCCTTTGCCTTTGCTGTAGGCTTTGTTTTCCAGGAAGTCATAGACGTAGGGTATCAGCGTGGGACAGGCCTTCACCATCTCAGGATTCAACAGCAGCTGTGGGACAAACTCAGCTCTCAGCACACCTGGATCAAAACACCCGAGCTAGCACAATCCCAAATAAACACCGTCCTCATCTGACCCACCTGTAAATATGAGTTCAGGTCCTTCTTCCTTTTCTCCAAAAACTCCCTGTCCATGTTGTTAAAGGTCTTTTTGCCAGGAAGCTTGAGAATCGGACCAAGGCTCTCAAACTGAAGATAGGAAACACATCTCAGCAAACTCCACAAAAGCCATTTAGGTCAGAAAATGACTGTTTACCCAAATTTTTAAGCTTATCCAGACTAACATGGAATCTGTGTTTGCAGAATTAGAACTGTTTTTTCTACACTTCCTTTGTCCCTTGAATGTTAGTTTAGTAAATATTTTGGCTTATTTAAATTACCAATGAGTAAACTCCACATCGCTGTTTGACATATTATTAGGCAGAATTTTGCAGATTCACCCACAATCGGCACAGAAAATTTAGAAAAATGTTATTTATGTTTACGAAGCCAATACAAGCTGCATCCATATATATATTTTAAGATATAATTCAATTCAAGAGTGGTTTTAGGTGAAATTACATTATTCATCATTTGTGACTCAAGCACATTTCCCCCAAAAGACAAACATTTATTACAATTGCTAATAATTTATACATCAGGGTGGTTTGTTGCACTGCCTTTCGAATTAAACAGATTACATTTTTTAATTGATTGTTATTATTATTATATAGTAAAAAAAAAAAAAAAAAAGGTCATGTAAAATGTAAAAAATACATAATAAAAATAATCACATATAGTTAACCCTTGAGAACCGGCTGTGTCGCCGACACATACCAGCAAGCTGTATTCATTTTACCGTAACTCTTCAACCGTTTGCACAATCAAAACCATTCAAACTGCCACTGACAGTAGACGCTTTTCAGCAATATCCGGCTTATTACGGTAATTTCAAGCTTTCCATCAGCAAATGACAGCAGCTTTCTGGCACAGCGGGAAGGTTGAACAGAGATACGAAGCGCGGCAGGTTAGATTGTTTTGGATTGCATAAAATAATAAAAGAAACGAACAAATACATGGCGAAAGAAGTGGTAGACATGAGAAGAGGGGATTGGGATGATTTTTAATGAAACTTGGGAGGCGGATGGCCACGTAAGTTAGCATGTGGTGTGTGCATGTGTGCGTGCCTATGAATGCATGCATTTGTGTGTAGGGATGTGTATCGTTAAGGTTTTAACGGTATTACTACTCTTACCGATACCGCTTATCGATCCGGTACTTTAACGGTATTCTTATAGTTTCTTTTTGTTATATAAAAAAAGGGAAAAATATTTAGAACTTAATTAATATTGCTTTATATTTTGTCAATGTAAAATAAATATTAATAGCAAAATAAAAAAGCAAAAAAAAGCAAAGCAAAAAAAAAACATGTTATGCAGAAGAGTGCAGGGTTTTGTGTTTTATCTACAGAAGACATAGGACACCAAAAACAAAGTACAAACGCATGGTCAAACAAAAAAAGTATACAATTAAACAAACACACAATTTATATACCCAGTGCTTTAATTTCAGTAATGTCGACATTACTGTGCAGGTGGGCTATAAACACATCTAATAAAGTAATCAAATGTAGAATAACACTGCATAGTTTATCATAGAAGCCAAAATTGTTCATTCAAGAGTTGCAACTGTGATTTTCTCTTTGCATTTTGTTGTTTGATTCACATTAGTGGGGCAATCGTCAGCATGTTTATCAGACTGCTGCCTCTTTAAGACCAAATGCAGATCTAATCATTATTACACATCATATTTTCTCCCAACTATGTACGCCCATTTAAGACATAAACTGTATTTAAGTGAATAAACTGTTTAAGTGAATCTCCAAGACAGTAATTTTACACATTTTTGTGTATATTTGATTGTTTAGACGCGCACAGGAATCCCAAAGTGTAACGTTACGTTGCTTGTCTCGTTGCGGTGTGTTTCGGTGCGCGCTGCCTTTGGAACAGCGTCTATTGCGTCTATTTTGGTGCTTTTAATAGCTTTCTATTATCCAACGAAGTTGCACTAGACAGAATGCGGCTTTAGTTTTTTATGGTTTTACCTCAAATATCTTATTTTTTATAATCATTGGAAGCCAAAATCGAAATCTAAAATAAAATTTGTTTAATATCAAAGAGCTAAAGTGACCTCATCGTCTCTCATTAAGCGGCTGTTTTGTTGTGCGCACCGTGGCTCCGCACCTCTCTCTCTTTAGCAAAAATGCATCACAGCCAAATGGTTCAATATTATTATATAGAAGTGGCTGGCGAGATTTAATTAGCAAGATAATGCATGTATAGTAATAATAAAAAGCACGTGTACTTTATTAATTTCTCCAGTACCGACAGCAAAACCGATAACGTCAGAGCTTATCGATCCAACGGTCTTTCAAAATTCAGCACCGGGGCCAGTTTAATACCGGGTTTCGGTACCCATCCCTATTTGTATGTGTGTGTGTGTGTGTGTGTAAGAAAAACAGTGTCCTAAATAAAAACTGTGCAACCCAATGTTACAAAAAAAACTTGTATATATGTATTATAGTTCATTTTTCAACTTTAAAGTGTTAGTTTCTTTCGTGATTTTTCTACATAAAAATCAGCACATATATTCTCGTTTTTTTTTTTTGTCTATTTAAATTAGGCTTATATAGTAAAAAAAAAAAAAAAACAATAATTCTGCATAACTTAAAGACAGAACAACAATCAAATGATCAGTGAAGTCTGATGTTCATTTATAGGTCAGATTCGCTCACCTGCTCTGTGATGCGCATGTGGAAGTCGTGAAAATCACTGTAGCGGCGATACGTCTTCCAGATGTCCTCACTGCCGTCTGAGTTCTTGCGTACGACGGTGACGGTGTAGAGGGCGTACGTCTTCCCATGATCGTTGCAAACGCCTGCCATAGGAAGTTGGTTTAGAAAAGCATCAACTACAGGGAGGCAGGAGCGATGGAAATGAAGGTGCGAGAGCCGGCAGGGGCGAGAGAACAAGAACGACAAGACAGACATACAGCAGAGAGAGAACGACAGAG
This sequence comes from Tiaroga cobitis, assembly GCA_030578255.1. Taxonomy (NCBI): domain Eukaryota; kingdom Metazoa; phylum Chordata; class Actinopteri; order Cypriniformes; family Leuciscidae; genus Tiaroga; species Tiaroga cobitis. The sequence continues at coordinate 41,461,465 of CM060609.1, read as the reverse complement.
GACAAAGCCACAGAGGGACAGAAAATGAATGTAAGAAAATTAAGAAATAAAGTTGATGGAATGATAGACACAAAATAAGAGTGAAAACAAAGTGGCAGGAAAAGTGTTGCATCTTTCAAATAAATGAAGCTTGAAAATGAGAAGTAGTGATGACTTGAGAAAAGAGGGACACCGAACATCTCTTTAAATCACAGACTTTTACCTTTTAAGTGATTACTTATTTACATTACAGCTCTGAAATAACACGTTTAATAGAATGTAACTGAATTAAATAGAAATCAGAACATCTGGAGATGAAAATAGGCCAGAAGACATATTTCACCCCAAAATCAAAAAGGACAAAATAAATTATATTATGCATAAAGAAGATGAAACTTATTTTAGGGAGCATTACAGGATATTTGTGACATTATTTTCAGGACATTTAAGAATGTATCTTTTAAAATGGTTAATACCAGGTAAAATTCTCACCTGTATCAGAGATAAAGGCATGAAGCTGAGCAGACTCATCCACGCTCCCGCTGATGAGATCATCTAATGACTACAAAACACAGACGTTCATTTGAAACAAATCGAACACACTCAGCACAAAGTATGTATACATATATATAGACATGATTTATTTAACATACTAAATTAATGCTTCCTGTTGGAGACCCGTTGAATGACTCTGGAGAAACAGAGAAAACATTCATTAATTTCATGCTACGTTTACACAAATACATTTGAAAACGCATATTTTTCTCTATGTTTTGGCCTTTCGTCCACACTTTTGGAACTTTTGGAAAACGCTTGAAACGCTAGTGTGGACGGAAACATTTTGAAACAAAAATGCAGTTTTAAAACGTATCCGGAATGAGATGATCCTTAAACAGACTCATTGTTGCTGTCATTCATGACGGATCTGACCCCGTGTGGGTTCCTCACCTCCGTCCCCATCATCAGACCCCCTGAAGCTGGGTTCCTTCAGCATGTCCAGCTCGGCCAGCATCCGCACATACAGCGGGTGCTGCCTAAAAGACGGGTAATACCGCTCATCCTTCAACATCATATCATACACCTGAAAAACACAGCGAGCTCGATTAGTGGCCTTTTATTGGTTATACTGGTCAGAATACACACATCACACATGTATGCACAGAAAACTGACCTTTCTCTGGATCTCATCAAATATCTCAGGTGTGGGATCCTCTTTGCTGAGTTTCTGAGCCAGTCTGGTTACGGACGCTTCGTCCACCTCCACCCTGGGAGAGGCCTGATTGCAAACAGAAACTGTCAATCACCACTTCAAGCACCACTGTATGAATTAAGTATAAATCAATTCTTATTAAAGCTGCAAACGTTATTCAGTGATTTTCTCTTTGTCTTTTGTTGTTTGATTAACGTTAATGACACAGACGACAGCAGGTATATTAGGCTGCTGTCACTTTAAGACCTGACGCACTGATCTAATAGTGTGTTTAGGTGAGTACTTCACACCATGGGCATTCTGACAAATGTGTGTATTTGAACATTTAAGAACAAAAAAAACCGTCTTTCTGCGTGCTTCAGCGTGAGTGACAACAAGGCTTATTGCACTTGCACATAATACTTTTTTTGAAAATCATGCACATCCCGCTTTGTATTTTCTCATTCATACTGTACTAGTACTGTGCTGCATGGATATATTTACATACCACAACATAAATGATACAGCGTGATTATAAAGATAGACACTTTATATCTTCGCTAGCAACAATATATCGTTACCCCCAGGGCTTGACATTAACTTTTTTGCTCACCAGCCACTGTGGCTAGTTGTTTTCCAAAGTTACTAGCCACTCAGCATTTTCACTGGCCACAATTTGGACACCGATACCATAGGGGAATAACTACCTTACAGATATTTTTAATAGCATCTCATAATTTGGCAGCCGGTATATTAGGCTACTGTCACTTTAAGACCTGACGCACGGACCCATTATACTGTTTTATATAGCCAATATACACTCACCTAAAGGATTATTAGGAACACCATACTAATACTGTGTTTGACCCTCTTTCGCCTTCAGAACTGTCTTAATTCTACGTGACATTGATTCAACAAGGTGCTGAAAGCATTCTTTAGAAATGTTGGCCCATATTGATAGGATAGCATCTTGCAGTTGATGGAGATTTGTGGGATGCACATCCAGGGCACGAAGCTCCCGGTCCACCACATCCCAAAGATGCTCTATTGGGTTGAGATCTGGTGACTGTGGGGGCCATTTTAGTACAGTGAACTCATTGTCATGTTCCTGCTGGATTATCCTGCTGGAAGTAGCCATCAGAGGATGGGGACATGGTGGCCATAAAGGGATGGACATGGTCAGAAACAATGCTCAGGTAGGCCGTGGCATTTAAACGATGCCCAATTGGCACTAAGGGGACTAAAGTGTGCCAAGAAAACATCCCCCACACCATTACACCACCACCACCAGCCTGCACAGTGGTAACAAGGCATGATGGATCCATGTTCTCATTCTGTTTACGCCAAATTCTGACTCTACCATCTGAATGTCTCAACAGAAATCGAGACTCATCAGACCAGGCAACATTTTTCCAGTCTTCAACTGTCCAGTTTTGGTGAGCTCTTGCAAATTGTCGCCTCTTTTTCCTATTTGTAGTGGAGATGAGTGGTACCCGGTGGGGTCTTCTGCAGTTGTAGCCCATCCGCCTCAAGGTTGTGTGTGTTGTGGCTTCACAAATGCTTTGCTGCATACCTCGGTTGTAACGAGTGGTTATTTCAGTCAAAGTTGCTCTTCTATCAGCTTGAATCAGTCGGCTCATTCTCCTCTGACCTCTAGCATCAACAAGGTTTTTCGCCCACAGGACTGCCGCATACTGGATGTTTTTCCCTTTTCACACAATTCTTTGTAAACCCTAGAAATGGTTGTGCGTGAAAATCCCAGTAACTGAGCAGATTGTGAAATACTCAGACCGGCCCGTCTGGCACCAACAACCATGCCACGCTCAAAATTGCTTAAATCACCTTTCTTTCCCATTCTGACATTCAGTTTGGAGTTCAGGAGATTGTCTTGACCAGGACCACACCCCTAAATGCATTGAAGCAACTGCCATGTGATTGGTTGATTAGATAATTGCATTAATGAGAAATTGAACAGGTGTTCCTAATAATCCTTTAGGTCAGTGTACTTTGTGCACGCAGTTTGGGTGTGAGCACAAAATCTGCGTGAATGAGTAAAATTGTGCTCAATACCCGCAATCCCTCGCCAGAATTCAAGTCCTGTACCACCAACAATATTCATCCGGAGCAAATAAAACGAGTGAGTAAAGGGTTGGTGTGTCAACTCTCTGTCAGAGAGATTAGAGAGCGAGAACACGCTGGTATCTTTTGTATCTATTCTGCGGAAGAGTTTCAGATATTTCAGTATCTGAAATATCTGAAACCAATGCTCTTGTCACCAATGCTCCATATAACACTCACCATTGCAACCTTTACAGTTTAATTGGCTGGCCTTCATTACATACCCGGCGTCAAAAGCATTGGTATCTTTTTATTTATAAATGCTTACTGTGTAACACCCCACCCTATCTAAGGTAATTCATTTCCAGAGCAATCCCCTCTATGAACCTTCGTTCAAGCAGGTACGTCACCCTGGTGGCTACTAAAGCTCGTACTTCTTTTGGACGCCTCTCCTTCCAGTTCTCTGCTGCTAATGACTGAAATACACTTCAAAAATCTTTGAAGCTTGAATCCATTGTCCCGTTAATCACTTTTAAATTATTGTTAGCAAATTTATTGTCGGACCATTGTGCATGCTAACCCTATCTGTGTACATGATCTACGGATCTGTATATTAATCTTCTAAGTTTATTGAGTACTACTTTGTCTTGTAATTATATGTGTAACTTATGTTTTTGTACCTCGACGCTTTTTTGGCCAGGTCGCCATTGTAAATGAGAAAGTGTTCTCAATGTGCTCACCTGGTTAAATAAAGGTTTTATTATTATTATTATTATCAACGTGTATCGAAAAATCAATATTACTGCCAACACTAGAATGCACGTAGTTTATTATTTCAGATGCCTTTTTAAAAGACTACAATTGAAAAATGTATATTATATAAAATTCAACCCGCCAAAGTGGCTAGTAGGAGTGACTGCGTTACACGCCAACTAGGGGTGGAACGGTACACAGAAATCACGGTTCGGTTCATACCTCGGTCAAGACATCACAGTTCGGTACGATTTAGGTACATTGGAGGGAAAATGAAAACAAAAATGCATAAGGCATTGTATTTTTTAAATAAGTTTTATTAATAAAGGCATAGAACCAGTTTATTTGTAGTGCACTGACAATAGTTTTATATAATTAGTTTATTAATTCAATTAATAAAAAGACAAAAAGACCTTGCGATATGTTTGGTAATTGTACCTGAATTAATTTAAAATTATTTTGCTATATTTCAGATCAATATATTTGTTTTCCTTCATTTTAATTAACATTATTAATTGACAATGTAACATTATTCTCATCTGAATTATAAATAATGGATTTCCGTATAAAATAATACTACCATTAAAACACATTGGATTTTCTTTTTTAATCAATGTAGAGTTTGTGAGATTAGCGCTCCGAGGACAAGAAATGAAAACCAATGCGATATGATGAATGTCCAAAAGATGGGACCCACAGACTGTTTTGAAATGGAGTTGGATAAATATGTTTTGCTTTTAAAACAGTTTGTGTGTGTGTGTGTGTGTGTGTGTGTGTGTGTGTGTGTGTGTGTGTGTGTGTGTGTGTGTTTGTGTGTGTGTGTGTGTGATTTTGGTTGGGTGACAGTTGTAGGTTACAGTTTGACAAGAGTTTACAGTGTGACAAAAGCACAATGTTGTGTTTTATTGCGAGTGTACACAGAAATATAAGTCAACACTTTCCAGGTTTAATGATCTGTATGAACAAAATGACGGAGTATGTTTTATATGTTTCCACTGTTCGATCGCGCCCGCGCCTCTGTCTCTCTCACACTCACACAGAGTTCGATCGCGGCCGCGCGTCTCTCTCTCTCTCTCTCTCTCTCTCTCTCTCTCTCTCTCTCTCTCTAGCATTGCAATCTTGACATCGCAGCCTGTTCATTGTGCGGTCACACCAAACGCGAATAGAGCGTCAAATTCGCGTCTAGTTCGAGGCTAGTCCAAAGCGAATAGGACGCGCGTATAAAGCAAAACGTTTGAAGAGAACGCGCGTTCAGACCTAAACCGATTGTACAGATTATGTGTCCCTAAAGAACCCGCGTATCTAACAGTAGTTCCGCTTTACATTAATTAATTTGCACGCGAGTTTTATTTATTTTTATACCGTGTATTCTCCGTGTAAATTCGTGCACCGAACCGTGACGCCCGTACCGTTTCGGTTCAATACGAATACATGTACCGTTCCACCCCTAACGCCAACGCTGAAATACACACGCATTTGGCGGGTGTTAATGTCAAGCCATGGTTACACCACTAGGCCCTATATGCGACAAACCTCAGTTGTGTTTTTTTTGTGAAGTTTAAGAACCGGTAAATCTAAATCCCCCCACCTTCTCAGACAGGTACTGGTCGTAGACGCCCACCGCAGCGGCTCTCAGAAGCCCTTTGGTTGTCTGGCTGCTCTGCTTCTTTCCATCTCTCTGGCTGCTCTGTAGGACCTCCAACTGCTGCTGTGCCGTGACCCGGTAACCCTCCACCGTCAGCCAGAAGAACAGAACTGCCTGACCACCCATGTGCTGCATGTAGTCTACAGAGAGACGGATAAAAAGCAATAAGGGACGAGCTGATGATGCATTTCAAACGAGAGGACAGTTTGTGTGCATCCGTCTCGACTCACCCATGAAGAACTGCAGTGCGATGTTGTGCACTAGGATATGTTCCAACGGAATCACACACAACTTCCCAAAATTAGCTGCGAGTTTCAAAGCGTCAACTTCCTGTTTGGCAGATACAACCAAAACACGTTAGTCATTCTGAGGGTGAAATGTTAAGACAACTGATATAATTTGTTAATAATTAAGATGATTTAAAAAGGTCATAGAAAATAAAATTTTAAATAATAATAAAATGTCAAAAGTCAAAGTAACATCCAATAACGGCAACTATTTATTATTTTATTTGTCTGTATAATTATTTGTATAAATGTTCTTAATTATATAAAACTCCTACAAAACATAAATGGCATTAACAGTGCAGACCGAAAATGCATTAGGAGCAGTTGTTTCATGTTTTGAGAAATCTGATAAATATTCCTAGCAAATATTATTGTTTTAAAAAAATGAATTATATATTTTTTTAATGAATTATAAAACAGGGAGTGTAAATGAAACAGGGGGATTTGGTTACCTTTCCTGATTGTAGCCTTTGTATCCGTGTTTCACAGACTTTCTTCACAAAAAGCAAACTATTGATTTGATTCTTTATTATGTTGATATCTGCGAGGAGAGAGAGAGAGAGAGAGAGAGAGAGAGAGAGAGAGAGAGAGAGAGAGAGAGAGAGAGAGAGAGAGAGAGAGAGAGAGAGAGAGAGAGAGAGAGAGAGAGAGAGAGAGAGAGAGAGAGAGAGAGAGAGAGAGAGAGAGAGAGAGAGAGAGAGAGAGAGAGAGAGAGAAAGAAAATGAGAGAAAATGAGAGAATGAAGAGTAAACAATGTTTGTTATCATGAAGACCTGAACTTGCTCTCATATTTTCCAAAATAAACCCCAGAATTCATCGTTTACTTTCCAAACACATGAAAAAGCATATGCGTGTAAACATAAGTGTGTAGCGAGTGTGTCTACCGTCTGCGCCCGTGTCCAGAGATCGGAGATGCTGAAGCTCCTCCAGGACTCGGTCTTTGACGGCCTCAAGCTCAGGCGGTTTGTCCGTTAGCTTCAAGATGTTCATGAAGGCCTCATAGTTACAGCTTGAGTCACGAATCTAAACACACACGAAATGTTTTAAAGGGAAAGCATAAACATTTACAACACACTTCTCTACTGTAAGAACAGAGCAGGTCTCACCATCCAGATGACGAACTGATTGATGTAATCCGGGTCACTCAGCTGGTTAATTAAGGGCAGCAGAACTCCTCTGGCCAAAACTTCCTGCAGGACATCAAACAATCAATCAAATAATCATCATCAACAAGTTTGTCCAGTTGCAGAACACCAAGGCTGGAGCTCTAATCTTGTAGTCTCAGCAGCAAGACCTGTCAGGACCACATCAGCCACTTCATGAGTTCACAAGTCCTGATCTCAAAACAGAATCCTGCTTTCCGTAAATCCCAGATCTGGTGTCTTAAAGGATTAAATACTACTTAAGCTCTAATCAACAGCATCTGTGATACGCTGTCAATAACCACGGATTATTGAAGCTGCATTTTAACGGAATGTAAATTTACAGCAGATTAAAATACAACGAGTTTTATTTTATACATTATAATAGTATTTATTAAAAACATTTAATAACCTTTTTTTTATATAAATAATTTGAGTTATTTAAATGTTAAAGTTTTAGTAATTTTGTTATTTGCTTTTGTCATTTTAATACTTTTTAAAATATTTCTATTTAGCTTTACTTTCTTATTTCAGCTTTAGTTTGAATAATTGTGTTTCAGTTAGTTCCCAAGGCAACATTTCTTAATTTGTTTTTAAATGATGTTTTCTAATATTTATATTCTACTTTGTTTGAAATAACATTTTAAAAAGTTTTAACAGGAAGACAGAAAAGGTTACAGGGTTTAACAATCAGAAAATGCTTGCATAAAATGCATGTTTTACGGTTTCCTCCATGTAAACGCTGCTTTACAATATTCCTCCTGTTCATTTCTTTAGCCAGCCATGACTAGTTGAAAGATACAATATTATTTGGATGCATTTGGGACCAGAGGTGTCAAAAGTATTCACATTCGTTACTCAAGTAGAAGTATAGATACTAGGGTTTAAAAAGACTTCTGTAGAAGTTGAAGTATCAACTCAAGCTTTTTACTCAAGTAAAAGTGTAAAAGTAACTGGTTTCAAAACTACTTAAAGTATAAAAGTAAAAGTAATGCAAGGAAAAAAATGCCATTAAGGACAAAAGCTTAGGCCGCGCCACAGGGGCCTATAGTGCACTACCACCTCCTTAAAAAACATGTTTTCTAAAGGCCATCACTATAACGTTATATTAAAATGTTAATGTTGAAAAATTTGGGATGTACTACCTGTTTCAGCCGCATATATGCCCATAGAAAATGACTTTCAGCCCAATTTTAAAGAACCATATGTGTGTACTACTGAGCATTAAAGGAGAACTCCGGCGCAAAATGAACCTTTGGTCTAATAAAACATTGGTACCTAGTCAACCGTTCTCTGAGATTTGTTTTCATGATAATCGAATGTAAAGAGTTTTATCTCTAAAAACTGTTTAGCGTATAACACTAGCAATGGGGGCATTTAATAAGTAAAAAGAAATAGCTAGTTAATACCACTAACAAGGCTCAAAATAGCCCCACACGAACACAGTAACATAATGAGGGTCCCTATGCAAAACGAAGCATTGAGAACTTTGTAAGTGTACAGACCGTTTAATAAGAAGATATTTTATAAAGACAGTCCACTTCGTGTATACGGACAGGAGCCATCTTGGAAAACAGTCTCGACTAGTCAAACCACGAACGACGTGCTAAGTGAGCTGAACTGTATGAAGTTCAGTGAACTTCTGAACTGTATGAATGGCGTTCGTGGTTTGACTAGTCGAGACTGTTTTCCAAAGATGGCTCCTGTCTGTACGAAGTGGACTGTCTTTATAAAATATCTTCTTATTAAACGGTCTGTACACTTACAAAGTTCTCAATGCTTCGTTTAGAGATAAAACTCTTTACATTCGATTATCATGAAAACAAATCTCAGAGAACGGTTGACTAGGTACCAATGTTTTATTAGACCAAAGGTTCATTTTGCGCCGGAGTTCTCCTTTAACATGTGTTTCATGGAGCGGAAGATATGATGACTAGTTGCCTATAAGTATTGTAATTTGTGCAAAAAGTCAAACTTCAGAGGCATGTCATCTCGGAATGGTTTATACTTCTCTTTAAAGGCGTAGGTTTGATTTTGAGATTGGTGGGGACTGGAGACATTCACAGAAGCGGAGGAATCAGGAAATGAATAGGATAAGGTATTAAGGTTTTTAGTCTATATTGACCTTAACGATACGTTAATTCATTAATTCTGTAATGTTACAGGTAACTAATAAAGACAAGGAGGCAGTTTAACAGAGACTTAACCTTACTCCTTTCATAGTGCATATGCAATAGTGCAATACTGTCTTACTCTTGTTCCTTGCTTTTTGAAGAAGCCATACACGTCTGCATCTTTCATTAAAGGGATATAGTTCACCCAAAAATGAAAATCATTTAAATCAAACCAGTTTCTTTCTTCTGCTGAACACAAAAGAAGATATTTTGAAGAATGTCGATAACCAAACAGCTGATTGTAGCCATTGACTTTCATTGTAGGAAAAAAAAAATACTATGGAAGTCAATGGCTACCATCAACTGTTTGGTTATCGGCATTCTTCAAAATATCTTCTTTTGTGTTCAGCAGAAGAAAGAATCTGGTTTGAAACAACTTGAGAATGAGTAAATGATGACAGAATTTTCATTTTTAAATAAGTGAACTATCCCTTTAACAGAAATTAACTGTTGGTATAAATGTTTTGCATCAATACTGTCAAGTTTGTCCTGTTGGACTCGACAAAACTGTCAAGTGTCACTTGTGTTCATTGAGACATGTTTTCAGGGTCCTAAGTGCACTGAAACTTCTTTCAGTCCCGCTGATGAGACTGGGATGACAAGGTTTCAACTTGATCAAACAGGCCTCTCATTTCAACAGACCAAGCAATGTTATTTTTTCATGTTTTATGGGGACTTTACATAAACATAATGATTTTTATACTGTACAAACTGTGTATTCTACCCCCCTACACTAACCCTATCACAGATACTCGCTGCATTTAAAAAAAAACTTAGTCTGATTTATAAGCTGTTTAAAAAAAAAAAATCCCGACAAAAGGATTTCGGATATTGCCATCTTTATGGGGGTATTTTGATTCTATAATGTAGGGTTACACACACACACACACACTCTCTTTCTCTCTCTCTCTCACACACACACACACACGCGCTCATACACATATACACACTCACTCACACTCTCTCTCTCTCTCTCTCACACACACTCACACACTCACACACACACACACACACACACACACACACTCTCGATTATGTTTGCCACTTATCCCGCGATTGTCAGTTCTATCATTTAAAAACGGCTGTCCCCAAATCATTATTTGACGCGATTTGCCCCGTATTCTTGAGCAGAAAACTGTTGATTTCTCCCTCACTTACCGCATCTATCCTTCGGATGAGTTTTGCCGCTTCGCATGCCAAATGTAACAGCCTCTCACAAGTTAGAAAGAAAACACAAAGCCAATCAGTTTAGCGATGTTCAGGAGGCGGGACTCAGATCTATTAAACGTTTGTGTAATTGGTCATTTTTCGAACGATGACAAGCCGAAATTAAAACAAGCCGAAATGAAATAGGAGTAACGAGGCTATTTTTAAAATGTAAGGAGTAGAAAGTACAGATAATTGCGTGAAAATGTAAGGAGTAGAAGTAAAAAGTCGGCTGAAAAATAATTACTCAAGTAAAGTATAGATACCCAAAATTTCTACTTAAGTAAGGTAACGAAGTATTTGTACTTCGTTACTTGACACCTCTGTTTGGGACTGATTCAGCATGCGTGTGTTTCTGTCTCACCCTGAGGAAGTATCTCATATTCTTGTTGTGGAAATCTCCAGAAGGTAGTAGCAGGTACAGCAGCACTTCACAGAGATCCCGCAAGTAACCTGCACCACAAACACACTACAGTCAAATCTACAGCACAAACACAACAGTCTGATCCTCACCCAAAGCTATTGCAGGGTTGTTTTTTTAAATCAAATGTAAGGCTTTTAAGAGCTTTTTTAAGATTAGCACAAATAAAATAAATACCACATGTCAATTCAAAACAAACCAATACAATCTCAAATTAAATCATGCATCTCGGAGTCTTTTACTTAAACAGGCAGTCGCACACATTCAACGAAGACTTAGCACTGATTATCAGCACAACAGGGTGACTGCAATCATAAAACAGCCAAGACATGTTTTATTCAATATGTACTGAAAAAGGTTTATGTACCAACATATCCATACATACGAATTAAAGATTACTGTGCCGATACTAGTAATAACTAACTATGTTGAATGTGTTAAATTATGTTCTTAGTCTTTCGTTCCAGTGACGGAGAGAGAAGCTACAAGAGTTTACACTGAATTGACTTTATGCACAGCTGCACTACTTCCTGAACTTAAGCCAGCTCCTTTATTTCCTGTCTTACATTATTGGACACACTGATTAATCCAGGTGTGTCTGATTATTGTTGCTATGACTACTGAGGTCAGGCACACCTGGATTAATCAGTGTGTCCAATAATGTAAGACAGGAAATAAAGGAGCTGGCTTAAGTTCAGGAAGTAGTGCAGCTGTGCATAAAGTCAATTCGATGCCAGGTAAGATTAATAACCAGAAAAATTGTTTTTTTTTTATTTTGCATAATGTGGAACTTTTCATTATAAACAAGCATGAAATACTCCGGAAACTTATTTTGAAATTTCTAAGATTTAATTCTGCAATCTACTCAATCAACACCATAAAGTAAACATAGTCTTGCCGTCAAACAGCACCGCGTTTTCACTTTGAAACTTGTAGTGCTCACATTTATATAAATCATATAACATATCAAAAGCTGTATCACAATTCCTGCTTTTCCATCCAAATTTCCAAATCTAAGACCTTTTAAAATGATAATTAAGAGTTTTCTTATACCACTTAATAGATTTAAAACATTTTATAACCTAAGATTCTGTCAAACTGATTTTTCAAGAAGTCTTGATTGCAGAATTGAATGTACCGTACAAGTCGTGCAAACTACTTTCGTGGTGTTTTGTGCATTTTTAAAATTCAACAGCTGCAGTTCCTAATCACTTTTAGTGTTTTAAAAAAAACGTTCATTACAACTTTTTTTGTGTTCCACATAATAAAGTCATTTGATTTTGAAAAGACACAAGGGTGAGCAAATCATTTGTTATAATTCATCTCATAAAGGTGGATTGCAGATGAGATCACATGTGACATTTTTATTCGCAAGGCACACCACCAACATGTTCATGTTTTTGATTGTCTGTCAGTCACTAAAGCGTTTTCAAAGCTTTTCACTGTGCTTCACTGGGTGTGTGTTTGTATTTTTTTGCTAATCAAGTCTTTCAGCTTGTCTGGCCTAGAGATCTGCCCTAGAGAAGCATGTACAAGTTATTCATGACTATTGTTGACATAAAATATGCCTTGAATCACTGGCCTGGAGTCTTTTATCTGTCTATAGACACAAATCTGTGTTTGTCTTACCTTCTTCATCCTTGCGTGACATGCACACCATATCTCTACAAATATTCCTCTCCATTTCCACCTCCGCCTCAAAAAACGAGTCCAGCAGCTCCTCTGGATCGTCACCTGCCGCGCAAACACACACACATGACATCATGTACATGCTCAGTCATTAAAACCAAGTTACAATTAAAGCCCTTTACTCAGTAATTAGGCATTAGGAAATCAACTATTGATTACAGGCTACAACAATTTTAGTCCTGATGGTGAGATCTTTAAACATTAACTAATGGGACCTTTTTATAAAGTGTAACCATTATTGCTTTTCTTGGTTTAATCTGTCCATTGATAAATGTTTTGCAGACAATGTGAAGTGAGGGGAAAGAATGATAATCACGTTGTTTAGGATCTTCTCTCTCATTCAGCCTCTCTTGAGCTTTCCTGAAAACACGCAGATGAGTTGCAAAATCATCCACCAGTCTGGTGGTGAAATACGGCTGCCAGTCCACCTCTTTAGACCTGGGGAACGGAAAGATTGAGAATCAATGAATCATGGGAGTTACAGGCTCTATTTCAACATCGTGTTTACCAAGGAAAATGAGTAAGGACATCTGAATGCAGTGTTTGGTGTGTGGTTAGGTGTTGCATCAGTGTCGTTCACAACTAGGGCTGTCACTTTACGTTCGAAAATCGATTGCACAATCGATCGGACCAACCAACACAAGTATCGAAAACGAAAATAGGGAATCGATTTTAACGGCCTTCTCTCGGAGCGCGTCACGACACGCCCGCAGCGAACACGCGTCACACAGCAACTGCAGGCTCTGACAAACACACATACAAACTATATTATACTTCTGCATAATGTGTTCTACAAAAATGTGAATTCTGCCGGTATTCAGACAGTCTCATGCATACAGATACAGATTCGGCCTACAATCGCCTTCGTAGGCGAAATTTGTTAGACATTTCTAATCGTATACACAGTCATGTTGAAGCCTGCAGTAATGTTTTTCATTGATGTTATGGCAGTCCATTCTGCTTATTGTTTTTCGAGAATCTTGCACTCCTGTTTGTCATTGTGCACGAAACTTCATGCCAATAAATCATCAGAAATATTGCTGACTTGTGCGCGTCCCCAAGCGCACTCTTTACGTTCGTCCTAATGCCTGTTAGGTGTCCGTGGATTTGCCTATATTTGGCGCTGAAAATGGAAACGTCTTTAGACATGGAAAATCGATTTTACAATCGATTCAATGAACATTTATGTCTCAAAAATCGATCAGGATTTTTTCACAAAAGTGACAGCCCTATTCACAACCCTCTGCAACGGTGATTTTAAAGCAGGTGTGAGGGTGAACGGGCCGGACGGGTGTCTCACCTGGTGGAGAACTGGACGAGGGCGTTCTGGACAGTCTGACGGATCTCCAAGAGGAACGTTTCATCGTCACTCAGTGTGTAGTACCAATACTGGATATAGTCCCTCAAAGCAAACTGGATGACCTGAGGGATGACATGAGAAGAGGATCAGAACAGGACACTATTCACTTAAATAATGTCAAAAAGATCATGAAAAGGGGTATACACATTAGGGGTTAGCAAGATGTATAGTCTAGTGGTTCTCAACTCCAGTCCTCGGGACCCACTGCTCTGCATATTGTGTATGTCTCCCTTATTTAACACACCTGATTCAGATCCAGATGAACTGTGACACAGATGAACTGTGTCAGATAAGAAAGACATACAAAATGTGCAGAGTAGCGGGTCCCGAGGACTGGAGTTGAGAACTGATAAATAATACTGTAATTGTCGTTTTAGCGATAAAACAAACAAAAAACATGCCTTGAGAGAGTGAACGCTTTCACTGCGTGGTACAACCTAGTAGACTGCACTTAGAATGAAACCAAAATTCAATATATGGGGCAAAAAAATGCCACAAATGATATTTTGTCTCTACTTTATATCATATGATATAGTATAACAATATCACAAGCAAAAGTGCTGTTTTCCCCAATTGTCAGCACTATCAGAAATGCGATAGTTTTATACATTAATTCAAAGTAACATTTTAGACACAACATTGTCAATATTGTCTGTTTTTGCTCCATTTCGGCAACGATAAGAGTCCAGACAAGACCGCAACAGAAACGATCTTCATCTCCAAAGTAATACACAGTGGTGTTTCGTCCCTGATTTCAACAATGATCCATTTGTAAACACATCTGTAAAATGAATCAGCCAGTTGAATGAATCGATTGAATGAATGATTCAATGACTCACTCATTAAGACAGTGACTTGCTGCCACCTACTGGTGGTTTTAGTTTCATATTTAAAGAACATTTACATTTATTAATTTAGCAGACTCTTTTATCCAAAGCGTTACAACAAGCGATTCATTTTAAGAGGCAATAAACATGAGAAGTAATAGCAATACAAAGTTTCAGACATCGTTCAGATAAAGTATTTCATGTAAAAAGATGACGCATACATCTAATAAGGTTAAAAAAAATGTCCCTTATAAAGGTAAAAAATGCCCCTGAAAATCAAATTAAGGTGGCAAATATCACCCCATAATGAGAACATTATTTCCTGTTAAACTCTTCATGTACATGTCGTGAGTGCATACGTGTGTGAAAAACATCAGGCACAAGGAAATGTATTTTTCTTGATCATGTGCCCTGAATTCTTCTTGGCACAGACACAATAACGCATAGCTTCTGCCACAAAGGGGTCCACACTAAACAGAACAGCTTGCGAACCTGCTGACACACTCTCATGACTGTTTAGCTTTAACACAATTTCCTCAAAACGTCAGACTAGTTTAAAATGAGCTACATAATGATTTTGGCCATGAAGAGCTCTTATAATATGGTTTTAACGGGGTTATACGATGAAAACGGCACACTGCCCACAGGGAGGCTGTTCAAAACAGTAGGTAACATGTTGCCTTCGACTAAAATACCTTGTATTAGCTAATTTCTCGGGCAGACTAATCCAAAGTGCACTGCAATGATTTAATTAAAAATGAACAAATGATTCATTTTTTAATAATTAGCGCTTATTAACAAAAAAGCGTTGCTTAAAGCTCTCTCGCTCTATATATATACAACTTTATTCAAATGCCTGACATACACTTTTATTAAGCTTAATATGTGTATTGTGAAGCAAATCTCAGATGCCACATTATTTTTCACCCATCTCTAATCTGCTAAATATGACTACTAGGCTTTAAGATATTAAGATATCGTAAACATTAACATCACGATTTTCTGTAAAGCTGCTTTGAAACGTGTATTATAAAAATGTTTATACAACACTAAAAATTATAGCTCCATCTAATTAAAATAAACCATTTTATCCAATATTTTGAGTGTGCTTTGAATTGTACTGTGCATTTTTATGCTTCTTGGAATAAATCATTAATTTAGAAATGTGCCTCTTGTATACTTGGTGATATTTTTGTCTCACAGAGTTGCTGCTACATCATGGTACATGACAGTTATGATGTCTTGGAAGCGGTCTACGCAGGCAGCTCATTATGTGTTGGAACAGAGCCATTAACCTACAACCGCTCATGTTTTCAGTATTCTGCGACTTAAACAACCATTTAAGTGACACTGGTACGTCATTTACATATCTAAGGTGGAGTAGTAAAACAACCTGTTTTCTAAATGACAAAGAAAGAGTGGAAAATGTTCATGCAACATCAATAGGAACCTATTCGACTGACAATAGAAGTGACCTTTAGGGAAGCAAAAAAATAAAGCTAAAGTGTAGAAAATGTTTCCATCAAAAAAAGTGACACTTGCAGAATATATGCATTGTAAGCAGACTCAACCCTGATTCAGTGAAGCATGAGAGAGCACTGAGTGAAAACAAGCTGAAGTGAGTGTCATATCCTCATCAGTTGTATGAAAACACCAGTTCAGCCTAAACCCTCAAACTAGCTGACCCAGCGTCTTACTCATGTCACATGCAGAAACAAACGACTCGACAGTCTGAGAAATCCTCATCAGTAGAGACACCACAGGTTCCTCAAACACACACTCTATCTGTTCAGTTTCGTTGACAGTACCTGCTGCAGTGGCTCATCTATGATATTGGATCCTGTCAGACGACGGTCTATCTTGATGGGTTTGGACTCTGATTTCATCTCCTCCGAAACCTGAGGAACAAACACAAAGACTTAAAGCTCAGGAGTGGAACACAAACACAATTTTAACATTTCACAATTTCATTTGATTTAAAACTATCGTCATGTCACATACACAGAAACACAAAGATCTTCACTACAACCAACTAAAAGAAAAAGTTATGTTATTACAATTATTAAAACGGCATTTAAGGAATATCTCAAACGGCATTTTTCTCATCCTCTAATATTACCAGTAAACCTCTGTTTACAGTGCAGCACTTTTTCAATTAATTGTTGAGTTTTCATTTGAAGACATTTTAAAAATATTAATTACATTGTTAGGGCTTTATGCCTTCATTTGATTACTAATGTTTTTCATTAATACATTTGTATTCAATTATAAATCCACCTCCCCAATTAAAAAAAAAAAAAGAAAACTACTGAAAAAATTAAACATTTCATTGAAATTATGAAAATATTAAATTGTTAAGGTTTTATGAAAAAAGCCGCATGACATGCTTTATTGCTTATATGCATTACAAATGCATTTTCGTGTTGTGGCAAACATAATAAATTAAAATGCAATCACAGAAGGAAGACAGATGCAAGTGTTTGCACACCTTCAGTATGGCCGTCTGTGTAGATGGCAGGTAGGAGTGCTCGCACCTTTCCAGGTGTTTCTCTGAGTTTGTCTTTCCAAATAAAAGCAGCACTACAAAACCCCTGGAGAGAGAGGGAGAGAGAGAGACGGGAGCGATTGCAGCATCGTGTTAGACTAGAGCATCAACAGGTGTTACAGAAGGTCTAATTTGAGATCCACTTACCCGCCAATGAAACAGAGGATGTAGAAGGCCAGGTAAAAGATGGCAAAGGGTCCAAATGAGATGAGGAAGAGGACGACTCCCAGACCCCCCCATCCCCAGATGGACAGACTGGCCTGAAACACACACAGTTAACAACATTATTTCTTATCTTTGGCTCACTGTGAGTGCTCATTTTGAAGGAAGTTAATTGATCAGAATGAAAGCACCACGAATAAAGTAGGCCCTATATTTGAAAATACAGACGGGAAGACATGACTGCAGCTACTGAACAACTCAAATTGAACATAAATCATCATCAGAGTCTAAAATGTTTTTCCAAAAGCAGGTGAATTGAGGAAATTTCACGGACATGAAATTGTATTTTGCACTATTTCATTAAATTAATGTTTTATCTCTAGGACAAAAGTATTGTTTTGCACCCGTCACAAAAACACCAAGACTTATTGTGATTTTGTTTGTATTTACATTAATGTGTGGGGAAAAAAAACTTTGCTACAAATGTGAATATGCCTGAGCTTTTCTTTAACATTCATATTCTCTGATGTGATTCACTCGTGCCAGATAAAACCAGCAGCGGTCAGATTATCATTCTTGCATTGCAATTAAAGTGCCGAAGTTACAGAACAACACGCCAAAATGCAAAAAAAGCATTTTGCTCCTGATCATGATCATAATAAAGACCCAGAAGACTTGAATTCAGCAGACGGGTAAAGGTTTTTAAAAGACTATACGAGAGATGAATTGAGTGTGACAGAGAATGTGTCCAGTGGACAGGTTTCCTGTTTTTTCCAGGACAGGAAACTCAGTGACCCAATCTCTGCCCTTTCTCTTCCTTCTCCTGAGACGATCACTCACTCTCACACACACACACACACCTCTGTGTGCCTCAGATCTGAAGGGTCAGACCTGGAGTATGTCCTGCTGACGTGTTAAATAAACATCCCCCAAAAGTATGATCAAATCCTTTTCACAGAATGCGATGACGCATTTCCACAGTTATTAAAGTCGGAATGAAACAGAAGTTGTGATAGTCTTTATTTCCCTATTGCGCCGTATATGTCCGAGCGAAACAGCTTCTGGAACAAGAATAAATGTAGGGCGGGGCTTGATTTGTTTTCCATGGGGAATTGATTGGTTGTGGTTTGCTATTGGTGGATCTCATGTGAGTGATTTATATTAAATACTGCAATATTCCTTAAAAAAACAACAATTGTTATTTAGATTTCTTGGTAACTTTAACAAGGTAAATCTAGCAACTAGGGCTGTGCAATATGTGTACCTATGTGTTATTAAAGGGACAAACAAACAGGCTTTCACATGTGTGGTGTGTCACAGGACTGCAAACTATTCCAGCTAAAACACCAGCTTACACACACACACAACACAACAATGCGATGGTGGATGCTATTAGAGCAAGACAAATTACATTCGAACGATATCGGTATCATATAATATAACATACACAGGGTTCCCACACCTTGGTTAACTTCAAATTCAAGGACTTTCCAGGCCCAATACCCTAAAATTCAAGGACTTAATGTAGGAACACATGTAGTGTCGAAACACAAACGTTGAGGTTCCTTCGTAGTTGTTTTGTGCGCGCGTGAACGTCATGGCAACGTAAAACACAAAGCACCTCACGCGGAAACACTTAACGTAACGCGTAAATGCGCGTAGCTAACGTAAATCAAGGAAGCTAGTGTGCAAAGGCCACGAAGTGTTGTGAAATAACATTAGCGGACCGGAGGGAATAATATGGAATTTTTTCCCAGGAAACTAAATGAACAAAATAAATTCAAGCACTTTCAAGGACCTGTATCTACTATGTTTTATTTTCTAAAACTATCCAAGGCCTTGAATTTTTTTGTTTAGATTCACAAACTTTCAAGGACCCGTGGGAAACCTGCATATACACTTTCTGATTTTTAAATTTTCTTGCTTGGTCTTTTTTTTTATTTTTTTATGATGATGATGATCGCTTAAGACTCAACATATAAGAGTATTGCACCCTCAAGTCTCTGGATCTTTTGTCTCTACTAGACATGGGTGTGTGTGTCTGTGGGATTTTATCACCGGTTTTATTGTTGTTTTATTGTCCAGTATGTAAAAGCATGCATCTGATTACTTAGTAAAGTAACAGCCCATCTCTCTCCTCAACAGACTCATGATTTGAGAAATCAATAATGTCGGTTTGTCTCAATTAAAGGAATAATTCACCCACAAATGAAACTTCTGTCATAATGTATTCACTCTCATCATGTAATTCCAAAACAGATTCTTTCCTCCATGGAACACAAATGCATTTCTGTAGAATATTCTTGCCTAAAATGACAAAAAACCACCATTAAAATTGTCAACAACTTCTGTGCTGATATTTAACTCATTATCAATAATGTTCGCACCAGTTCACTGTTAATTTGAAGGGAAGATTATCAGTGAACAATGACTTAAATTGTGATCAGTTGAAATTAAAGATGGGTAAAAAGTCACACGGGTGATTTTAAAGGTGCTTTTGTGCTCATTATGAAGCATGAAAGTTACAGTCATTGAGCAGCATATTATTCAAGCCTTCTCCTGTGCTCTGTGGAATAAAGTCAATCATACAGAACAACATATGGCTGGACAAAGATCAATTTAATTGATTAAAGTGGCTCCTAAACAGTCCTGATGTTTCTACCTCAAAATGATGTCTGCTTTGCATTTGGTCTCAATGTGTACAAGTAAACGTCATCGAAACACAAAACGGATGTATCAGGTATGAGGGAAAACAATCTGAAAGAATGCCACCTTACCAAAAAGCAAAGACAAAGTTATCCACTACATCAATCATACAACATGAAGGGGAGAAAACCCTGTTCTCAATCAACATTCACTGGTTTTATCAAAGTTCAAAAAGTCTTACAATATATGACCTAGTTAATATTAGCAGTTTATGCATTGTGTTTTTTTAGATAAAGAGATTTGCACAAACAAACGCACATACGATCTTTCTGTTTGGAGAACGTTTGACTGTGGGAACTGGGAAGTTTCTGTGTGCTCTAAAAAACAAGTTTCGGCACTTATCGCCACCAAACTACCTCTAAAGAAGATAAAAGCAGATTATGACATACGGGGGACTAGAAAACCAAAGCTGCTCTCTGTTGTCAAACACACAATAATCCAACAGCCGTTTAATCTTTAACATGGTTTCACATCACAGCAAATCACATGAGGGCTGCATATCATTTTAGCATCGATATAATGATGTGCGAATCCATGATAGTCACATCGCAGGGTGTGCGATGTCAAGTAAAGGGATCGTACTGTAGTTGATCCGTACGGACCAGTTATCTATGCTTGAAATTTGTTTACGATTTTCTATGCAGATTCACTCCCCTACAAAATCACTCTACAATTATTAATTCTTTCCAAATAGAGCTATTCAAGTCATCTGGTGAAACTGTTTTTTATCACACAATAAATATAGCAGAAAAACTAAATATTGCAATGTCAGTTTTTTCCAATATCATGCAGCCTAACATGAGGTGACAGTCGACAGTCTCTATCCAGTAGGAAGACAGACAAATAAATAAACCAATTAAATTGAATCATCAGGCTTTCACATGAGACAGAAAGGTGTAAAGATGTAACCTTAATAGTAGAGCTGTGTTGAAAAAATCGATTCACCAATTCTGAATCGATTTTCATATAAATTTCTAAAGATCGATCCGTAACTCAGAGGATCGATTTAATAATAGGCTTACATTTTCCCTTTGAACTTTAACTTGCTGTGACTGGGAGATCCCTATATGCGCATTGGCTTTCACTCAGCGCGCACATTGTTACGACAACGGACTTTGAGTGAGTCACTAAACCGTTCATTCAACGAACACGTTCAGAAAAACTGATTCATTAAAAGAGATAATGAAACAAGGTGTTAATTATTTTTAACTTTGAGTTCCACTTTTCAAGGCTCAGCTAAGCAGCAATGCGTCGCATGGGTAACGCTGAAAATGCTTCATTTATCAAAGACCAATATGGCATTGATTCAATGCGCGACTCGCTGATTTTATTTCCCCGCGGCTTCCTCGCGCTGTGGGAAGCTGACCAGCGCTGCTGCTGACGCGCATTTCCGTGACGTGAACGTTAAAAGGACTATACGACAAATATTTCGCTTTCCTTTTACACGGCAACCTTTCCACGAATATGACTTCAAAGACAGACGCACGCGCTCTGCCGATCTCTCTCATTCACTGTCTGTGGGAAGCCGTAGGCTACAAATGACCATGATAAACAGTCTTGTTATCATTATGAACTTGTTCAACATTCAATACACATGCATGAAGTTCAAAACAAGAAGGGTATAGCCTTATAAAAAACCGTGAATATTGCTGCGGTTACTTGCAATCCTCTGCGGTTGACTTGTCAGTGTGTGGTACTATAAGATTGCGGATATCGCGTCAGCCGTACTACTGCTGCTGATATACCTCTGCGTCCTCTGTCGTCTACACCAGTGCAAGTTTGTGAAAGCAGTTGTATCAACACTCTGGAAGGGGGATTGTTCTTTACAACCATCCATACTCAGTTGAACGTCTATAATAATAGTATCAATATGTTGCATACAGTCCTTCAGGTAACAGCTGAAAAAAATGCTTTTTTCAAAAACACTGATCTAAATCTCGAAGATCAGATCGGATCGAATCGAATCGAATGATGATAATCGATTCAAGATCTTGAGAATCGGAATCGAATCGATTCTTGAAATTTGAATCGAAACCCAGCCCTACTTAATAGGACTCTTAACAGCAATGATCGCACTCTGTCACGTCAGAAAGGCCATTAAAGACCTCAGCCAGGTTAAGATTATTATCCAGCGACGGGCATTCGATCATCTGCAGCAAACCAGCTCCACCTTCTTAAACAACCCGCAAAATTTATTCGCATTACGTTGCATGTCCATGCATGCTACGGCTAACGGCGTGAATGCACAGAGCTTTCCAGAACATGATCGGCTAAGATAGAGGGAGCTCATAACCAGCTCGTAAGAGATCCCAAAGGTTTCAAGAGTGATCTTGCACAAAACTCCTCAGACCTCGGCGTTTAATTCAGGCTGGTCACCGAGGTCTATTTTAAGAGCGGTGTAAATACCCCAGGCTCGAGTGCTGCTACCCAAAGACCACAAGCTGTGTGTATAATCCAGATGCATCTGCACTTATTTATAAAGGAGTTAAAGTTCTCTACAGACCCAATTTCTACATTAAACTTATTGCCATGTAAATAAAATAATGTTCTTATTGGAAACATCCAAGTAGTAGCAACTGTACTTGGCCGCTCGCTCTAACGTTAACCTAGATAAATGAGCGCTATTATTAGGCGCATATCCAAGTGTTTGATAACAGTGGAAACAACTTAATATACTTATTTTTGGTCATGCAGTTATACATCATTACTCTTATTTGTGTGAACTCACAATAACAACAAAACGTCGTCCGTTCGTACAATAAAGAAAACAAACAGGATGCGCTTTCTGCCGTCTCAGTATCCGTGAACTGTTGAACTGCACCGAAACTGCATCATATTTTACCATTCATTTTTACAATTTCAGTACCGACTGATACCGAAGTATGTAGTTTTTGACAACTATAGTATGAAAGGCACGTCCACTACTGCTGCGATGACGAGTCAGCATCGTCTACTTCATCTTTACAGCCGACACTGACTCAGAAAGCACTAGTTTATTAATAAATAATTCAAATGTCTCCTTGCTATTTTTTTATTACTTTTGTCAGTGCTTTGCGGCAAGCTAGGCAATTACACCCAGGCTATATTAAAGGTTCATTATGGTTTAGTATTTCCCCCAGTATATATTTAAGTAATTTAATATAAATGTGAGATAATGGCTTAAATGAACGCCTACCAGTCAACAAGAAAAATCTTTAGTCAGGGGCAACCCTAGAAATCAGACATAATATTTGTGCCTGGCAGATGAAAAAAATGGGTGAAGTTATATGTAACTTATGTCTAGTTAGTTACATATAGCTACATCACTTCAAAAACAAACAGCTTAATTTACTGCACAGGCTACGGTCACGGTGTACTGGGAAATAATTGTTGTCAGTATTAGATAATAGCACCCCGCTAATCAACACACCATGACCAGGAGCTTCACAAAGCTTTGATAAGGATCAGATAATAAGATTTACATCAGCATATATCTCACAGCTCTGATGGGCATAAATAGGGCACACGCAGAGAGCATGCTGGGATAGCTTCAGTGCGCAGGTGAGCTGAGCTACTCCTGTCGTAACACGAGTCTGATAGTCAAGTGCTGGACATTTACAGTTTGGCATTCCTCTGTTGACACACAACCCAGCGGCATACTGTACAAAAACGCATAGGCTACTTATAATTTACCGAAAAAACAAACATGAAAAAACTCTGTTTGTTTGCGCATGAAATTCCTATAATTCTATATGATTCTATTCTACTTGTACTTACTGCAAACAAACGAAATGACCTGTAATATAACATCACATGCGTCACAGCAGGTTGACCTGAAACTCTCTGGTTCAGCGCCACGGGCTAGTAAAACATTTGCTGTAGTGCATTAACTTCGAGGTCCAGCCCTAAAATGCAAAGACAGAGTGAATGCGTTCTCAGCTGAGACACGTGAGGACGCTCTTACAGCGGGTCAGGTGACTCAAGAGGATTCACCTCATCCACCTGTCATCAGGTGACGAAATACAGACAGATTTCAACAATGCACTGAACTTTTAAATTTCCATTGATGAAATGTGTCATGCGTTGCAACCAATTGGCAAGCTTATCTTCAAAACAAAACAGGGGTTTAATCTTCCAGTTATTTTCAAATTGTGATAACCTAAAATAACCCCAACACAGGGCCAAGTATCACACAACAAGACTCTTTCAGGCCTGTCATGATTAACTATACTATACTACAATGTTTGCATGAGTTGAAACATTCATTCACAGCTAAAACAAAAGGCAAATTATCAGGTGCCCAGAATTCTCACAAATTAATTTCTATGACTTTTCCTGTTGTTCTTGATTACAGATTTAATGCTAAAATTGCATACAGTATATTTGCACCTGAAAACGATAAAAAAACAGACAGTCTGCTTATTGCAAATGTCCTAAACAGGAGTTTATAATTAGAGGGTGAATTGACATCCAGAGAGTAAGTGTAATGAAACCAGACTGTTATCTTGCCACCATAACCAACCATACCACAATGTTTGCATAGTCTAAACAAGTTTGTCACTTTAAAAATATGCCCAGAAACTGAAATAAAATCCACACACAAGACCAGCGTCATACAAGCAGGGTGAACGTGGCCAACTTTATCATCCGACACAAAGTCTGCATGGGTTTAACTGCCTTAAAGGCAAATTACATGTTTACACTTTACAAAAACATATTCAGAGACTGAAAGACCACATACAATCAGGCATGATTTAACCAACATTACAATCTGGAGGACTACATTTAGCCAAAACAAGTGTTTATAATTTAGTATATTGTTTATTTTAGTAAACAACACACATATACTGGTAGGTTAAAATAACATTAGACAAGTGCTAAACAAACAGAACCAGGCTTCATCATAAACAAATTACAATGTATACAACTAAAACAGGTTCAAGGTTTTACTTTGTATACATTGCGTTTTCAGTATCAACACATCAAGATCAGATACTGATATGACACTAACAAACAAGACCAGTGTCTGTTACCAGGTATGTCATCATAATCAATCAACCTAATGGCCTGAACTGCAAGATTCGCAAGGTTTTATTTCACCCATACACGCAAAACTAGCATTTTATTTCAACATACGTTTGTAGTGTAAATACATAATCATACGCTCAAATGACACGTACACATATGTATGATAAGTTTAACACACATGCCACGACGTATCTCAACATCAACAAGATGAGACACGCAGAAAACACACAAAAAACCCATCATCTCCACCCATGGCCCCTAATACACACAACTGTGTCTCACACACACACACATTAACGTTACTCATGTAAACACATACATGTAACAGACACAGCTGATGTTAGCTGAGCTAGCTGAAGACTTACTGTCAGTGCTCAGAAACATATAATCCCATCGCATTACTGTGTAATCCTGCACACAAGACGCGCGTGTGTGTGTGCTAATGTGTGTAACTGTGCGTGTAACTTACTTCAGTGTGTGTGTGTTTATTTACCTGCTCAGGTAACACACGGCTAAGCTAACACAGCAGCTCAATACAGCAGGAAATACAATAAAATGACAAAACATACTATCCAATTAGGGAAACCCATGGCTTACCTCTGCAAACATTATTTAAAATGTAAAAACGGTTGTTTGGTTTATCCCCGCCACATTATTGGCGTATTTCTTTCTTCTCACGTTCATAAACTGAGGCGCTTCAGGACTGCGCGCGCCCACCCTGCAGCCGCCATGAGCGCGAGCTCGACAAGCAACGCAAACTAGAGCAAACACTCCGGAGCGCTTCTGGGGAAAGGTCATGTGATGAGAAAAGCGGGCACTGATTGGTCGGCAGAATTCAATCACCCGGAAGATTGCATACGAAGCTACGATTCTGCCCAATATTATAACCAGGATTTGTTGATAAATATCTTCTAAAATTATATAGACTCCTATAGAATTTATGTTATAATGTTAGTTAGACGTGAGCCAAATGGTATTCTTCTCCCAAACAGGAGTCTTCCCTGCGCTGTGTATTGCTCGGCGTTGTAGAGTGGGCATACTAGTCAAAAAAGTTACCTGTGGCGTAACCTGTGATTGGTCAGCGTGTGATGATGACACACCTTTCTTACCCGTGACTCATGATTTGTTATATTTGGTTGAAAAGCACATTTATATAGCACAGACCTGTGTAACAATGTAAAGTGCCTCGTATTGTTGATTTTTCTTCTTCTTCTTCTTCATGTTAACGCACTTTTGCTGAACCAGCACGGATACAGCTCAGTTGACCTACTCAATGCTCTCAACATGTGACACAAAGAAACTCTAAAAGTGTTCTAGTGCACAACTTGAATAAAAACATTTTCTTACTTCCTTTTGACATGACATATGTCAAGAACTACACCGATAGAGCCAATTATCTGTGTAAACATGGCTAAAACATAAAGGATGTTCCCAGCTAACAGGGAATGCTCTCAGAACTTTGTCTTTTCTGAACAAACATTCTTCCAGTAAAGTAAAGTTACATGGTCTTTAATAATGTTTTTAAAACGTTAGCACAAAAACGTTTATGCATCATTAATGAATGTAGCCTAGCACTTTTTTGTTTTAGAATGTTTTGAAAACATTCAAAAGTAACGTTCCCATAATGTTTGTAGAATAATGAAATGTAATGTTCCCCTAACGTTTGTTGTACTACAACCAAAAGTTTGAAAACTGGACATTTTGAACGTTCAGAGAACATTAAGAAATAACTTGATGGGACCATAAGCAAAATGTTTTTGGACACATCTTTGTAATGGGTTGCGTGGTGTGAAAGCTTGATATATATTTTTTATATAAATATATTCAATATTAATCAGCTTTTGCTGCATTGGCATTACCTGTTTCCAGTAGCTCAAAGCCCCGCTCGGGTCACACTGAAGGCAGGGGTGATGAAGAACCATCATCAGATTAAGGGCGAATGAAGAATAATCTTCACATTTCTATTCCATTTCAGATTCCAGGTAAGCCTATCATATGTCTTCATTTTATAAAGTAGTATGTTAATGTGTTTCCTCCATGAGCTATCAGTCACACATGAGGATAAAGACCGGCTGACGCGGGCCATGGCGTCACTGAATGATCCTAAATAAACTTTGGACCTTATTTATGTTTATGACCATAAGTGAGAAGAACAGAGATAGACGAGGAAGAAGCAGGAGATGAATGCACAGAGTAATGCACATGAAATTGATCTGATGCCTACTGATAAGTCTTGTTCTGCATACGAGCCTGTGATGATAAAAATGGATTGCGTTAAATAATTGCTCACTTATGCTGAATGTAATGATGCTTTGATGTCATGATTAGGCATAGCTGACAAATAACATGGACATTATTTTTTCCCCACAGCAAGATTTAATGACAAAGTTCAACGGCTAACAGACAAATCAGACAAAAATATCTCATTTGTGATTTTTCTTTTCTATTGGAACATAGTTTTTCCCCCCCAACAGTTCAACTTTAACTGATGCTGATAATCTAAATAAAATTAAAATAAAGCAAAATAAATTTTGCAATAGATTTTGCTTTGAAAGCCTATGCAAGATAGTTGTAGCTTAAGTGCTCATGGTGTAAAAGATCATGTCACACACTCATTGCATCATGCTGTTTTCACTGTCAGCATCTCTTGAGTGATATAAGACAGCATTGTGATGTGAGAAGCAGTCAGTGTGTGTGGGTAACGCGTTATTCTACTGCATATCTTCTGTTGTGCGATGCGCTATTTTTAGATCTCGCGTCTGGATGCTGCGCGCGCGCACGCGTGCGTCCGTCTACGGCGCGCGCTGGAGATCCGCGGGTGCGTTTTTATGAATGAGTGTGTGATCGCCATCGTTTCTCTCATAGCAACCCATAAACGAGCAGGAACAGATATATACTTTTTCAGGTGAGCGCAACTGCATGTCTCATTTTATCATCCACCTATATACTAGATAGATAGATAGATAGATAGATAGATAGATAGATAGATAGATAGATAGATAGATAGATAGAGAGAGATAGACAGACAGATAGATAGATAGATAGATAGATAGATAGATAGATAGATAGATAGATAGATAGATAGATAGATAGATAGATAGATAGATAGATAGATATTGTTTAAAAAATGCTGCCCAAACTTGAATCAGATCATTGCTTTTGTGTAAAAGGGTCATTATGTGACATGCACTAATACATGTATGCAATTAAATGGAATTAATTAGAGTAATTTTACACGAGAATCTATCTCATAAATGTAGCATAATGGTTTATAATGCAGTCTAATCAGTACTAATAATAGTAAACTGTAAAAACATATATTGCATGATGCAAATAAAACTGAATCATTTTTGTAGTTTTCCCCTTAAAGAAGGGTTTAGAGCTCTTGGTAACAGGTACAGAACATATCCAGCATCGTCTGCTCATAGGATGCATGAGGGACACATCACTGAGCTATAAATAGAACTGACAGCACACACACACACACACACACTGAGGACGCCTCACAGAAGCTGTTCCTCCAGAGCATCTCAGCTGGTAGGCATTAGTGCACAGATGAGATTTCACATGATTCATCCACTGGTGAATTGTACGGCAACAGGGTGAAGATCAGATCCACAGGTTATATCAACAGGTCTGCTATGAAGAAGAGTGTGAATATGCCACTTTCTGGCACTATTACTGAACAGTAGGGCCACAATATATCGCAATACAAAAATGCAACAATACGTATCGTGGATAGTGACAATATGTATCGTGGATAGTCCCCCCCCCCCCCAACAAATGACTGTGTGAGAAAAAAATTCAAGTTTTCAGAGATTTAGTCTCAGTACTACATTAATACATAATGTTGAATATAATGTCAAGTCAAGTCAAGTCATCTTCATTTATATAGCCCTTTTAACAATGGATTGTTTCAAAGCAGCTTTACAGAGATAAACATATAATTTAAGGTAACAGATTGTTTTGGCTTTATAGCGGTTCTTGAATAATGTTACTTCCAGCTAAAGTTAACTTTGATTGATTCACCTCCATTATATAATAATGCAATGGGGGAATATTTGTGGGTCCTGATAATACCAAATGTCTCATGTTACCTGACCAGTAAAAAGTGTCCAACATTATTTGAAATATATCTAGTCAGTGAAAAAGTGCAAGAATATTCGTCTAAAATAATTCTGTATTTTCAGCTTCAGAATCATGAATATTTTTATTCTGGTGTCACCATTGTCCTTGGGTTAAAAGCACAGAGTCCAAGCCTATTCATTTAAACCCACACAATGTAATATCAAAGTTAGCATTTTAATCAACAGTACATTTTTTGTTAACCTTTTATCATATATCTCTGAGTATCGCAATAATATCGTATCGTGAGTTCAGTATCGTGATATGTATCGAATCGTGACATGAGGGTATCGTTACACCCCTACTGAACAGCCATCACATTAAAATAATTATGAAATGCAAAATAACTCATGAAACAGCACAAAAGGTAAAGGAAAAATATCCAACCATTGTTTTGGCTGAGAGCAATTATTGATTAGCATGCAATCAATTACATACGGAGCTGTAGTATATTCTGCATCTCTAAGTGGTTATAATGTGTTCTTGTGTTTTTTCTTGCCGTTAAAGGACTCACGTGATGCTGTACGCTCTTCATCATTGGCTGACTTCTCGATGAGCTTACACACAGGTGCCTCTCCATCACTCACATATACACAGAGCTTTATAAAGGATGTCATTTCCTATAAATAAATGAAATAAAGGTTTCACAGCAATGCACAATAGTTTTAGAACAATTCCGTAAACAGTCCTTAATCTAATAAGTGCAGCTTTGGTGAACAGAAGAGACTTCATTCATCATAAAATCTTATCGACACAAAACTTTTTCAAGTGTGTATCCACGTGTGTTATGTGAGTGTGTTTTTTAAGATTGCTAATTTGTGTGTGTGTGTGAAGGAAACATCATGCATATGTCAGTGTGTCAGGAATGTTGCTGGTCTCCACCCTCGGAGATTCGAGGATGGATGAGCCAATATAAAGCTGAGGTTTTCTGTGTTGACATCACTCAAACAATCACACCATCTGCGTCACTCAACACACACTCATGAACTCGTTTCAAAACCTCTCGGTCGAGACTCAGTCGCACAATACAGGCTACAATATCAGCGTCTACACACACTCCATCCATTCAGACCCACATTGTAGAGGAATAATAAAGTCATCAAAACTATGAAATAGCTATTTTAATCAGTAACTAATCCGTCTTCCATTTACAACTACCTTCAGTCCAGGTGTGTGTGAGAGCATAGGAGAGGTCAAAAGGTCAAGCTACACACTTCTTATGCCAATAAAGCTTCTTTATTGGCATCAATGGTTCCATGAAGAACCTTTAACATCCATCGAATCTTTCCATTCCACAAGATTCTCTAAAGTGGAAAAGGTTCTATAGAATTTTAAAATGTTCTTTACACTAAGAATTAACGGTTCTCTTAAAAATATAGTAAAAACAGTGATAGTCAAGTCAAGTCAAGTCAAGTCAAATATATAGCGCTTTTCACAATACAGATTGTATGGAAGCTGCTTCACAGTATCAATCAAAACAACTTAATGTTTGTTTATTACTGGAAAAAAAGACATCCAAGTTTGGTAGAGCTGATCAATGGTATGATTGGTTAATTAATTTGAATATCCCCAACTGAGCAAGCCAAAGGCAACAGTGGCAAGGAACCGAAAAACTCCATCCAGTGACCTAAAGGTGTCCTAACACACCATCAGATGACCCAATGGAGAAAAAAAAAAAGTTGGGAGAACCCAGGCTCAGTCGGGGGCCAGTTCTCCTCTGGCGTTTATGAACTAGAGGCCGAATTTACAGTAACTGTAAGATAAAAAATTTATATGAATACCTGGCTAAATAGATGCGTCTTCAGTCTAGTTTTAAACTGTGAGAGCGAGTCTGAGCAACGAACAATATTAGGAAGGCTATTCCAGAGCTTCGGAGCTAAATGTGAAAATGCTCTGCCTCCTTTGGTGGATCTGGATATCCTAGGAATGACCAGAAGCCTCGAATTTAGTGATCTTAAAGAGCGCGATGGATTGTAGGGCGATAGAAGATCCGTTAAATAAACTGGAGCTAGACCATTTAGAGCTTTATAAGTCAAAAGCAATACCTTGTAATTAATACGGAACTTTATAACCAATGAAGTGATGATAAAATCGGTGTTATATGATCATATTTTCTTGATCTAGTAAGAACTTTAGCGGCTGCATTTTGGACTAACTGTAGCTTGTTTATTGAAGATGCAGGACAACCAGCTAATAAAGCATTACAGTAATCTAGTCTCGAGGTCATGAATGCATGAACTAACTTTTCTGCATCAGAGACTGATAGCATATTACGTAGCTTAGCAATGTTTCTAAGGTGGAAAAAGGCTTTTCACTTTTGATCAATTTAACTCATTCTTGCTGAATAAAAGTATTTATTTCTTTGAAAAGTGTATTGCTGACCCCTTTTGAACAGAAGCACACACACACACACTGGTTTGCATCATATCTCCACCTACACGAGAATACTATAGACCTACACTAATACAGTCATGCACTTGTGTATTTTAGCCTCAAGATGGCGCTGTTGCAAGCTGACCCTAAAAGCTCCACAGATGCATGTGTGCGTTTATGATTGTGTGTGTGTGTGTGTGTGTGTGTGTGTGTGTGTGTGTGTGTGTGTGTGTGTGTGTGTGTGTGTGTGTGTGTGTTTTTATGTTTAAGCATCTAAATGTGTTTACAGTGGTGGACTCTGATGCCTCTTATGTCGTGAAGTTTGATCTGTAGAGGGTTTCTGTCCACTGTGGCAAGTCTCATTTGATAAGAGTGCAAAAACAAAAAATCAAGAAGGCAAAATATGAATATTTATTTGATAATGTAATGTAGTTAGTAGTGACATCTCGTCACAACAATGCAGCTGTTGTCTGAAATGACATAATCATGCATACAGTTTCACATATTATCAGGCCGGAGATATACTCTTACCGTCTACACAACACAAGTACTGTCACAGTAACACAAGAAGCCTTCACAAACTGCATCTTTCTTGCTTTATATATAGAACATACTGTGCAATATAGAGTTGTCAGTGCAATTGTATTCAGAGAAACCGCTGAAGGTCTTTATAGAGAGAACAGGCTGTTTTGCTGTCGTGGTTATTTTTATCTGCCCCCTTTTACCTTGGGAGTGTGTTTCTCTGTCAGACCTGTGCAGATGACCTATTAAACAACACTGCCATTGTTTTGTCTGGAGAGGAAGAGCAGGAAATCTATAGGTCTGTATGTGTGTGTGTGTGTGTGTGTGTGTGTGTGTTCAAGACAAGAGCCAAGCAATCAGTACACTTCACACAATGATGTACTGTAGTGCTGTTTGCACAATTCACAGCCACAATGCTAAGTTGCCAAAGGTTTTGTAAATGGCTTTTACTTTCAGCATGTTGTCACGTGGTTGCTAGGGTGTTCTGGGTGGTTGCTAGGGTGTTCTGGGTGGTTGCTGGTTGCTAGGGTGTTCTGGGTGGTTGCTAGGGTGTTCTGGGTGGTTGCTGGTTGCTAGGGTGTTCTGGGTGGTTGCTAAGGTGCTGGGTTGATGTGTGCCTTAGCAAACATCACTAGTAAAAACTGCATGCTTGAGAAAATAAAGTTGTGATGCCGTTTGTGGCCACAGAGGAACTTCATCTCTGTCATGCATTAGGAATGTCTCGCTCCTGGGAATTGTGCTTTTTCTGGATTACAAAAAGATTTCCTCTGTTTCCTAATTCATTCGGAGGCATGAGGGGATTCCACGGCAGTCGCCGCTGTTTCATGTCCTATTTTTCCTTTAAACTGGCTGATTGTCAGGTGTTTTCCCCACAGGGAAGTTTAGTGGTGCTTTCATGATGTTGTTTAAAGCCATCTATCTATCTATCTATCTATCTATCTATCTATCTATCTATCTATCTATCTATCTATCTATCGATCGATCTATCTATCTATCTATCTATCTATCTATCTATCTATCTATCTATCTATCTGTCTGTCCGTTCGTCCGTCCGTCTATCTGTCTATCTGTCTGTCTGTCTGTCTATCTATCTATCTATCTATCTATCTATCTATCTATCTATCTATCTATCTATCTATCTATCTATCTATCTGTCCGTCCGTCCGTCCGTCCGTCCGTCCGTCCGTCTATCTATCTATCTATCTATCTATCTATCTATCTATCTATCTATCTGTCTATCTATCTGTCTATCTATCTATCTATCTATCTGTCTATCTATCTATCTATCTATCTGTCTGTCTGTCTGTCTTTCCGTCCGTCCGTCCGCCCATACGTCAGTCTGTCTATCTATCTATTATCCATCCATCCATCCATCCATCCATCCATCCATCCATCTATCTATCTATCTATCTATCTATCTATCTATCTATCTATCTATCTATCTATCTATCTATCTATCTATCTATCCATCCATCCATCCATCCATCCATCCATCCATCCGTCTGTCTGTCTATCTGTCTATCTATCTATCTATCTATCTATCTATCTACTATATTGCATTTTGCATCGTGATATTATTGTGACTTCTCATTTTCATTGCAATGTAAAAAACTGTGATTATCGCTTCAATTATAAGGTAAAAAACATTTGTAAAATACAATTTTAAGTATTTGTCCCAGTAGTATTTGTATTGAATTTAATTCATATATTAAAATAAATAACAATAAAACAAATTAAAACTGTATTAATATTTTTCATTTTTAAATGATTCCTTTCTGGTGTAAACCTACAAGCTGGCAAAAATAAACATTTAAAATAAAGAATTTTCTGCCAGTAAAACATTCCGAAGTTTTTGATGACTCGCACTCAGGTCAGAGATTTTTACTGTATCCAAATATTGGGTCTATCGCTAAAATGTAGAATGAGAAAAATCCTCCTTATATCGGCCACAGCAAAAAGCAAAAAAAAGTGAATTAAAGGTTTTTAGCTATTTAAAAAAGGTCACTATATAAAATTATTTTTGTAAATGAAACACGAAATTTTCGACCCATGTTTCAATAGGAAATACATCAAATCTGAGAACACAAATCTGTTCACGTTATTTGTTAACAGTAGTATCAGTTGGTCCATTGGTATTTCATCAATATTAAATGTGTATTTCATTAGGGAATTTGGAGGAAAGAATAATCACAAATCTCTCTGATATCTCAGATGTTTCTCCTAGAGAAATAAGATTAAATGGAGACATTTCCAAAAATGACTTCAGAATCTCCTCTAGAGTTTCAGAAGAAATCTCAACAACGTCCCAGACTGTGCTCAGATCGCTCAAATTTGATGATTTATCATGTGATATTAATAAGCTGGAAATTGTACACACCAGATTAATCACAAAGAAAGGCACCGGATTCTAACTATAAAGTCAGATATCTCGAGCAAAGACACTTTTTATCTATTTTAAGTCAAAGTCCAAATCTCTCTATTCTGTGCATTTTAACCTAAATGCCGTTTTGCAGATATAAAATCAAAGACTTTGTTTGTTTACTGATGAAGGGAAACGGGAAGTCGACTGCTTGATGTCCACAGAACGTGTCCGAATCTCCCTTTGAAATCGGCTAATGCTTTTACTGAGATTAAACCTCTGAGAGAAACAGGTGAAGAGAAGACAAGAACACGAGACAGGCCCGTCTGAAAGAGTGTAAACAGATAAGAGGAAAGATCAAACAGAAGAAAAACACTCAATGACAGAAAGATTGTCCACGGGAGCTTGAGGAGAAACAGTCTGACACGAGCAGAGAGAAACTGAGAGAGAGATGGAGAGATTCAAAGGGTCATCGGGAGAGGGATCCTCACCAAACCTGTCAAGGTCTCGGACAGCTCATATTTTACCACAACGTCAAAAGAAAGAAATCAAGACATTTAATAAAATTGTAATTCAAAATAAGAAAAAAAATATATATATATATATTATGCAATGTGACATTATTGTGACAGTTAACCATATTTCTCCACAAATTATCATTTCCATTTCTATTGCTTCAATTATACAGTATTATGTACTAAATTTATTTTTGATTGATTTGAATTACAATAATAAAATAAAATGAATTACAATACAAAAAGTTAAATTTCATTAATATTTATAATATTACGATGGATTCATTTGAATTTTTTTTTTTTTTTACAAATTACAGTTATGAGAATGAGAATTTTCATTGCTCCAATATAAGAAATTTGAATATATATATATATATATATATATATATATATATATATATATGGCTTCAATCATAAAGTACAAAAATGTGTACTGAATTTATGTTGAAAACAATAATAAAATAAAATAATTTACAATATAATTCATATTTTTTATTTTATTTACTGTAAAATGTTTACAAAACGGAGAATTTTTCTTGTTGAAGTAAAAAAAAAGGCAATTTTTTTACAATAATGAGAGTGTTTTTTTCTCGTTTCAATATTTCTCTTGTTACACCAATAATATATTTTTTTTTATTCACAGTCATGAGAATTTAGTAGGATGAAATGTGCTTAATTTCCTTTCAGGCTTCATTTTCTTGACGTTAAACCTAGTTGCCTGGTCCTTTCTTTTGGTTTTGTGGTGAAATACGAGCTGGTCGTTTTCTTCATGCGACTCACCCATGCAGAGATAAATGAAAGGAGAAAGAGAGTGCGCAGGGAAGAGATGAAGGCAGACAGCTGTGTTTTTGTGTTGCTATTTTGAGCGTCTGGCCGCTGCTCTACTCCCCTGGTCTGGCCCGGCCTATTTCTGTCCTGGGCTGGTCCCGCTGCTATTCTTGGCACCTAAGCGAGAGAAAGAGAGAGAGAGAGAGAGAGAGAGAGAGAGAGAGAGAGAGAGAGAGAGAGAGAGAGAGAGACAGAGACAGAGACAGAGACAGACAGAGAGTGAGTTTCCTGTACA
The DNA here is from genome assembly GCA_030578255.1 of Tiaroga cobitis. Classification (NCBI taxonomy): domain Eukaryota; kingdom Metazoa; phylum Chordata; class Actinopteri; order Cypriniformes; family Leuciscidae; genus Tiaroga; species Tiaroga cobitis. The sequence goes on along the minus strand of CM060609.1, from coordinate 41,425,357 downwards.
GAGGTTGAGAGGCAGGAACAGAGCTGACGTTCTCACCTGTGACGTCTCCTCACTGATCTACCTGATGAAACTCAGCAGGGACAGCTAGAAGAAAACACAGAAGAGACCCGGAAACAGCAGAACCCCTCTGCAAGAGAGAGACGGATCAAAGGAGAGGAAGTGGGGACGCTGAGACCAAGGTCTGAAGCTCAAGTTATGCTGCAGACCATTTATGAAGCTGACTCCAGCATCACTGCCGAGTGGAGGAGGAGAAGCCTGGACACACACGCCGCTGCCATCGGATCAGGTACAACACCTGAACACACGTCCCAGAGCACGCTTACTGACGTGAGCAACATAATCGCAGATGTTTCTCTTAGAATTCCATCATTGGAATTTTTTGTTCAATATAGAGCTATTTTGTCAAGTGAAAACCTCAGACGCAGGTGGTTAGTCTCCATTTAGATCTCCATCTACAATGCAAATGATTTGCTTAGTAATTTTACTTTGATGTTTTTACTTTTAATTTTAATTTAAAAAAATTGTTTTACTTGAGAAGCAAAATGACATAAGATGTAAGTCTTTTTGTCTGAGAAAGAGAGTTTATGCTTAAAACAACAAATATCTGCCAGTGGGGTAAGAAAAGTAAAACTAGTTTTCACCAGTTTGACACCATTGGCAGATTTTTGTTCTTGTTTTAAATGGGCTATATGTAATAATTTTCATGCATTCCTCGTTTTTTTTATTGCCAATGGCAATGTGTGAACAGCTTGTAATAAAACTTAAAAACGAGACATATAGACTGATTTGTGACTCGGGACGTTTTTGCCGGGAAAATCAAAAGGATGTGAGCCTCTCTTCCATTATATGACACATGAAACGAATGCTTATGCAATGTTCAGATCCGGATAATGAACGAGCCATTCTGTTCTGTAACTGTGATGTCAAAGTGCCATGCAAAGAAAAGGGATTCATTCAAACTAGTCTTTGTCTAAATATATAGGCTATAGCCTATTCAAACTATAATAATAATGGTGTGATTTTAATTACCTCATCTGTCGACATGATGCCTGTGTGAACTGCAGAACTTGAGCAAACATATCCACATCGCAGATGCTCTTTGCTGTTTTCACACCGCTGTCATTTTTTGTTGTGTGTTTATTTTGTCATTGAGAGGAAAGATCGCAGAATATATTTACATAGGCTACTCGTCTAAACACCGCTGTCAGCACGGCGTCAGGGTGTTCGTTAACAGTAGGCCTGTATTGCTGCAAAGGTATTTCCAAATTATTTAACTTCTAAGCGAAGAACGAAAAATAAGTTCGCCGTGACGCATCACGATCAGTCTCTTGTGCGGAATGTGCGTGTTCACGGTGTTCACGAGCACGAGCAGAAAGTTGCTGTCTGCAGTTCACTTAACGGCCACCGGTGTCGCTAATAACAAGGGTTTCTGAATTCTACATAATAGTACAAGTATAAATTCGCGTTTCACCCCTTTTAATTCTCAAGTAAATGTGTCTTAATTAAGAAAATGTTTAGATAATTGTCAGTAATACTGAGTAAGTCAATCCGTTTCTGCAGTGTACCAGAAACAACTGAAATATTAAGGAGATGAGGTAGGCCTAGGCTAGCTATCACATGTGTGAGGTCGAGCTCAGGTAAATTGTGTTGCTCAAATGTCGCTACACACAAATAGTTGTCATATATGTAACATCCTGACATAGTTTAGCCAGTGTGCAAACGAGCAAACATTACAATATAGTAAGAGTATAGAGCTTTAAAATGAACGTGAAAAGCAGCTCAGGTCATGTGCTCTTGGGAGAAGTCGATGAGAAGTGTTTGAGTTCATATCGAGATCTATGCAGTCTGTAATTCTGTTTCTTGTGTGATGCGAGTTATTAAGAGTTTCACATCACACTATTTGTAGATGATTCATCAGCTCTTGACCAGGTCAAATCTATATTGAGATGTCAGATAGTTTCATATGTCACATAATAATCCATCCCAGCCAACACACCCATTTGGGGCCCAAAGGGGTTACACTTGGGCTGATATCTGGGGCCCACCTGGGCTACCCAACTGGGACCCAGGTAATTTTGTCCTCAGTTTCCATGGAGGCCCCACATGGGTTAGCCCAGATGGGTTGATGATGGGATCTTGATGGGCTCCATATCGGACCCATATGGGTAACCTAGGTAGCTCCCACTTAGGACCTACAGGAGTCTGCCCACATGGGTTGATGATGGGACCCAGATAGGTCTTATATAGGGCTCTTATGGGCCACAACAGGTATATATATGGGCTACTATATTTGTTTGTTTGGGTTACCTTATTTTACAGTAAACCCCTAAATACAAACATTACATAGTGCACTAAACTACACTAAAATGTTAAAGGTATTCAATGATCAGAAAGCAGTAGTTCATGCTTTACTTTATTAAGCAAGTTATAATAATTAACATGGCTATTAGAACATTGCACATTTACAACTTTATAAAACACAAGTATCAAAATGTTAACTATAAAAAAAAGTTAAAGCTCCTGACAATTTCCAAAACAGCTTCTCACTCCCCTGTTGTCGCTCTCCCAACGGCCCTTTGAAAAGAGAAAATAAATGAATCAACATTATGCCACTTTTTAAATTCCTTTTCACAGTTCAAACAGATGTGTAAGGTTAGCCTTTTGGTGCCCCACATCAAGTTTATCAAAATAAGGGGTTTGCAAACCTCTCCTGGAACACCATCTGCACAAATTGAATGGACAAAATGTACATTTTGACCCACTTTTGAAGTCATTTCAATATTCAAGTCATTAAATGTTCACTTTGTTGTTAAACCGTTATGCTGCCGCATAAGTCTGTCTGAAATCAGTTTTGTGAGGCACCTTAGTGTGTAAACGCTGCCTGCTAAGACATTGCCTGATAGGGCAGCGAGGCAATGAGTCAGCGGAAGTTTTCGGATGCAGCCTTTGTATGTCTCCCACATTAGCTCATTAGTAGAAATTGCAAGATCTGAAGTGGGTGTGCAGTGCTGAGGGTTCCCAGGACAAGTTTGAAAACCCCTGATTCAATATCTTTTGGCAACGATCATTCTTGTCTTTTTAAAGTTTGTATTTCCAAAAACAAGCATATCTTAAAACTTTTACCCATCTTGCTCTCCACCATGTGCCCTCGCAGTACGCTTTCTTCCCCTGTCCCTGGCACCGATTAGCCACTTTGACACTGACTTTTCGGCATCTCTTCTGGCAATTTGGTTTGTAAGGGCATTTTTTTTCAAGCCTCCTGAAAAATACATAAAGAGCATTAGAGTGAGATTAAATTCCATATTTGAGCCCTTGCAGCAAAGCAGTTATCTCCACCTTGACATTTTTCAGGAAATACAATAGTATTGGATATAAAAATCATTGTCAAGACATAGACTATACAGTGTAAAGATTGCATAAGGCCATCCTCAACCTTACAGTAGGCTACTTGTATGACACTCCATCTGACACGATTTCTGTTCAGCAATCAACGATTGTTGTTATGCACTGGGCTAACGTTAGTTAGTTACCGAACTAAACTGCCAATGTGAAAGCACCCTCAGTCACTTAGCCTGCGAATTCCTAGCTAGCAGTTACTGGCGTATACAAATAGGCGCTAACGTGTACAGTAGGCTACTAAAGTTGGCTTACTTGAAAAGTCTAGGGTGCTTTCACACTGGCAGTTTAGTTTGGAACGGAGCACTGTTTGCATGAAAAATCACTAATGTGAACGCTGTCATGCGGACCCGGGTGCGCACTGGGGTACCGAACCCGAGACAGCCTGGAGGAGGCGCTCTGAGTTCGGTTGCACTCGATCCGTGCCGCGGTTCGCGTGAATGAGAAAGCAACACGGACTCGGGTGCGCACTTGTTCAGGAAGTAAAGTGACCTGCGCATGCTTTTTAGCTGATTATGATGTATTTAGTTAAATAAAACACATGTGAGGGGTGATAGTGTTGATAATTTACCTTGGATAAGAGCGAGAGTGAGTCCACCATGCCAACCTAAGGAAAAACAAGATTATCATTATGGGGGAGACAACACAAAAAATTAACCTGAATCGCAATTACATTTCCTCCCAAATCGTGCAGCCATAGGTTAATTGATGGCTATTTTACATCAGAAGTAGTAATCTATTGTGTGTATTGTGTATCGAGTCATACACTAGATAGATACACAATACATACAATACAATATACAATACACAATACATACACTAACATTATGGATTCAGAAGGCAATAAAATCACGACTTACCCCTGTAAATGTTTAAAATAATGTACATGTGTGTTACCAAATCCATCAAAATGAATTACTAATTATTTGAAACAGTATTCTAAAGTGTAACTATATTGGGTATCTTTTGTGCAGTTGTTTTTGAATTAGCACTAAATAAAGAAAGGAAAAAATAGCACAGGAATTCAAAGGGTTTCCGAGATGGTGTTAAAGCTTCTCAGATCTCATAATTCAGTGAAAACTAGTTGTTCTGTGACAAAATAGACATTTATTAAAGATTTATTTAAAATTAAACATCAACAATGTAGCCTAAATATTTTATTGAATGTGCACACTTTTAGAATAAAAGCTAAAATGGTCGCTGCATGGCGCTGTTCTGTGATCACAATATAGACGGTAGCAGACAGATTAAACAGGCTTGTCTGGCAACGTTGATTAAATTCGAAATATTAATAAGTCCTGCTTTCCTTTTGAGTGTTTAATGTGCACATCTTATAAACATTAAGAAATTGCTGCCATTGTGGGATTTATATTGTAAAACAGTGGTACAATTTTTAAGCTGGAGTCTCAACTCCAATCAACTTGTTATAATACACAATTCAGTATTATTTCGACTATTTTTGACTGACAAGAAGCCGGCGGCCAGAAACAACATAATACGGTCAATCTTAATCTTCCGTCATAATTAAGTTATGCTTTTAAACGAAGGTTTGCCACAGGTAGATTCACAAAAAGGCCCGAGGTTGCATTTTTGGGAGAGTTAACCTTTAACAATTATAAGAAACTAAGAATGATGCTATAGCGTGCAGAGCGCCAGAAATAAGGGAAAATGGCGCGATCTGAGGGAACTCGAAATTCTAACGTGACAATAAGCTTTTGGTTAACATTATGTTTTGAAAACAATGTATTTTAATTAACATTTCAGTTTTTAAATGATTGTAGTTCTTACCTTGAATACACTGACAGCAAGAATCTCCTCCCGAAAATGACAGCAGAATGAGTGAGTGCAATGGCGCCCGCGCGGTTCAGGGCGTGGAGTGGGGGATGGGAATTGCTGAATGAAATCTCGCGAGATCCATCCTGCCAAAGTTTTGTACACTTTCAAGTCTTTTTCTCTGTATCCGCAGGCTCTTGGTCCTTTTAAATGGCAAAAAATTGGGTACAATTGCAATTGTGTTGGTATTTATAGATTTTTAATAGATTAAAGTCACATGTTAAAGTGTCAAAATAACAAAACAAAAAAAATTCAAAGGTGCAGTGTAATCAATCTTTGGCATTGACTGTTTGCACTTGTCTTGGTAAACGGAATTAGTCCCCTTGTAGCCCATTTTTAACCCATGTACTCAATTTCCCATTAGTGAACCAACTAGGTCCCATATGGGGAGCCCACCTGGGTTTGCCCATGTTGGACCTACTTAGTTGACCCAAGTGGGCCCCAGATAAGATGCCCATTTTGAGCCCATGCCCACTCTGTACCCACGTAGCCCATGTGTAACCCATGTGGGCCCCACATACACGTGTTTGCTGGGATTGTTTTATTTAACAAAAGCAAATGACTCACATCAAATGATTCGCATCATGTTTCCTCATGACTCTTTTGTATATAAACACCAGACACTGATCTGTTAGTCAGGCCCTTTACAGATAAAATCCAGCAGCAGGTTGCAGATCTCAGATCAATAGTAGGCCTATCCGCATTTATTTCACGAAGATGGAGTAAAAAAAGTAATTTTTGCTCTGTTTTGGCAAGTTATATTTCTTACTGAATACTGTGCAGTATACTGCATTTTGCCTATGCGTTGCATAATTAAAAAAGTACAATGAATTGTGCAATGATAAACATTTTAATCAGTTGCATGCTAAAGTGTTGTCACATTACCTAAATTATTTGCACATTGAGTGCAATCCAGGATCCAAGTATTTATGCAAAATCTTGTTTTCCAGTACAAATATCTAACATTCCTAAATTAAGATTTACTTGAGAATCAAAATGGCTTAAGATATTAATATCTTATGTCATTTTCCTTCTCAAGTAGGCCTAAATATATCTTGATTCAATAATTTTTAGATATTTATACTGGAAAACAAAAAAGAAATACTGTTTTTTTTTGCAGTGAGAGCAGTACAGTATGCTTCCAAACAGAGCTATTAATCTCCAGTTTGGTAACTCTACGAGTTAGCGGTGTAAGAGTTCAACAGTGCAACTCCTGTTTTTAGCATGTGTGTCGACTGTGAGGAGCTGTTTCTCTTAGACACCTGACGTGTCTGCAGGGAATGAGAGCTCGTCCAAGTGTGTGTGTGCGTCCCATTTAGCATATTTATACTATGCACTAAATGTATGCACTTGGCTTGTGATGAGAAAGTGCACACTAAGAAGGTCAAATTGATAGCACAACCCCCATTGTCACACACGGTTTGCATACGCATATAAGCGCAAACGTCTAACCAAATTCATTCCTTTTGAACTCGCATTGCAAAGCTGAATCATCATCACTCCAGTCTTCAGTGTCACATGATCCTTCAGAAATCATTCTAATATGCTGATTTGCTGCTCAAGAAACATTTGACAAATATTTAGTTGTGCTGCTTCATATTTTTTTTGTGCAAACTGCAAATTGATTGTTAAAAACAAGGATTTTTAACAAATAGAAAGAACAGCATTTATTTGAAATAGAAATATTTTGTAACATTCTTTACTGTCACTTGCTGAGTAACTGCAGAATCTAATGTTGTCAAGTGAAATCAGTGTTTAGCAGGTGGATGCGTGTTTACTTCATACATGATTTGTCGTTTCTGAGAAACATCTTTTGACAGGGTTGTGTTGTGCTCAGGTGTGTTTGTGAGCGTCCCGCTTTAGGAATGGCGTGAGAGGGCAGTTGTTTACCCCTCTGCGCTCCCTTACTGCCCGCGGCTGCATGTTGAATGTTCTGGCCTCTTGACTTCAAGTCTGACTATTCTTAGCCACCGCATTCTGGGCTTAAGGCATTAGGATGCTAAGATTAGCCCCGGTTATCGTTCCGTCTGAGTTAACTCCTCACGTAACTACATACCGGAAGGCTTTATTTATAATGCACGCTGTTTTTTAATAACAGCAGGAGAAACAAAGATGAGATGTTTTTGAAGTGAGGGTTTTGAGAGTCAGAGAGTTGTCTCATGGGTGTCTTTTATTGCGTTCAGAGCACATGCCGCAGTATTTTTGGTGTCGATTGACACCTTTGGCCAGTGTTGTGGTTCTGTTTTGGTGGCCTGTGCTTTTTGTGGTTTGTGTATTCTGGGCCGGGGGCCCGGTGGAGCCTCTGTGGCAAGAGATGGTTTCACAACGAGGCGGTTTTTATTTCATCGCCCGAACGTGGACGTGATGCTGATATTCTGAGTCCAATGCAACTGTCGCCTATTGCATGGTTACCCCCATAACCCACCATCAAAGAATAACTGTGTGACCAGAGGGGAGGTTTAATTGCACCGAGGTATCGAGTATTTAAAGTATAGAGCTAGAGTGCAGTATAAAATGAATGTGGAGAGCAGCTCAGATTGTTTGATCATTGAAGAATTAGATACAAATGTTTGAGTTCATATTAAGATCCCTGACGTATGATTGGAGACTTTGATATCTTGTCAAACCCCAGCACATCATTGAGATCTCTTATGGAAGTCCAATTTCAGCCACATAAAAAAACACTTTATTTCGATGGTCCACTTTAGTCATTCTAGATATAAGTAACTTTGCAACTAAATGTCAACTAACTCTAATTAGAGTATTAGTAGATTGTCTGCTTAATATACACGTTATTTTGATGCACCTCCAACAGACATTCTGACTTTGCAACAACAGTACGTCAACTTATTCTACAAACACCCAACCCTAACCTAACAGTTTACTACAGTCTAGTAGTACTATAATGACTGCTAGGTGACATGTGGTTGCAAAGTTACTTACAGTTAGTAGAATGTCTAAAGTGGACCATCAAAATAAAATGTAACCAAAAAAGAAATAATACTTTGGTAAATCATAATTATGGCATAAAAAGTCAAATTTGACGTACTATAATTATAAGGTAAAAAGTCAGAATTATGACTGTCACGAACTGCTCTGAGACAAGAAGGTCGAGGATCCAAATGCAGTTTTATTGAAAAGGTAATCCACAATCGTAGTCGCAAACAGGCAAAGGTCATAAACACTGGGTAATCAGTCCAAACAATAACAGGGTCATATATAGAGGCACATGCAAAAACAGAGGAAAGCAAGAAACCGGACAGAAGAATAAACGAAAACTAAGATAAGAAAAACCAGGAGAATGCTTGGAATTGCAGTGTGACACTAAACAAGACTTTGCAGGGAATGACAGAAATAACCAGGCTTATATAGGGTGAGCGAACAAGAAGATGAGACGCAGGTGAAAACAATGAGTCCAGGCAGAGAATTATGGGAGATGTAGTTTGTGAGGGAATGACCATAGTCTGTTGTGGGTGGCTTTCAAGGGCACTCCAGCTGGTGACCGTTACAAAGACATAAAAAGTAAACATTATGAAATGTCAAATTTATGACACACTAAAATCATAATCATTACATGAGATATAGTCGAAATTGTCATAGTCATAACTATGAAATTAAGTCATATGACATCAAAATCACTAGAGACTAGTAATAATAATGATAAAAAGTTCATAATTATGGCATAAAAATGAACAGAATATGAGATAAAAGTCACAATTGTGACATACTAAGTCATAAAGTCGAAAGTATGACAGACTTAAGTCAACTATCACAAAAAGTTATGGCATAAAAAATTAAAAATATGAGATAACAGTCACAATTATGACACACTAAGTCACAAATAACACATACAAAGTCATAAATATGAGGAAAAAGTTGAAATAATGGCATACAAGTCATAACTATCACATAAAAGTCATAATTGTGAAAAAAAGAAATAATTATGACATAAAAAGACAAAATTATGACACGCTAAATCAAAATTATGGCATAAAAAGTCATAATTATGGAATAAAAAGTAGAAATTACGAGATACTAAATCGTAATTATGACATAAAAAAACTATTTTTTTTCTTATCTCATATTTCTCTTATTGTCTCATAATAACTTATGTCATAATGACTTGGTATGTCATCATTTTGACTTTTCATGTCATCATTTTAATCTTATAACCATGATTTACCAAAGCATATTTTTCCTCATGTGGCATCTGAAACTCAAGAGGAGACACGCATGAGATTACTGGGGTCTTTTCCTCAGGAGGAACATCGAAGAAACTATTAGAGATTCTGTATATTGATATACTGAAACTGAAAGTCTATCTCATTGTTATCTCATACCCCTGGTTGTGTTTGTGTGCTTTATAAAGAAAACAGCATATATGCAGTAATAGGTTTATTAGTGAGGAGATTGGAGCAGCAGATTAAGGTCATGTTTACGACCGCATTTTTACAGAGCTGCTTTTTTAGGGCGTGAGACCAGATCATTCTCTCTCTAAACACACACATATACTGCACCAAACGCCTTTCCTTTTTTCACCTGTGTAAAAATACATTAAGTGCAGCTCAAACATGACAGTCACACGGTGTCTCGCTTTAGATTGAGCTCAAATAAGATTTCGGCCTCGAACGGGAGGTTGTTGAAATACCTCTGTGTTTACGCTCAAGGCATTTGAAACAGACCCCATAAAAAGACCCTCCCCGTAGATTATGCCCGTAATTGCCCTTGGGTTTATTTAAAGACTCTAAAGAAGGGTTTTAATTTGTCATTTCCATGCAGCTAACACTGCAATCCTTCACATATGAGCTAGTCTCAGAAATAAGTTTGAAAAACTGAGGCATTTAAACGGTACCCGTTGTCCACAAACCATTTAGCTGAAATGAATCAGATTTGAGCAAAGCTAAAGGTATATCTAATCTCAAGTGTGGCTTTATTGCATTTAATCTAGTTCAAACTCTTTGCTGAGGGTGTTTGTGCTGTCTCTCTCTCTCTCAGACTCAGAGGGGTTGTCCGCGTCGGGCACATCTGAGGTCAGCATGTTGGACTGGGACCGGGATTCGGATGACTGGGAGAAGCAGTTACAGCGCGAGCTGCTTCTGATCCAGAGACAGCAGCAGATCCAGAAACAGCTGCTCATCTCTGAGTTCCAGAAGCAGCACCAGAACCTGCTGAGACAACATCAGGCCCAGCTCGAGGAGCACATCAAGGTACAGCCATCTCACAGGGAACCCTCCCACAACTTTGGCAAGGTATACTTTCTCTCAAAGGTATTATTAATATATTGTTCAAGGAACGTTTTTTTTTTCTTCCTAATGAATATTCATCTAACATTTAAAAAATGTATACTTGCTTTTATACATGTTCATTGAACATTGTTTGCGTAAAGATTTTAGAAAAATAAACCCAAACATACACCCAACTTCTTTCATGGTCTTTCCATGTCACCTGTGCCATAAAGAAGGCACATCAGAGGCTATATTTTTTGAGGTGCCTCAAGAAATATGGTATGTCACTTAACATCTTACAAAATGTTTACCACTGTACAATTGAGAGCATATTGACAGGTAATATAACAGTGTGGTTTGGCAGGGCTACTTCACGTGAATTGAATCTTCTGACAAAGGTGGTTAAAACTGCATCTAAAATGATTGGGGTTCCACTAGAATCGCTCCAAAACATCTATTGGAAACGCAGCACTAAGAAGGCACTAGGTATTATACAGGATCCTAGTCATCCGGCACATTATCTCTTTTCCCAACGTCCATCAGGGAGACGTTTGCAGAGCATCCCAACGCGTACATCATGTTTTAGGGACAGTTTCTATCCACAGGTTGTAAGGCTACTGAACAATAGTAGAACTGGAAGGAGGGTTGAGGTTTGAGCTGATGTTTTACTTTAATTTTAACTTAACTTAATTTTCAATTAACTTATTTATTGACTGGTGTTGAGAGAGTGCTACGGCATATTGTATTTCATTGTTGTGGTACTCTGTACTAATATGCATATGACAATAAACTGGAACGTGAACTTGAACTAATGATAAAATGGAATGTTTCCAATGACGGGGACCCATGATGCTTTGTTATTTTTTTACATGTATGAGCTGTATGAGCATGAAAATGCTTGAAATTACAAAGTACGAAGTCCCTCCAGCGGGAGTTCTTCTCTATATCAGTGTCAGTGTTTCTGAACTCCCTGAAACGCCTCCATTGTGGTCTTGAGTTTTCTTCCGGGAACGAACACGTCACAATATTCCTCATTTAAATAATTCATACGCAGAATAAAGGGGTGGGGCCTGGTTGAGTTAGTTAGTAGTGTGCTGAAACTGGCGGTTATGGTAGGGGGCGTTGACCAATGGTTGACCAATCACAATACACTGATCCAGCCGACCAATCAGAGCACACTGTGCTTTTCAGAAGGAGGGGCTTCATAGAGACAGGAACTAAACAGAACGTTACTGACAGACTGGGAAGAGAGGAGCCGCAACAATGGAGAATATGGGGAAAATAATGTGTTTTTTGATCATTCAAGCTTGTAAACCTATTCTAGTAGAGCCCAAAAAAAAAAAAAAAAAAAAAAAGACTATGAAAAAGGATATATGGCCTCCTTAACAAAAAAGTTTTTTAAAACATTTGAAAAACTTGACATTTTGACCGTCAAGAGAAAATTAAAAAATAACATTTTCATAACTTAATGATGAACGTTTACAAAACGTTCTTTGAACATAATTTGGTTACACTTTATTTTAAGGTGAAGTAGTTACATTGTACTTACTCAAATAAGTACTGAGTAATATTAATTAACTACATGTACTTACTATAGAGTTACGGTTAGGGTTTGGTTTAGGGTTAATTACTTGTAATTATGCAGAATTTACTGTTATTACTATGTGGTAACGTGTAACTACACCACCTTAAAATAAAGTGTTACACATAATTTTGTTAGCTGGGAATCAGCCTTTATTTACTGTGATCCCAGATGGAGAAACCACACACTGCAAATAAACATGCAAACTTTGCAGTTATCATACTGTTTAGAAAGGATCATCATAAATTGTTTAACTAATGTGATAGATCACCAACCGGTACTGCACTTCCAAAATTGATTTTCCTACTTGGTATTTTTATGTCTTGTTTTCTAGTATAAATATCAAAACATACATTTACTTGAATTACTTAAGATATTTGTGAAAACTGTATCAAAATGAAGTGAGTATATGCTTAAAATAAGAACATATCTGTCAGTGGGGTCATAAAAAGAAATTCAGTTTATTTTTCTGACCCCATTGGCATATATTTTTTCTTGTCTTCAGCAAAAAATTACCAAATAATAATAATAAAAAAATCTCTATATATATATATCTATATATATATATCTATCTATATATATATATTTTAGGAAACAATACTTCTCATTTGACATATTTTTGGATCTCAAGTTATTGATTGTAAATGATAAATCTTGAGTAAGAATGTTTAGATATTTGTACTGGGAAAACAAAAAGAAACAGTTTGGCAGTGTGTGCAAGTTTATCTCTAAACCTGGTTACTTGTTATCTGTGTGAGGATACCAGGAACTTACATGCAATGACGACAATGTGACGTATCCATATAAAACTCTGTTTCCATTAGAGCAAACTCCACCCACACATGCCGTTAGTCCATTCATTAGTCAAATCAAGACGCTGTTTGTGTCAGATATTTGTAGATCGGATGAAGCTGATCTTCCTTTCTGAAGCAGGTCAGTGTGGTTTAAGGTCACCAGTCTGCCCTGCAGGAAATGAATCGATTTAGTCAGAGCTAGCTGATCTCATTACCTCAGTGTGTGTGTGTGTGTGTGTGTGTGTGTGAAGCATTGAATGAGTGCGTACATGCAGAACAGTGCAAATTGGGCCACAAAAGTTAGTCACAAAAAATTTAAGTAATGGTTATCTGCACTATTTCATTTTCAGTGACTTTTACTTAATCTTTAAATTTTTTGCATGTTTAGTTTGAAAAGTATGTTTTCTGATCAATTAGATTTAGATTAGATTCAACTTGAGTCAATGTGCACATTCTGCAGAGTACAGTACAAAGCCAATGAAATACAGAAGCATATAGCCAGGAGTGCAAATAGCAATAAGAGCCATAACATTATGACCAGTCACAGGTGAAGCGAATATTGTTGATCATCTCCTAACAAAGCCATATAGTAGTCAATAATTTGATCCCTTAAAACTCCCCTTTAATCACCAATATGACATATTTTAAAAAAAAATCCCTAAAACAGCTTGAATGTAACTCGACACTCTTGCCTCATTTAGTACGCGGTTCTATGAATATGCAAATGAGCCCCGCCTCCACTCACTCACTCAGCTCAGAGATCCACTGGGTGACGATCACACGTTAATCTGATTGGTTACAAGGTCGTTCGTGACGTCAGAAACACCAGCGATTTCAAAGCGTGTGTTTGAGACTGTCTTTGGTTCACTGCAGTTTTAAGCAGAAAATACTCAGCAATGCTGTCGACTTTGCACATGGTTTGTCTTAAAGCATAGTAAAAACAGTTTTCATACTCTACGTGTTGGATGCAGGAGTAATGGGCAGGAATAAAGACATGAGACCCCCTGATGAAGGCTTATTGGCTGCAACGCGTAGGTGTGCCGTTGCTTGTCACCTGTTTTTACAATCTAAGCCATTAAATAAAGGCTTTATATATTTTTCTAGAAACAAATACTCGAGGGCCTTGGATTGTTATTTCTTATGAAAGATATGAGACACTTTGATAAGGGCCAGATTATGGCTAGACGACTGGGTCAGATCTCTGAAACGACAAGGCTCGTGTGTTGATCCCGGTCAGCAGTGTGAGACTTTACCTAGTGTCCGAGGAGGGACAAACCAGCGACAGTGTTGGGCATGTGGTCATAATGCTTTGGCTCATCATCAGTGTATATGCACAGATAAAAGTTAAAGTACATTTAAGATGCAGTGCATAAAGATGCAGATGGTAGACCAGGCATTGCAAGTAATGCTCTTGTGATGTGAAGGAGATAGAAATTGGAGATGATTGTCACAATGCAAAAAAAAAAACATATTCATATTTGTTATTTAATAAAACATTAAGTGTGCACTAAATGTCCAAATATTTCTTGGGGACAATGTATACCCTGCAAAAAATGCTTTTCTTAGTATTTTTGACTTGTTTCCATGCAGTCCAAATATCTAAAAATGCTTATATCAAGAAGCATAGATAAGTAAAATGACATAAGAAATTATATCTTAATTCAAATGGAACGCAAGAAAAATAATCTTAGGCGTAGGTGTATCAGTCACCAATTTTATTGATAAAAGCCATGATCAAATAAAGGCTTTTTAACTTTTTTTCTACACAATTCGAGTGCCTTGGAGTATTATTTTGTTTTTGAGCTTAAAAATAATCTTAATTCAAATGGAAAAGTATTTTTGGGGGTATTTTTCTTACCTCATTGGCCGATCATTTTGCTTTTTTTATGCAAAAACTCACTTAATTTAGATCCCCCCCCAGAAAACAAGATATCATTTCTTATGCCATTTTACTTCTCTAGTAAATGCTTCTTGATTTAAGATTTTTTTTATATTTGGACCGGAAACAAAGATTTCAAACTAAAAACTGAATCATAATCATAATTATGAAAAACATTTTTTGCAGTTTATCGCCAATACATCAATCTGAAGTCAGTTTGATCTCTAAATATCAGCCATGTTCTTTACCTCTGTGCGGTTAGGATGGAGGTTTTATCTGTGTTTTGCTCCGTCAGCTCCAGCAGGCTCTGCTAACTCTACGGCAGCAGCAGGAGGTGTTCGCTGAGGAGCGTCGGCTGGTGTGTGAGGAGGAGAGAGAGGAGGTGCGGGAGGACGAGAAGGAGCTCCACAGGAGAGAAACACAGAAACACCAGCACCACAGACGGAAGGAGCGATCTAAAGAGAGTGAGCAACAACCCTTCCCTGACAGCAACTCGCAGTCTTGACAACTTTCAGTGTAGAGTTCCATAAATTGGCCGTATAGTTTTTTTTTCTTTAGGCTATACACTTGAAAATGAACAATGACAACTTTTTTTTTAATGTCCAGAAACTATTCGGCTTTGACTTAATCCTGAAATTGGTTTGATTCACCACTAGGTGACGCTGTTCCTGCACACGTCTCTCCTTTCTGAGTTGCACGTGTAACACATGAGCAGAGGGAGAAAATCAAATAATAATTCATTATATAAAAATATTATGGCTTATATTAAGACACCTGAACAAAACTTTTAACCATATTAAATTTTATTTGTCAAGCATACTTAGAATAGAGATAGCACACACACAAAATAGATCTTTTAAATCGCTGAATTGCAAGGAAAACTATTAGACTTAAAATTTATTCTATTCATTTTAATAATATAACTATATCATATTGAATCGTATTTATTCTATTAATACTATAATAATTATTTAAATATTATATTTCAATTATAAATATAATTAACAGATATATTTAAATATTAACATGTAAAATTATAGAAAATTACTGTTTCCTTGAGATAATGTCTAGCATACAGCAAGTGAGATATTTGAAAGGGCTTGATTACAAGAATATATATTTCGTTTAAAAAAAATAAAACATAAATATGAACAATTAAATTGAAAAAACATATATTTATTTGAATATATATTAAACACATATATAAAAGAAAATTAAATATACATTTATTTAATTATTTTAAAATAAATATTAGGTAGCTTAAAGAAAATTTCACATCAGTTCCATATTAATTATATATATATATCCATTACATATTAAGAGTCACATATAGGCTGACTTTATATAAGTTTCCAACATGTTTTCTTCAGGTGCGATGGCAAGTACTGAAGTTCGTCAGAAACTGCACGACTTTCTGATGAGTAAATCGGCTAAAGACCCATCTGTGTCCGGCGCTGGTTACCCTCTCAGCCGCTCACAACTGTGGTACAGGTACATCATCACCCTCCTTATTCTACAGTTTACACTTCTTTTCCATGTGAGTGTTTAGCAAAATAGAATAGAATGTGAGTGGAATCAAAAGTATGAAAAGTGTAACGCGCTCTCATGATGTCACCACAGCTCCGCCCACCCGGGTCCTGCAGAACAGAGCTCCCCTCCTCTAGGAGAGACTCCGCCCTCCTTCAAATACCCTCTGACCTCTGGCCTGGACTACAGAGAGGACTTCCCTCTCAGGAAGACTGGTAGGTCAGAGTTCAGAGGTCACGCTGAAGAATCCTGTCCTATGATCCTTACCAAATCAGTTTAATCTGAGACACGTTTGGAGGCTTTCAGGTTCGGGAAGTGTGTGTGGTTTTGTCACAGCGAACGGTTCTTAAATCTGATTAGATTCAGAAGTCTTATACTGTAAGTTGATGTGTTTTGCATATTATTGCTAATGGCTCAGTTTGATTATTTGCTGTTTACTACCTAGGCAGCGTGTAGAATGTTTACCATTAGCATCCTGCTTAACTAACAATGCAATGTTATATATATATATATATATATATATATATATATATATATATATACAGACAGTATATATATATATATATATATATATATATATATATATATATATATATATATACATAATGCACATAAACACATTTCACTTGTCTTGTCTTTTCCTGTACAAATATCTAAACATTCTTAAATCAAGATACTTGAGAGGCAAAATGACTTAAGTCTTATTTTCTGAGGAATATATCAAAATTAAGTGAGTTTATGCTTAATAAAACAAGAAAAAATATCTGCCAGTGGGGTTAGAAAAAAATACTTAATTCAAAGAGAAAACAAGATTATTTTTCTTACCCCATTGACAAATATATATATATATATTTTATTTTAAGCATAAACTCCTTTCCTTCTCAAGTAAATGCATCTTGATTTAAGATTTTTTAGATATTTGTAATGGAAAACGAGACAAAAAGAAATTTTTTTTCTTGCAAGGTTCTTCCAGTAACCTTAACAGAACGATTCAAAGTGATCTGGTCTTTAATAATGTTCTCAAAACGTAAGCATTTATGCATTATTAGTTTGTTTGACCAAATGTCTTTTAGTTTGTTTTTAGTTTGTTTGACCAAAATGCAGCATCATCTAGCTGCTGTCTAGGTAGGGCGCTGATTAGGTTTTGTAACAGAGCTCAGTGACCTCCAGCCGTTGCGACATGAACTGATGTGTGTTCTTGCTCCGAGCTCGTGCAGAATCTGACAGCATTGCACGAGTGTCACGGGGGCTCGGCGGAGGTGACACTGCCTAAATGTTTGCAGATGAATCTGGCCGATATTTAATCACTGGGGTCAAGGGTCAACTGAGCATGTCACTGAGCCCGGTGGCCTGTGGGCAGAGCTAAATGGGGCCGGTGAGTGACCCTGTTTAGCTTTAGGGTCAGCGCGGCGAGAATGACCACGCTTGTGCCCACTGTGTGCCCCGGGGCGGCCGGTGTGGAGGTTTGCAAACAATTACCCGGCGGAGGGGTTGTAGAGACGAGACCCGGGCCGGAGAGAGAGGGGTTCCCCGGGACGGCTCTCGGCCCCTAATCAGAGCGCAGAGGTTAACTCGTCCTGAGGGCGTAGGTGGCTTTGGGTCGCACGGTTGCGAATCACCTCAGATGAGTGTTCAGGATGGTCGCATTTGACCTTTCACCCTGTGCTTAGTCTTCGGGATTGTTTTGCATGTTTTATTGTCGGACAGGTTATAAAGGCATGAGGGGTTAATGTTTTAAAAGCTTGGGGTTAGCATAAATATTACGATTATTTTTATGTTTATGCTCACCAAAGCTGCATTTATTTGATCAAAAATACAGTAAAAACAGCAATATTGTGAATTATTACAATTCAAAATAGCTGTTTTCTATGTGAATATACTATAAAATGTGATCAAAGCTGAATTTTCAGCATCATTACTCCAGTCTTCAGTGTCGCACGATCCTTCAGAAATCACTCTAATGTGATGATTTGCTGCTGAAGACACATTTATGATTATTATCAATGTTGAAAACAGTTGTGCTGCTTCATATTTTTGTGAAAACGGTGATGCATTTTTCAGGATTCAGCAGGATATAAAGTTCAAATGAACAGCATTTACATTATAAATGTCTCTACTGTCACTTTTGATCAGCTTCAAAAGAAAACAAAAGTCTTTTAAAGCGGTACACAGTAAAAGCAAAAGTGATGCTTGTCTTTGCAAACACCACGCAAAAAAAAATACAACATGCTCACTTTTCCGGGAACTCGCATTTGAGTCAACATGATCTTCAACCTCGGATATTTTCTGCATATTTGGGCGTCTCGTAGCGAGGCTGATTTCGAGATGAGTTTGCAGAGGAAGGTGATACGCCTGACTCGATGATAAGACTGAAACCCTTTTCAAAGGAAATGTAAATATAGACCTGGTTTTCATCCAGGCACTGTTTTCACGGAATTTCCAGCATGGCCTAAAAACTGGGAAAGGGGGTCCTGAGGCTCAACGGGCCGGAATACCGCAAACCTCCTGGGAGATTTTCCCAGAGCGCAGGGGTTTGCGCCGCATCGAAGATCACGAAACCGTGGGCCGTCTTTTCATCTCCTCTCAATAACTCAGGTAACAGCTTTTAAAAAGAGGCCCGTCCGGTACATTAGGGGGGGATACAAAAACAACGACGCAAAAGCTGAAAAAAAAAAAACGGAAAGAAAAACAGCCAGCTTTTTTGTCAATGGAATAATTTGTCTACGCTGACAAGACAGTCTGCAGGGCCACTTCCTGTGGCTCCGGTTTCAGGCCGTACATCAGAACGAACAGAGATAGAGCAGGAGCGGCCAATTAAAACACAAAACACCTCCCTGTGCCTGAGCAGAATGAGTTTATGACTGTAATCACTCCCACAACGAGAAGCTTCGCGCATCCAAGATGTTTAAGCACGGCTAGCTAAACATGAAACAACTGTTTTTATGTATGAATTGAAATATCAATCATCCTGTATGTAGACTGTCCTTGACGTGCCGAGGCCTCATTCCTGGTAGATTCCCGCTCAGATTCGGCCAGGCGTTGTGATCATGAAGGTGCCGTTTGTTCTTTGCCCTGGTCAGGACCTTCACGGCTGAATGATTGACAGGTGTGATGCTGAGTGGTCATGATGTCCAGGCGACAGATCTGTTTGTGTAAGGAAAGAGAACAGCGGGAGAGACACTGGAATACCGCTAGTGCAACTATGACTTACAACTAGTGATTTGGACAAACTCTTAATGCCAAGTATTCATGTTTAGTGTTTACTACTTTACTAAGTGATCAGACGCACCATTTTCAGCAAAAAATTTTCAGATATACATTTAAAATATATTTTAAAAATTATATAATTTTTTTTGTTTGTTGGTTAATTAACTGATATTTCCTCATATGTGTGTTGATATATTTTTTCAATGTAAATATATTTATATTGTCTGAAATGTATTTTAAACTAATAGATATAGTGCATTTACAGAAAATCCTTAAAATACATAATCTAATACATTCAGCCATTTGATGGTTTATAGAAAATATATTTAAAATTTCAATAAATATATATATATATTGCTGTTTGCAACATTTCTTTTTCTTATACAGTATATTCTACATATATTTTGGGAAGTCAAATATTTATTTTGCCGTATAGAAAGGAGGGAACTGAGCCTAGAGACAGAGCTGGTAAACATCCACCTAGCAACAACCCAGAATATCCATGCAACCACATAGTAACACCCTGGAAACCATCTAGAACATCATAGTAACCTCATAGCAACATGCTATAAACCACTCAGAACACCTTTGCAACTGCATAGGAACCACACAGAACATTATAGCAACCACACAGTAATGTGCTAAAAACTATTTAAGAGCACCTTAGCAACCACATAGTAACACCGTGGAAACCATCTAGAACACCATAGTAACATCATAGCAACATGCTGAAAACCACTCAGAAAACCTAGCAACTTCATAGAAACCACACAGAACATTCTAGCTACCACCCAGGAATGTGCTTAAAACTGCTGAGGAACACTTTAGCAAACCACATAGCAACACCCTGGCAACCATCTAGAACATCATTGTAACCTTATAGCAACTGTAAGCCACTCAGAATACCTAGCAACCACATAGCAACCACACAGATCATTCTAACAACGACCCAGGAATGAAACTACTGAAGAACACTTTAGCAAATCACATAGCAACACCCTGGCAACCATCTAGAACACCATTGTAACCTCATAGCAACTGTAAGCCACTCAGAATACCTAGCAACCGCATAGCAACCACACAGAACATTCTAACACCGATCCAGGAACCATCTAGAACACCATAACAACCACATAGCAACACCCTGGCAACCATCATAGCATCATCCCGGTAAGTTTTGCATGGGCAATAACCATTTACATTTTATTCCAACAAACATATTAAAAAAAAAATGTTTTAACATTACTACTACCAGTGGCTTTAAATTAAATACACTGTTTTAATTCAGATCCTTACGATTTCACAGTTGGAGCAATAACTGTAGTGACTAGGGTATTTTTGTGAGAACTGTAGTTCACATGGATTGAGTGCTGTGTTGTAAGGGTGTAGCGGTTAACAGGGTGTGCTGGTTTGTTAGCACTGGTAATGTAGGTGGTGTGTATGTTCTCATTCCTCCCGCCATATGGAACTGGTCAGCAGCAGCTAAACAAGCCTCACAGGTGCACATGAGTTTGGTGGACAGACCCCTCCAGCCGTCACCCGCTCATGCCATGTAACCCCGTCCCACAGGTGTTTGTTTAAGGAACCTTGAGTCGGGCTACACTGAAAATGCCCTTTAATGACGCGGCCCAACGTAAACATGCCGACCGCTCTGCGTATTTTCCCAATGAATTAAAAATGTGTAAATCCTTCCCGCTAATTGCTGGGCAAATATTTTTGCGGTATTTTTCTAATAGCTCTTATTCATCATGTGTCAGAGAGGGTAAATTACAGTATTTCGCCATTGCCGTAATCTCTGATCTCGGCCCAGTGCTCCTGAAACTCAAAGCATCCGTTTCATTATGATCAGACTTTTTTTTTGTCAGCCGTCTTCCATTTTATTAATCAATGTGGGGCTCTTAAATTGCTTGTAACATTTTTTTGGGTTAACAGCCAAATATGACCTGTTGGGTTTTTCCCGAACGGCAGCCATAGGACTGTAGGCTGTAGACTGTACAGTGGTGGTAAAAACTTCGAAAACTCAAAACTTAGTTCCTACTGGAAATCAGTTGTATTGTATCCTTAAACTATATGCATGATTGTATAGCCAAACACATTCAAAAGGCCTCACGTTTAAGTTGCCTGTGCGTATGTTCACTATTTATCCCCAAAAGTAGGCTATAGGCAAGTCTGACAAAACCCACAATTAATTATTCATAATTTATAATATTCAAAGGAACGTTTGTTTTTGTCAACCGTTCACCTTTTAGGGGTAGGATGTAGTCATTTTATTTTAATGATATAAATACAATTATATTCAATTCAAATTTTATATTATTTTGTTATCATTTTGCTTTTTATTTTAATTATAAATACAATTATATTTCATTTCTATTTATTTTTTATTAAATATTTATTACATTTTTGTTATAAATATAATTATATTTAATTTAAATTTTATTATTCGTTTATGCTTTTAATTGATTATAAATACAATTATATTATATTTAATTTTTTTTTTTTAATGTTTTTTACTTTAATTACAAATACAATTATATTTAATTTGAATTTTGATTATATATTATTTTGTTTTAATTTTGTATTATATATTTGTTTATAAATGTTTAAATAAATTTTTATTTTATGTATTATTTAATTGTTTATTATAAGTACAATTTTATATCTATTTCAGTTTCATTATTTTGTTATACATTTATTATTATACATACATTATTATACATTTAATTTATTATTAAGTCTTTGCAATAGTGTGTGTGTGTTTCAAATTCCTCCTCTCCTTTCATCTCTGTCCTCAGCCCACAGTGTGTTGTAATCATGTCGGTCTCCTGATGTGTGTATCTTTGATGCCCACTCAGCGGTCAGACGGTGGTAGGTGGCGTCTATAGGGCTAGCCTGAGTAAAATCCAGGGAGTTTTGGTACTCCATAGGTCACAGTGGTGCAAAAAAATAGGATTTCCCCCTTTTTTCCAAGCCAAATCTCCCTCTCCCTGTGCCGATATCTCCATGCTAGTTTAAACATGGCTACCGTAGAGGTTTGTGGTCGGCAGGCTGGCAGGTACTGGACTCCTACAGCCAGCGGAGAGCTGTTGGACAGATTTAATGTCCTCCAGATGAACGATGGAATTGATCTTCCAGTTCTTACCTCATTACAGCTGGGAGACATCCCAGAATTCCTCAGTGTGGCTGGACCGCGGCCACACATTCACTCAGCTGGTTCTGTGAGCTGCCTCGTCAGACCACTTGTACGTGTATTTATGTGAAAATGAAGTGACATTGAATTTAAAGCTATTTTAAAGGTTCCTAATTTTGTTTTGGAATCTTGAATAGGTTTATGCATGCAAGGTCAAAAAACAACACTCATAATATACTTTGCAGCATCAGCTCTTTTCTCACAGTGTCTGCAACGGTTCATCAAGGATTTGGTCTCTCTAAGCCCCGCCTTTCAGAGAGTCTGCTCTGCTCTGATTGGTCAGAAGGTCCAGTCTGTTGCGATTGGTCGACTGCTTACAGCTTATCGGAAACCAAAACGCCTTTTACATGCACAAACAGCTCAATTACACACTGCATGAAAAGTAATATTTGAAAAAGCATAATGGGGCACTTTACATTTGACATGTATTTATTCAAAAATGTATAAAGACATTGTTTATTATCCACTGAGAATAGTAGATTTTAGAACTAGAATTAATAATGATAATTTGATAATTAATCTGCCTGGCAGAAATAACTAATGTAATCAGTTTCCTCTTTCCTCTCAGCATCTGAGCCCAATCTGAAGGTCCGGTCCAGACTCAAGCAGAAGGTTTCTGAGAGAAGAAGTGGACCGATACGCCGCAGAGACGGCAGCGTTCTCGTCACGCCGATGAAAAAACGAACTTTAGAACTAACAGGTGAGCGAACAACAGTTGCTTGAGCAATCAGTAGCAAACTATGTGAAGAGAGATTTTGATGTTTGATTTACAGACCAATGAGCTTCAGCTGTGGGCGGAGCTCACAGTCAACACTTCCTGTTTTCCTCTTGTCTAGATTCTTCAGCCAATGAGAGCCCTGCAGGTTCTGGACCGAGCTCACCCATTGGCTTGTCCAGCAATGAGAACGGAGCATCATACCGATCCAGCACCAGCCAAATTGAGGTACCAAAACTTTTTTTTGGGAGATTATATAAAATTTTAGACTTTTAATGGCTTTATTATGACTAACCTCTTCACATGGGAACTGACTTACAGTACTTGTGGGATGCAATTATTAAGAAAAATGTCTGAATATCATTGCATTGGAAAACAAAGTATCAAAGCAAGTGGCAAATCTGCAATCAGATATTGATATATTGATACAGATATCAAAGCTTTTCTCAGAACTCACTGCCATATTTGCAGTGCAGTGGTTTTTGTGAAATGTTTTGCTTGTAATGCGGATTTGTGATGTTTTTCTTTTCTCTCAAAATAATTGCCATTTGCCTTGTTATATTTAATGCGATGTCATTCTTACATTTACGTAGCAGTCCTCTCTTTAAACTCACAGGTAATCCCCTTCAGCACAGAGGCAGCTGTGGAACGGGTTTTCATGCACTTGCGTGCAGTTTTCTGCCCATGATTGCATTTTTGGGAACTGAGCCATAGACCCCAAAAATTGAAACTAAATAAAATCCTCCATTATAGTCCCGTGCCTCATTACTCTTATCAGACTGTGAGGTGAATGAGTCGGGCCCCCCGAATGATTGGTTGTTTGGAGCTGAGCGTACACAGACCCCGTCCCGGGACGCTCGTACCATCAGCCTGACAAACAAACACATCAAACCACATTTGATGTTGTAGAGTTCTAAGAAGATTGAAGGTGTGACTATGTGTTAGCGTGTGTGTGTGTGTGTGTGCGTAAGTGTGTGTGTGTGTGTGTGTGTGTGTGTGTGGCAGTACTGTGCTGAACTAACTGTGACAGCTCTTTTCCGCTGTGGTTTCTGGCTGCGCTGGCGTTTGGGGAAGGGGGTGAGGGGCTCCGGGATGGTGAAGTTTATTTCTCCTGTGAAGTTCTTCCCAAGCATTTCCTCATGGGCAGCGGGCCAGCGTACTCTCCTCCTGTACACACTCTCCTCCTGTACACACTCTCCTCCTGTACACACTCTCCTCCTGTACACACTCTCCTCCAGTACACACTCTCCTCCTGTACACACTCTCCTCCTGTACACACTCTCCTCCTGTACACACTCTCCTCCTGTACACACTCTCCTCCAGTACACACTCTCCTCCTGTACACACTCTCCTCCTGTACACACTCTCCTCCTGTACACACTCTCCTCCTGTACACACTCTCCTCCTGTACACACTCTCCTCCTGTACACACTCTCCTCCTGTACACACTCTCCTCCTGTACACACTCTCCTCCTGTACACACTCTCCTCCTGTACACACTCTCCTCCTGTACACACTCTCCTCCTGTACACACTCTCCTCCTGTACACACTCTCCTCCTGTACACACTCTCCTCCTGTAGGCACACACTCTCCTCCTGTACACACTCTCCTCCTGTACACACTCTCCTCCTGTACACACTCTCCTCCTGTAGGCACACACTCTCCTCCTGTAGGCACACACTCTCCTCCTGTACACACTCTCCTCCTGTACACACTCTCCTCCTGTACACACTCTCCTCCTGTAGGCACACACTCTCCTCCTGTAGGCACACACTCTCCTCCTGTACACACTCTCCTCCTGTACACACTCTCCTCCTGTACACACTCTCCTCCTGTACACACTCTCCTCCTGTAGGCACACACTCTCCTCCTGTACACACTCTCCTCCTGTACACACTCTCCTCCTGTACACACTCTCCTCCTGTACACACTCTCCTCCTGTACACACTCTCCTCCTGTAGGCACACACTCTCCTCCTGTAGGCACACACTCTCCTCCTGTACACACTCTCCTCCTGTACACACTCTCCTCCTGTACACACTCTCCTCCTGTAGGCACACACTCTCCTCCTGTAGGCACACACTCTCCTCCTGTACACACTCTCCTCCTGTACACACTCTCCTCCTGTAGGCACACACTCTCCTCCTGTACACACTCTCCTCCTGTACACACTCTCCTCCTGTAGGCACACACTCTCCTCCTGTACACACTCTCCTCCAGTACACACTCTCCTCCAGTACACACTCTCCTCCTGTAGGCACACACTCTCCTCCTGTACACACTCTCCTCCTGTAGGCACACACTCTCCTCCTGTACACACTCTCCTCCTGTAGGCACACACTCTCCTCCTGTACACACTCTCCTCCTGTACACACTCTCCTCATGTACACACTCTCCTCCTGTACACACTCTCCTCCTGTAGGCACACACTCTCCTCCTGTACACACTCTCCTCCTGTACACACTCTCCTCCTGTACACACTCTCCTCCTGTACACACTCTCCTCCTGTACACACTCTCCTCCTGTACTGCTTCAAAACTATGACCTAAAGATGACATCACATCATTAACACACACACACACACACTGTAAACTGATTTTTATTGACAAGGTGCAGAAGTAAATAGCCATAAACACTAGAAAACACCTAGCAACAACCAAGCAACCACTGGAGAACATTTAGAACACTCTAGAAACCTCCCAGAACTGCATAGAAGCACACTAAAACATTCACAACACCCGAGCAAGCACATATAACACCCTAGCAACATCCTAGCAACCACTAGTGGAATTTCAGTACACCCTAGCAACCACTAGGGAATATTCAGAACACCCTAGCAACCACTAGAGAACATATCCAGAACTGCATAGAAGGACACTAAAAAGCATTCACAACACCCTAGCAAGCACATAGAACAACCTAGCAACACCATAGCAACTACTACAGTACATTTAGAACACTAGCAATCACTAGAGAACATGCAGAGCATTCTAGCAACAATCCAGAACTGCATAGAAGCACACTAAAAACCATTCACAACACACTAGCAAGCACATATAACACCCTAGCAACCCTAGCAAACATTAGGGAATATTCAGAACACCCTAGCAACCACAGACCGACGCCAACAGATACTTCGTCGGGTTTTGTCGGATCAGTGTGTTACACCTGTCGAAGTCTGTCGGAGCTTGTTTTCACTGATTGAAAATGCTGAATCGAAGTTAGAATGTCTGAGAAGTGACGTGCTGTAATCTGCCCGGCGATGCATTAGAATGCATTCTGATTGGCTGTGATGCTGGAATACGCACACACACACACACACAAACACACACACACATGCACGCACACACACACGTTTACTTAGCTATCTAAATGGGGACATTCCATAGACGTAATGGTTTTTATACTGTACAAACTTTTTAGTCTGTCCCGACTAACCCGACCCCTAAACCTATCCATTACACAAAACATATCATTTACATTTTTTAAAAACCTTTAATTACTTCATTTTTATACCAGATTTACAAATGAGGATGTCCCTAAAGGGAGGTTTTTAGAGATTTTGTCAGGGTTTGGTCACTTCTGGGTCCAAATTTGTCCCCAAAATATAGTTAAGTAGGTACACACACACACACACACACATACAAACACATCCCTCTGAGCGCTTACGAGAGGTTGTGCATCATTGACACTGCAGACTGGTAGTTATGTGACAGTGGAACCATATTCAGATTTTTTAAACGAAGCACAATCTCATACTCTACTATTGTTTCTCTGTGTGACGCTGCACTACTGTATATAAGAGGTGATGTAACGCTGTCTGTCTGTCTGTCTCCTCCAGCGGTGTCTGTCTCAGAGCGGCGTCCTACAGACGGATGGATCCCTGTCCCTGTTGAACCTCTACACGTCCCCCTCTCTGCCCAACCTCACGCTGGCTCTGCACCCGGCTCACGCACACCTCTGCGTAAGTTCCTGCGCATCATAGACACGCATGAACGACGAGGTCAAACTCTGTGAAGATACATATACAAAGACAGTGAATTTTTTCCTCAGGAACGAACACGTAACAATATTCCTTTTATTTAAATAATTCCCCCCCAAGGCATATGCAGAATAAAGGGGCGGGGCCTGGTTGAGTTAGTTAGTAGTGTGTTGAAACTCACGGTTATGGTAAAGGGGCGTTGACCAATGGTTGACCAATCACAATACACTGATCACCAACGGTGACCAATCAGAGCACACTGTGCTTGTCAGAAGGCGGGGCTTAATAGAGACAGGAAGTAAAAAGAGCATTACTGACAGACTGAGAGGACAGAAGCTGCAGGTTTTTTTTTTTGGTTTTTTTTGATCATTCAAGCATGTAAACCTATTCTAGCAGAGACCAAAAACAAAATCAAGAGCATAATAGGTCCCCATTAATATGTCATTTGTTTCTCTTTGAGATCGATGAGATTAGATGGAAGGCAAATGGAGACTGTTTGATTCTTAGATTTTTCCTCAGTAATCTTTTCTAGATATCTCGACATATTGCAAAAGAAAAAAATTCTTATTCAGTATTTTTATCTTGTTTTCCGGTACAAATATCATAACATAACATTCTTAAATCGATATATGTTTACTTGAGAAGCAAAAGGACTTAAGATATTAAGTGTTATTTTCTGAAAAAAAGATTTAATGCTTTTGTGCATCAAAGAATGGAATATTTCTTTATGCTTAAAACAATAAAAAGTATGTCAGTGTGGTCAGAAAAATAAACGTGATTCAAAGGGAAATTTTGATCATTTATTTTTTTAGAAAACAAGACTTAATATATTGTCATTTCCATTCTTCAGTAAATCTATCTTGATTTAAGAATTTTTAGATATTTGTAATAGAATATTTAATATTTTAGAAAATTTGTAAAGATACTGAGGAATAATAATATTGGCCAAGATACAAAAGTATGCAGTCAAAAGTCAGAGATCTCAAACACTTTTCATAAAATTATTGGCTCGTTTAATTTAGAGAAACATCTGAGACGCTGTTGATTCTTAAACGAGACAAGCTTTGAAAGAGCGACCTCTGAGAAATGCGGCTTTCCTCTGGGAATAAACACAAAAGCAGCGTCGCCTGCTCTCGTTCTGCTGCGCAACAGATATGATTAGATTTTGCAGAAAGAGCAAGGGACTGTGAGACGGTATTTTTAGGAGACAGTGAGACACAGAGTCGCATCTATTTGTGGAGAAAGCACAAAACCCTGAATGAGGAATGCGTCGGCTGCATTAGGAGGCAGCGATGAGACCGATCGTCTTTACAGAGCGCAGACATCAGCCGTGTTTTTAGAGGGATGTTTGCTGAAGGTTTAGGTGCAGATCCCGTTTTCTGCTTTCACTGAGTGCTAGTGTTCAGTCCCGGCTGGATTAATGTACAGCCCTGAGGGCTCGTGACCTCTGACCCCTGGGATCTTTAGCCCTTGGGTAAATACGGCGCTCGGTTTAGGGTTTCAGAGTTTTAGAGTTTAGCATCTCGTTCATCACGGGCTGTTAAAAAGCTCAAGAAATTGTGTTCGGAAAGCGCGTAACATGCCAACAAATCAAAACACGGATCACTTTTACCATCGAGACGAGAATACTTTCAACACTTTCACATTTTAAAATAGTTTAATGACTCACGAGGGAGCTCTATATGCAGCTCGGTAATTACGCGCACCTTATGGACGCGAATGCTGACTGGATGTGTTTTAAAAAGAGCACAGTTATTAATATTTCATATGCATGAGGCATTATGTAACTCTCTCATGCTTGAGTGAGAATTTGCCTTTAAATGCAAAAGTAGGGGAATGTTTTATGATTTAGAGCACATGTCGCATTTGGCTTCCCTATCTGAAGTTTAAAAGACTCTTAATATTCAGTGATATCATTATTATTTGACTGCTCTGTCACTATCAGATGAACTGAATTAAGGTGAGTTATGAGACCTCTGTAGAGCTGCTTATAGCCGAATCCAGTTTGTTTCATAATCGACAACATAATTGACCATGAATAATAACAAGTCACATTTATTTATATAGCGCTTTTTACAATACAGATTGTTTCAAAGCAGCTTAGAGATAACAGGAATTTTTTTTTAAATGTTTGTTTCCAGAAGAAAATAGCGTCACAGTCCAGCTTAAGTAAGTTCAGTGATGTTTAATTTTTGTTTTAAAAAAAAGTTATTAATTTAGTTAATTTATATATAGCCGCTCTGATGTCATCGTCCAGCTCAGTTCAGTTCTTGTATAATGGTGTCAATGCAGGCAGATCAATATTATTGTTGAATATTAAATTAAATATTAAATGTAATGTCCCCAACTAAGCAAGCCAAGCCAATGGCGACAAAGGTGGAAAAAGTCGACAGTGTATGAATAGTAATTGTACCTAGAAAAAAAGGCTTCAATAACACTCTTGCCTTTCTTGCGTGCTTTGACCCGTTGCATCTTTACTAAACTAAAAGTTTGCATCATCGAGTCTATTATTGTGAAGCTGCTTTGAAACAATGTGGGCTGCGTTTCTCAAACGCATCGTGAGTTAAGTTGATCGTAGAGTCCATTGGTGGCAACGGTTCTACGAACTACTTGCAATGCTTTTGAGAAACGCAGCACTGTGTTTGGCGCTACATAAACACAGGTGAGCTGATTTAACCTGGAATATGAACAGCGTTTGCCTGATCTCTCCTCTGTTCGACGGGTACGGCGCTGAAGGATCGGAGCACAGAAGGTCTGGCCGCGTGTCCCGTCTCGCTGGAGTGTAAAGTGAGCAACGGACAGCAAGCGCTCCTGCAACACCTGCTTCTGAAGGAGCAGAGACAGCAGAGGACGATCTCGCCTGGTGAGCAGATCTTACAGCAACTGCACAACAGCACACATCCGCAAACTATAAAGACGAAATAGAAAAGAAACATATATAATAAAATGGAAAAAACACAACAAATTCACTAAAACTAAAATCTAAATGAAAACTAATACTTTATGTGATTGGCCCTTAAAGTCCCCCTGTGGTGAAAATCGAGTTTTTAATGTTGTTTATATGTATATGTGGTGTTTTTAATATGCTTTAAAGTCCCCGTGAATCGGAAGTTGCAAACGACTTTTCTCCAGTGTTGTGACGTATTTCCGAGAGAAACGGAATACTAAATGAGGCAAAATAGTGGGCGTGGCTTTTTCTCCAACTAGCACCTGATTGGATCTAGAAAAGTAGGTGTTTTCATTCAGCCTGTCTACTGTCAGTTGGAGGGGCGTGGTTACGGATGTTAAAGGGTTAGTTCACCCAAAAATGAAAATTAAGTCATTAATTACTCACCCCCATGCTGTACCAACCCCGTAAGACCTTCGTTCGTCTTCGGAACACAAATGAAGATATTTTTGATTAAATGTGACAGCTGGATCACTCCTCCATAGGCTCCCTAAGGGAATGAATCCTGACGGCCCAGAAAGTCAATGAAGAAAATGTTTAAATATTCCATGTCGCAACAGTGGCTCAACTATAAGTTTATCAAGCGGCGAGAATACTTTTTGTGCGAAAAAAACAAACAAAAATAACGACTTTATTCGACTATTCCTTTTCTTCCTTGTAGGCCTGAAACGAGACTTCAAGAGATTTCCACGACGCATGCGCGAGAATTGCGATCTCCTTCAACTACTTCAGTTCAGTTCTCGCGCGTGCGTCGTGGAAATCTCTTGAAGTCTCGTTTCAAAAAAAAAAAATTTTTTTGTGTGGATTGACTTGCATGGATGAACTGTTCACCACAAAACGATCAATTTAGGCAAACAAAGTAAGTATGGTCAATTTTGAATTCATGGGGACTTTAAGTGCAAATTCACAGGGCTGCCAACACACGCAATTGAGCCAATTCTCACGCCACACCCCCGATTTCTCACGCTAAAGTGTCAACCCGGTCGGTCAAATCCCTGAAAGATAAGTTTATCTATAGATCTACCAGTTGAGCCATTCGTGATCGACTAGTTTTACCGCAAATTAGTTCAAATATCCTGTAATCTAGAGCGAGCGTGCATGCGAGACAGATGTGTTGAGCTCCTAACCGTGCACAACGGCAGAGAGGTAAGCGAGCGAAAGAGCTTGCGTGACTTTCGCAACGCAACACCACCCGCCGTGAAGTCTCACGCCAAGCTAAACTCAAAAGTTGGCAGCTCTGAATGCATAAGTCGACAGCATTGCTGAGTATTTCCTCCTTAAAACTGCAGTGAACCAAAGACAGTCTCAAACGCTTTGAAATCGCTGGTGTTTCTGACGTCACAAACGACCTTGTAACCAATCAGATCAACGTGTGATCGTCAACCAGTGGATCTCTGAGCTGAGTGAGTGAGTGGAGGCGGGGCTCATTTGCATATTCATAGAACCGCGCGTACTACATTCAAGCTATTTTAAGGCATTTTTCAAGGAAAAATTTGGTGATCAAAGATGAGTTTTAAAGGATAAAATGATTGACTACAGGGGGGCTTTAATAGTTCTTGCGTTTTTTTTAAAAGTTGAACTCATTTTAACTTGAGACACGCTGCTAAAAATGCAAGCGCACCGGTTAAAGGCGTCCGTCTAGCGCATTCACATTGAAAAACAATGGAAAAGTAGCGCAGTGGAATGGATAAACTCGTTCGGTGTGAAGTGCTGATGTGCGGCTCACGTTTGATCTCTGTCTGTCCGGTCACAGGCAGCGTCCCCGTGCTGTCCTCGTCTCCTCTGGCGATGAAGGAGCGTGCGTCGGCGAGCGCTCGCGTCAGGTTACCGCGACACCGACCCCTGAACCGCACGCAGTCGGCACCGCTACCACAGAGCGCTCTGGCCCAGCTCGTCCTGCAGCAACAACACCACAACTTCGTGGAGAAGCAGAAACAGTTTCACCAACAGGTTCACATCAGCCAGGTGACTTCACAACACACACATAAACAAAGCCTCAAAGCCCACAGTAAAAGCTCAAGTTTGGGTCTTAAAAAGTAAGAAAACATTCTACACTCACGAGAAACTTTTCATTTTTGTACATATTTTCACATGGACTCAAATAAATGGGAAGCAGTGAGATTGTTTTAAAGCAAGAAACAGGAAAATAAAATCAAATTGGAGTCAAAATTCACTCTTATGAATGTTCTCATTAAATGCTTATTAGAAGCTCTTATTATATGACAATAGTGTTATTATTCAGCTTGAGTCAGTTCAGTGTTGATTTAGTTTGGTTCAATAACAGTGTAGGGTTCATTAATTATGAAACAAGTTCATTTTAGCTATAAAGCTCAATAAGAACATGTTGATGTTGCAAAAATTGGTCAGGTATATGATAAAACTATAAAGCAGCTCTCCAGGAGACGATATTGTCATCATCATCATCATCATCTCAATTCAGTTCTGTCTGGTGGTGTCAGTGCAGTCAAATCAATAATATCACTGAATATTAAGAGTGTTTTAAACTCGGGTGATTGAGGGTCATTTAATGGACAGTACATCATCAAAACAAAAGCACTGACGTGATTTATCACTTTGCAATAGATTTACAGGAAATATACCAAATATAAAAGACTTTAGTGTTTTGTTTGAAATGTCTTTAAATGAGTTGAGGTTTTCTGAACAGTGGCAAAATACACCTTCGGTTGTGAAACTTCGGTTGTCGTTTTAATTCCCACGCTGGATGTAGTGAAGGAGAGTGATGACATGATGATAGATGGAGTTATGTTACATAAATGTGTCTTTCAGAGGCGGTGAAGGACTGCAGCATTTTCACAAGATTCCCGAGTGTCATCTGGAGTCTGTTTGTGTGTGTGTGTGTGTGTGTGTGTGTGTGTGTGAGAGTGTGTGCGCGTGTCTGTGTGTGCGTGTGCATGTGCATGTGTCTGTGTGTGTTTGCGTGTCTGTGTGTGTGTGTGTGTGTGCGTGTGTCTGTGTGTATGTGCATGTGTCTGTGTGTCTATGTGTGTTTGTGTGTCTGTGTGTGTGTGTGTGTGTGCTTGTCTCTGTGTGTGTGTGTGTGTGAGAGAGAGACCCTGCAGTGTGTCTGTGTTCCTATTAAGAGTTTTAAGCGTCCTTTTCTCTTAAATGACTGTGTAAATGGAGCATTCAGACAGGAAGTGAGTTAATGCAAGGAGAGGAAGTGTGTAAGTCCCAGGTGGATGTTTTACTGCAGCTGCTTTTAACTCATTTAACATTTAGACAGTCAAACAATCAAGATTTTTTATTATAAGTATTTATGTATTTATTTAATGTTGCATTTTATTTTATTTTGGAAAAATGTCAGTAATTCAGTAATGAAACCGGTATATTTTGCAAAGCTGGGTAGTAAAAAAAATAAAAATGAAAAAATGCTTTATTTTTACCCCAGTAATACACCCAGTTTTTTATTTTAGTCTTTCTTTCATTTCCTGAAGGCCCAGGAGAGGATTTTGCAGGCAGACGCTGGCGGCACTTTAACACACACGCATCCGCGTATATAATTTAGCCACTTTTCATTTTACACAAAACTTTTACAGCTGCTATTTTTTCAGGGTGGTATTACTTTCCCCTTTTACAGCAGGACTGAAGCCAGGCCGGGTGGCGTGTTCGGCGAGCGGCAGAACACAGATTTTATGACGGCTCTGACCACATTTACTAGAAGATATCAAAAAGAATGAAAGAGCATGTTAGTGTGTCACTTCTGGTTAATTATGATGACACATAACTGAACCCAACGCTGACACTGTTTCAAGTTCCAAAAGTACTTTTCCAAATTATTTTCTCCATAAGAATCAAATCAATTACCCCATTATGTTTTAAACCGTTAGAAAATCTGGAAAAATGATACAAAACTGTGTATCTAAAGTCTTGAATGTGTATGGAATGGAATGAACTACTCATCCCATGATGCTTTGCGAATGATGTAATTGAATCGGCTATGATGATGCATTATAAAACTCCTCTGTTTCTCTGTAGGTTCTGTCTCAGTCCATCGAGCAGCTGAGGAACTCCAGCACTCATCTGGAGGAGGAGGAGGAGGAGGAAGAGCACAGAGAGCCAGAGATCACATCGCCCCCTGCTGGAGTCATCCACAGCCGCAGCTTCAGAAACACACACACCGAGCCCAGAGTGATCCGGCTGAAAACGGAGCCCGAGGATGGAGAGATTGAGGAAGGAAGAGGGGACGTGAGAGAGAAGGGTACCGGAAGAGATGCAGGTGAAGAACAGAAGGAGATTTCAGCTCCGCTGAAACGAAGCGACGCCGAACGCCGTCTTGAAAATATGACGGAAACTGATGTTTGAAAAAAAGAAGAAGAAAGAAATGAAGAAAGAGAGGGCTGAATCTCATGAAAATTGTTAATATGTCCAGGTCATATTAAAAAATAAATAAACGAATTTCTTTTTGCTTAAAGAAAATAAAGCCTTAACATTTTTCATTTTGACTTATTTTTACAATTACATTTTTTTAAACTTATTTAAAACTATTTAATATTTTTTGCACA
This sequence comes from Tiaroga cobitis, assembly GCA_030578255.1. Classification (NCBI taxonomy): domain Eukaryota; kingdom Metazoa; phylum Chordata; class Actinopteri; order Cypriniformes; family Leuciscidae; genus Tiaroga; species Tiaroga cobitis. The sequence continues at coordinate 41,390,556 of CM060609.1, read as the reverse complement.
TTGATTTTAAAATTAATTTTTACTAACTTGGGAGATAATTACAGCAATACAGTAAAAAAATAAATATTTAAGCATAAATTAAAGGCAGATATTTAGAACAAATACTGCATGGTGCAAATAATACTGTAATGTACCATCAATTTTGCATTACATTAATGACATTTGTTTTGCTTTACAGAAATGAATATTTGGCAGCGGTGGCTTTGCAAAAAACATTTTAAATCTCGCCTAAAACGAGGTTCCACTTACTTACAAAATGCCATTTCTTTTGATTTTGGGGTGAAATGTGACCTGGACATTTTTGAATCGAGGTTCAACCAAGGAAAAAGAGAGATAGTAAGTGGCAAGAAAGAATCAAAGTGAAGTCCGATACTGAACGGAAAGAGAAAGTCAGCAGGTTTGAAGATGTGCTCGTCTGTGTTCTGTGCGTCTGGGATGTTCCTCGTGGAAACACTCACTCAGTCGGAGTTCGCCCTGTTAGTGTGACACTGTATGTGACCTCTGACCTCTGTCTCTGCTGTGATCTTCCTTCTCGGTGGTTGTTGTTGTTGTGTGTGAAGCTAAATAAAGAAAAGCAATGACCACAGAGCTTCATTTGACCCCCCACATTAAAGCAACAGTAGCACAGCAGCTGTTTGTCCAGCCGGCCTTGTGTGAAGGGTCGTCAACTAGAGGAAATGATGCGGCCAGCTTTTCTTTTCAGTGTCTGTCTGAAGGGTGACGCGCAGAAACCGTGATAAATGACGTCTTGAAATCACTGTGTTGTGAAACCAGTACATACACACACCACAATTTAGTGCTGAAAGTACTGAAAAGTGCTGAAACACGTATTGCTGCGATGAAAACTGCTAGGTTTCTCGGTTCTTGTCACGATCGCGCCTGACTGAGACGAAATGCTCCCTGCTGTTGTCTGGAGGCCGGATTCACCAAAATCTGCTTAAGAAACAGGTTACGAAATTTCTTCAGGTAAATTCGTAGGAATGTTCCTAAGTGCAATTCTTAAGAGCATGTATGGCGCTCTCATATGTGCTGAAGCTGCCGAAAATGATGCTGTAATTACAAATTAAAAAAAGCAGGTCCCTATTTGACTTGATTTGTGGAATTTCAAATTCAGAAAAAAGTCACATGATGCATAATCATAACCGATCATTGTTTATCGATTACTGGTGTTACTTTTAGAGAGCTACTTGTGCACATCCAATTTACTTTCCTTGAGTTACTATTATAGTTTTCATTCATATTTTGAATTCGTTTATATATATATATATTTATTTTATTTTTTTTATTTTAAAGTTTTATGGTTTTTGTTGCATTTCTGTCATTTTTATTAGTTTAAATATATCTGTTGTTTTTTATTCAGTTTAAGGTAGTTTAGTACAACAGAAAATTGAGAAATGTTGGCATCTTGTTTAAATAATTTAAGGTTATTTAAAAAAAAAACACACATATTTTTACAACAGTGGCGTTTTGTGGGCCTGAAAACACAAACTTTTGAAAACGGGTTTAAAAGTGCAAGTTTTTGAAAACGATACCGTTATCGTCTAACTACTAAAATGCAAATTAGTGAAAACTAAGTGTATATGCGCGTTTGTTTCTTTACAAAGTGACATCGCCAACTACTGGCCCGGCGTGAATAATACAGTGTTTTTACTCGTTTTCGCAGATCCGTGAGAACGAGGAATGAAAAATTTTCTCAGGTTTTGTCTTTGGAAAAAATTGTAAGAACTTTGGGAATACAAAATATTCTTAACTCTATTCTTAAGTTAGAAAAGGAGAAGAACGTTTGGTGAATCCGGCTCCGGGTTTTCCGTGTGTGTGTGTACATGATGAGTCTGTGTTTGTGACGTGTCAAGTGATTCGGATCAGTCGGTGTTGGTGTTTCGATGTGTCTTATGTCTTGCCTGGTGTTTGACCCTTGTTTGTTAGTGAAGAAAATAAATATAATCGGCGTCAAGAGCCAACGAGAACCTTGGTGTCGATGACGAAACCTTTAGTCCATGTGACGTTTGTGGTAAAAACACTGATATTTCATGTCCATATCATCTAAAGTTTTCATTTTCACGATGACGCCAGCACAGATCCTCTGAGATGTATAAAGTTTTGTGAATTTGCAATGTAATTTTGTGATCGTACACTGTGTTCAAGGCCCGTGAGATGTACAGCACAGAATTAAACGCCGTCACTGATCGCGCTAATGAAATGATGAATGATTGACGGTTTCTTAATCATGTGGCCATAAAAGTACAACAAAAGCCTGTTTTTACTTCACTGCTATGTAAATAAAGTTTATTATCCACTGTTACGCTAGATTGAAACAATAACTGCATGAAAAACCTTGGGTCGAAGGTCATGTTTACGTTGACATTATAGTTTTAAAATAAAAGTTGTTTCTAAACCTCCTCAGACTCGTTGCATTATTGCCATTTTGGAGGGTGGGAAGGTGATTTCTGCGCTTTCTCTGGGCTTGACCTCGCTGTCTTTACCTCTGGCAGCTTGCACATTTTTTCCCACACCGCCTCACGTCTCAGGGTGATGTTGAGGGAACGTCACGCTAACCTCTTGTGCTTGAGCAGAGCTCAGGGATCAGGTTAACCCTTTGAAGTGTGCTTGATCTCCTGTCTGCTATCAAGGGAATGTCTCTGACTCAGATATACGACCAGCACATCACAGACCTCTATGGGTGTAGGAATGCTGCAGGTTCAATATACGTTAAGCACTATTGACAGCATCTTAAAAAAAAAGAAAGAAATTAATACTTTTATTTAGCAAGGGTGCATTAAATCGATCAAAAGTCACAGTAAAAACATTTATAATGTTACAAAAGATTCTATTTGACATTAATGCAGTTCTTTGGAACTTTTTTTTCCATCAACAAATCCTTAATGTATCAGGTTTTCCACAAAAATATTAAGCAGCACAACTGTTTTCAACATTGATAATAATCATAAATGTTTCTTGAGCAGCAAATCATCATATTAGAGTGATTTCTGAAGGATCATGTGACTGAAGAAATGATGCTGAAAATTCAGCTTTGATCACATGGAATAAATGACATTTTACTATATATTCACACTAAAAAAAAACTAAAAAAACTAGATTAATTGGACCTTTTTAAAACTAGCAAAAACGTCTCGGTTACGGATGTAACCCTCGTTCCCTGAGTAGGGAACGGAGACGTTCCGTCGGATGACGACGAATGGGGGTTTCGCTTAGAAAGCCAATCGACTACGAGTACTACAAAACGAGCCAATGGCAAAGAAATGCCATGGGTCTGCGGAATTTGCATAGCGTAACTCCGCCTCACCTCGTGAGTATTTAAGGAGCGCGCTCATAGCAAATAGGCATGTTTTTCTCGCTGAGGAGCCAAGGCTGAGCTCAGGCGATCCCCGCGGCACAGCGGAAAGTGGCAGGAAGACGGAACGTCTCCGTTCCCTACTCAGGGAACGAGGGTTACATCCGTAACCGAGACGTTCCCTTTCGTTGTCACTCCGAGTTCCGTCGGATGACGACGAATGGGGATACCAGTCTAATCACGCCACCTTCTCAGCTGTCTTCCAGTGCCCTGCGTAATCTGAGATCCCTGTCGTGAGATAGCACGGACGAAGGACTCCTATTAGCACAGGAATACCAAGGTACACTGGGGAGCATATCCCAAGGTCTTTAAGGGAAGTATGCAATTACTGCCAACCCAGAGGGGGGGACTTAGAGAATACACATATGACCCGAGGGATGCATATGGGGAATCACTGGGGTGTCCAGCCGCAGGTGGAATATTTCAACCCCAGGGGTGGCAAGGTGGCTTGCCAAGGGAAAGACACATGCTCAAAGAGGCTTACAGTGGAAATACACATGTGGGGGTAGCTCAGAGGAGGTACCATGCACACGGGAGGCACCTAGCCGACGCGCAGGCAAAAGACACTGGCGCCAGCATCAGGAGTGCTGGAGGAACTCAGGGCTTTCGGGGAAGCTCACCTGAGGAAATATCGCACGCATCCAGTCCGTGGAGTGGAATGGCGAGCAAGCGAAGACACCTAACGGGTCCCATGTTAGCTTGAAAAAGACAGTACATGGGAGGAGACTGGCTCCACTCGGAGATTGTAAAATCTGGCGAATGTGTTGGGTGTCGCCCAGCCTGCAGCTCTGCAGATGTCTGTTAGCGAGGCGCCATGCGCTAGGGCCCAAGAGGATGCCACACTCCGGGTGGAGTGGGCGGTCACACCAAGGGGGCACGGTCGGCCTTGCTGCTGGTATGCCAAAGCAATGGCGTCCACTATCCAGTGAGACAACCTTTGTTTGGAGAGAGCCTTTCCCTTCAGCTTCCCACCATAACAGACAAAGAGCTGGTCTGAGGTCCTGAAACACTGCGTTCTGTCTACATAGGTGCAGAGAGCACGTACTGGACAGAGCAGTGCCAAGGCTGGGTCTGCCTCCTCCGGGGGCAGCGCTTGCAGGTTCACCACCTGGTCCCGAAAGGGAGTGGTGGGAACCTTGGGCACATATCCAGGCCGGGGTCTCAGGATCACGTGAGAGTCACCTGGGCCGAATTCCAAGCACGCTTCGTCAACGGAGAATGCGTGCAGGTCCCCTACCCTCTTGATGGAGGCCAATGCAGTCAGGAGCGCTGTCTTCATAGACAGGAAGTTAAGCTCGACTGACTGCAAAGGCTCAAAGGGAGCGCTGCGCAGGGCAGTTAAGACCACTGCGAGGTCCCAAGAGGGGACGAGAGGAGGGCGAGGAGGATTCAGTCTCCTCGCTCCCCTCAGGAACCTGGTGATCAGGTCATGCTTTCCCACGGACTTACCTTCTATCGGGTCATGATGTGCGGCAATAGCGGCGACATAGACCTTGAGGGTGGAGGGAGACAGCCTTCGCTCCAACGCCTCTTGAAGAAAGGAAAGCAGGACACTGACCTGACATCTCCGGGGGTCTTCTCGGTGAGAAGAGCACCAGTTGACGAAGAGGTTCCACTTCAACGCATAGACGTGTCTCGTGGACGACGCTCTAGCGGAAGTGATGGTAGCCACCACCGCTGGTGGTAGGGTACTCAAACCTGCCTCGTCCCGTCCAGGAGCCACACGTGGAGGTTCCAAAGATCGGGACGAGGGTGCCATAGGGTGCCCCGTCCCTGAGAAAGGAGGTCCTTCCTCAGAGGAATCGGCCAAGGAGGTGCTGTCGCGAGGAGTACAAGTTCGGGGAACCAGGTCCTGGCGGGCCAGTACGGCGCGACCAAAATGACCTGCTCCTCGTCCTCCCTGACCTTGCGCAGGGTCTGCGCGAGAAGGCTCACTGGGGGAAACGCATATTTGCGGCCCCGCGGCCAGCTGTGCGCCAGAGCATCCGTGCCGAGCGTGCCCTCGGTCAGGGAATAATACTGGGCGCAATGGGTCGAGTCGTGAGAGGCAAACAGATCTATCTGTGCGTCCCCGAACTGGTCCCAAATCAGCTGGCCGACTGGGGATGGAGTCGCCATTCTCCAGGGAGGGGCTGAAACCGTGAGAGCTCGTCGGCTGCACAGTTCAGGGCTCCGGGGATATAAATGGCACGAAGCGACCTCAGATGCTTCTGACTCCATAAGAGGAGGTGGCGGGCGAATTGCGACATACGGCGGGAGCGCAGACCACCTTGATGGTTGATGTACGCTACAGTTGCGGTATTGTCTGAACGGACTAGTACGTGCTGGCCCTTGAGCACGGCTCAGAAGCGGCGCAGGGCGAGCTGTACTGCCAGCAACTCGAGGCAATTGATGTGCCATAAGCGGTGGGGTCCTGTCCAGGAGCCCGCGGCAGCACGTCCATTGCACATGGCACCCCAGCCCATGGTAGAGGCATCTGTCGTTACAACAACATGCCGCGAAGCTCGTTCCAGGGGCACTCCGGCCCGTAGAAAACTGAGGTCCGACCACGGGGTGAAGGTCTGACGGCAGGTCGGAGTAACTGGTACTCGGAGAGTGCCGTGTTGCCATGCCCACCTCGGGACTCGGTCGCGAAGCCAAAGCTGAAGCGGTCTCATATGGAGTAATCCGAGCGGTGTTGCCACGGCTGCGGACGCCATATGCCCCAGGAGCCTCTGAAAAAGTTTCAGTGGAACCGCACTCTTGCCCTGGAACTGTGACAGGCAAGTCAGCAGTGACTGCGCGCGCTCGCTCGTAAGCTGCGCGGACATGGCGACCGAGTCGATCTCCATACCGATAAAAGAGATCCTCTGCACGGGGCAAAGTTTGCTCTTTTCCCAGTTGACCCGAAGGCCCAGACGGGCTACATGGCGGAGCACCAAATCCCTGTGTTCGCAAAGCTGATCTCGAGCGTGAGCTAGGATTAGCCAGTCGTCGAGGTAGTTCAGAATGCGAACCCCGTGTTCCCGGAGGGGAACAAGGGCTGCCTCGACGACCTTCGTAAAGACGCGAGGAGACAGGGCTAGCCCGAATGGGAGAACTGCGTACTGATATGCCTGCCCCTCGAAAGCAAACCGTAGGAACGGTCTGTGTCGAGGGAGAATGGAGACATAAAAGTAGGCGTCCTTCAGGTCGATCGCTGCAACCAATCCTGGTGCCGCACACATTCGAAAACGCGTTTGGCGGTGAGCATCTTGAACGGCAGCCTGTGAAGGGAGCGGTTCAGAACGCGCAGGTCCAGGATTGGCCGTAACCCACCGGCTTTCTTCGGGACAATGAAATACGGGCTGTAGAAGCCGGTCTTCATTTCGGCTGGAGGGACAGTCTCGATCGCACCCTTCGCCAGCAAGGTTGCAACCTCCGCTCTCATGATAGGGGCATTGCCACCGACCATAGTGGAGCGGACTCCCCTGAAGCGGGGAGGAGACCGCGCGAACTGAATCGCGTAGCCGAGCCTGATCGTTCGTGCGACCCAGCGGGACAGGTTGGGAAGCTCTAGCCAGGCTCCCAACGACTGAACCAGCGGGGTCATGCGAACTACAGACTTCCCGTCGGTGGGGCAGCGAGGCGGTATGGCTGACCCAGACGTGGACGGCATAGCGGCCCGGTGTGGGGGTGCAGCCATAGACCGCGTCCTGACAGAGCAGACCAGGGAAGGACGAACGTTCCACGGGGGTCTGCTCTGCCAGGGGTCTGGCGTCAGAGGGGGATGAGAGTGGTACGGTCCGGGGACGGCGCGCACTGTCATCCGGCTCTGGAACAGAGGAGGACGAGGGGTGCACGGCCCGGGGGCGGCGCACCGTGTCGTCCGAGAACTCTGTGCGCTCAGAAACGGGAGAGTCAGTTCTTTCTGAATAAGGATTCTTCCCCAGCCCTCCACCAGGGAAAGGAGTGGCCCTGCTACCAGCTCCTGGAAAGAACTGAGTCCCATCTCTGAGGAGCCCATCTCAAGAGCGCCGCTTAACCCGGCGTATAGCGGGGGGCGGGGCTGGAGAGGGCTGTGGCGTCCCCCTGCGGCTTCCAGAGCCAGCCCGGGTGAACGGGCGGGGTGGGAGCCGCAGGAGGGCGCCTTCGGCGGTGGGCAGACTGAGGGATCAGCTCGGACGGCGGGGCCGTCGGGGCAGATAAGCCTCAGTCTGCTCGTGGGCGGTTGAGAACTGTTGGGCCAAGCCCTCAACCGCACCGCCGAAGAGGCCGACCTGGGATATGGGGGTGTCAAGCAGATGGGTCCGCCCGACATCCTGCACATCGAACAGGTTCAGCCACAGACTGGTATACATCACCTGACCCAGGGAACGCACGGCCACTTTCGTCGCTCGGAGAGCAAGGTCAGTGGCGGCGCGCAGCTCATTGAAGAGCCCTGGGTCAGTCCCACCCTCGTGCATGTCCGTGAGCATCTGGGCCTGGTAGACCAGCAGAATGGCCATGGCATGCAGTGAGGCGGCTGCCTGTCCTGTAGCGCTATAGGAATTCGCCACAAGTGTAGACGAAAAACTACAGGCTTAGGACGGGTGCTTAGGATCGCGCCGAGAGGAAGCACTCTGAGGACACAGTAGCATCGCAACAGAGCGTTCAACCGGGGGACCCCAGTGCACCCATGGGCAGCGGCCCCGTCGAGGGAAGGAAGGGCGAAGGAGATCAACGAGGGATCGCTGGAAGACACGGGGGTCTTCGAGGATTTCGAGATCTCCTAATGCACATCCGGGAAAAAAGGTATTGGAGTGGACGCTGACAGGAGTCAGCGGCCACGCCCAAAAACCAATCGCCCGGGAAAGCATGGCCGTCATCTCAGGATCTGACTCGACAATGCCATATGCACACCCGAAAGTGGCAGCACTGTCAAATCTTCACTTCCTGAAAATTCTAGCCCACCCTGTGATGCTGCGATGGACAACAGATCCGATTCTGGAGCGTCAAGGGAAACCCGCGGGGCATCCGAAAATAGACCCGGGGAATCCCCTGAACACTCGCGGGTTGCGTCACTGAAGAGGGGGGCGTGGTCCACGGACAAAGAGTCGGCGGATTTGTTCCACGCACACACCCTCAGGTCACCCTGGCCACCAGCCGAAGTAGCACCTCACGTGGAGAGTGTTAGATCGGGGTGTGGATGAGGGGACTCTCTCTCTAACGAGATCATTGAGTCTCGACCGTAATGACGCGATGATCACGTTCCCGCGGGGAGAACGTGAATCATCCACAAACGCTGCTCTAGCGTGATGAAGCCCAAGCACGCAGAGCAGAGAATGTGCCCATCAAAATCGGAAATGAGTCGACCGCAACCAGAAATGCACGGGCGAGCCGTCTTTAAAAAGACGTGCCGCGTGCGAGCTCTTTTGTGAGAGGAGGAAGAAACTCCGCGATGTTGAAGCGAGCAGGGAGAAACACACTCATTGGCAGATCACTGCACAGAACAGCAGGCAATGTGAACTCGCTGCAGATCGCCGTCACACCAACACCGGAGAGAGTGGCTCGTCTCGTAGAGTGAAGTCAGAAATGGCTGTGGAGCGAAGAGATACTCTTGGCTCCGAAGCGAAAACATGCCTATTTGCTATGAGCGCGCTCCTTAAATACTCACGAGGTGAGGCGGAGTTACGCTATGCAAATTCCGCAGACCCATGGCATTTCTTTGCCATTGGCTCGTTTTGTAGTACTCGTAGTCGATTGGCTTTCTAAGCGAAACCCCCATTCGTCGTCATCCGACGGAACTCGGAGTGACAACGAAAGGGAAGTGTGGTTAGTGGGACATTTGTAATGTAGGCTATGTACATACGGCAACTCTTGCATGTAAAAACACACAATGTTTTTTGAAACTATAGCCACAAGTCTGACACATTATACATTAGCATGATAAAATTGCTTAGTAACCTTGTCTGTGAAAAGTTTGTAGACCAAAAAGTAACTTTTAACATCCAAACTCGAAATAGTTAGAAAAGTTCCTCAACCTTTTTTTCCTAAAAACAAAACCTGAGCTTCTGAGCTTTTATGCAGTTATAGCAAATATATGCTTATCATCTGATCAACGACCTGTGATGACTGCCTAGCATCTAGTAAACGAAAAATTTAAATACACCATACATCTTTCATCAAATTGATATTTATTTCCCAAGCAGGTCCAGGACCCCTGGAGGTCGACTCTTTCTGTGGCTCCTTCCTTCGCTCTGCTTTCAGACCTGCTCGACTCAGAAAGAGTCCTGTTTTCTCTTATTCTCTGGAAAACCCTGTGGTCAGACCTCCATTTGACACCAGATCTCTATTTCAGCAAGGGGCCATTTGGTTCCCCACAAATAAAAGCAAACATCATTCATATATAGATTAGGAAATGCCTCAAAATAGAGGAATTATCCACCCGCCCCCAATTAGAGAGCTTTCCACCTTCCCGCAGAGGTATGCCATTCATCTTGGGACTCACCGGGGTTTCCCACCGGCAGAAAACAAGCCCACCTGCATCCCAAAGCCAGCTGTGAAAGCAAACCCCAGCGCTACAGTTTAAACGCTGCATGGGCTGCTTCAGTTTGCAGAGTCTGGCTGGTACAGGTAACATGTTAGGCCTCACATAACCAATTCATGTTCACTTCAGTGCCAATACCAAAGACTTACAAAGAAACTCGTGAAGAGAGAGTGCAAGGCGTAATATGGCGGAATAAGTCCCGCCTTCTAAATAAAACAGACAATCATCAATCGGTAAAGTCAATCGTGCATTAATCGTGCATTTAAGTGGATTAAGACGTAAAGGAGAACTTAGTTTAATACTCACACAACATGCCGTCTGACAGACAGCTTTCTGTGCGCGTGCTTCGGGTGTGTGCGCTCAGAAGTATATATTTATATCAGAAGTTTAGACTGACATGGCTTTAAAATGCATGCAAAATAAAAAACGTTCATGATGACGAAGAACTGACAACGTCATGTGAGCATGACTGCGATAGAGATGATAATCAAAACCAAACAGATGTTTTGTTAGTTTTTGACAGAGTATTGAACCAAGACACGAGCTGCACAGGCTCCGCCCTCTTCAGGGCAGCAGCTCATTTGCATTTAAAGATACATACGCGAAAACAGTATGTTTTTTCTTCCAGTCAAAAATGGGCATTATCTCAATACTGAGAGGTAGAAACCACTGAAAGTGAGGTTATTTTCACTTCACTTATAGAGTGAATTCAGAGAAAATGCTCTCTAAACCTATTTGCCATCATTTTATTTATATTAGAACTACAGAGGCCAAACTGTATCCAAAATATTTAACATGACAGAGAGCAAATTGAATATTTTACAAATGCATAAACATCAGCAGAAATGCTTGGAGTGCTTTCTAAACATCAGTTGAAGGTTTGGTTCCATGCTTTCAGCAGTCAATAATTCACCTCGCATTGCGATCAACACAAGCTATGTTTATCCCATTTAGTCTGGGTTGTATTTAGTTTTGTTCATGGTTTTGGAGGATGAGGACATTGACGATGAGAACTGAGAAGTGTTTTCCTCACTTTTAAGTGACTGAAAGTGTGTGCTGGATCAAACAAGCACTGGACTGGAGCACATGCATGGCATGGCCTGGACTGACAAACAAACTGCCAATATTTTTTCTTTCCGGATGGTTTGGGACTATTTCAACCCTTCATGATGTGTGTGGTCGAGGTTCCTGAAGAGAAACTTCCTGTCATTTAGTTTAATGATGTTGCTCATGCACACGGATCGACTCTGGCAGAGAAACAAAAACAATGTCACTCACCATGGAGAGACTCCACAGTCTGAGTTAACCTTAGAGGAAAATAATATCAAGAAATTACACACTTGTGTGTCAATTGTAATCGCAGTGTAAATGGATTTCGATCAAGTAAGATGGATTTTGTTGATACTGATTTCATTTAATTAAATGATGATCAACAATATGTAACTTATCTTTTTATTTCACTTGAGTACCTGCCCCCAAACTGTCCCTGAACAGAGTATATATCTGTGGAGAAAAGGGAAGCACATGAACCATAAACATACAGGTTTTGGGAGACCGTACCCCCCTTCACCAGGCAAACCCTCATGACAAACTGTCGTGTTCAGTTTATGTGCACCTCGCAATTATCCTGGTTAATCTCGAAATGCCGTGGAGCTGATCATTAAACAAACAAAACATTTATCCCTGTTATTGCATTGACACTGAGGTCCCACGCAAAGTTTGTTATCCCCTTCTTTTACTCAAGACGCCAGAGAGAAAAGAAAAAAAACAAAAAGGAACGCACATTCTTGCAGCATGACCTATATATGCTGTAGAGAAACCCTGGTGTGAAAGATAATAAATTTGTGTTGTGCATAAAATATGTGACATCAACACGTTCGGAAAGCTCAAAGACTCACCTTGCGGAGCGCGAGATGCTGCGTTAAGAGTTATACCGCCATAAAATAGTGTAAAATGCATAAAACAGTTTGCTTTTGTGCTTTGAAACAGGGCTGAATCACTTAAATGACGTCATCCGAAAGCCCACGTCGAGAATTATGTGCCCCTAAAGATTCATAATGCAAGAAACAAATCCTGCATCACGGGCCACAGGGAAATATATTTAAGACTGATGAACCCCACCGCTGGGTCACTAAATATTTGAAAATATTTTAAGCTCTTTTATAAGAAAAAAAAAAAAAAGTCTGGTGGGTTGCAGGTTTGTTCTGTCAGTAGGGGAAAATAAAGCTAAACGCAACTAATAAGCTAAAAAACTAATTGTGCTTAGTTAGGAGAGAGAAATGAATAGGCTAAAAGTTGACATGAACTGTGCTATTTTTTAAATGTATAAATGCATCTGTGGATACGTTTAATTTTTTAAAAGTTTGTCTTTGTAATATTTCATCAGAATGTCATAACTGGATGAAAAATGACAGACTTCTCTCTGATGATGTGTGCAGGACTTCTCCAATCATTTAGTCCGCTTAAACCCCGCCCCGTTTGAAAGCCACACCCACATCTCAACATCCAATCAACAGACGATGCAAAGAAATAAGTCCACTCTTAATTTGTTTAATAATCCGTAATAATCCGTTATACATTTCATAGTCCAATAGCCTAAAATGTATCTTTTCCTACAATAGTTTGTAGAACAGATTAAAGATTTGAAGCTCTCAAAAGTGTCAAAAAAAGGCATAAAAACTACTTTTATGATGTTTTTTGTCCTGTTAGGAATGTGACAGACATGGTCACCACTCACCACTCTATATATATATTGCCATTGAATAGAAAATATATTGTGGCATAGAGAAAAAACTACATAGATCTGGAATGACATCAAAAAAAATGTGGGTGAGCTGTTCATTTAGGATACATCTGTTGGTTCCCCACTTGATGTCCAAAGTAAGCAAAACCAGTTGCATCATTTAAAGGAGAAAAATAGGTGTGATTTTTACGTAGTCCACCTGTTGGCAGGGAATTTTGCACAAAGTGCTATAAGACTTGTGAAAGATGACGGAGCTGCATGTGGGACAGTGTGTGTGAATCTGGTTTCTTCTTCTTCCAGTGTTCCTGTGTGCGCAGGCGTTCGGGTATGACGCGGTAATGTATCGTGGCTGTTATTCTTTCCGTACATTATTACCGCATGGGCGGTGTGGGACAGCATTGGCAGCGGGATAAAGAGAAAGACTCGATGCGTGAGAGTATAAAACAGACCACCCTGGACTCACACACAGGCCTGATGAAGCTTTTCATGGCGGTGTGTTTCTCAGCTGTTTTCCTGATGCCGTCCGATTGTTCATGCAGTCCAAATAATCTGGGAGAGACCCGTCTACTATAATACGTGGCTTTGTTCGGTTGGGCAACAGTTATGGCTTCAACACTGATGGAGAAAATTGAGTTTTACAGGATAAATGACGCAATAAGCCGTGCGCTCGGGGCAGACCACCGCAAACTTTTCTTTTTTTTGCAATGACTGACAGAACTGAAAATACTCGTAATGAAGTCTAACAGGTCCATTCTTTAAAAAGTCAGCATGAGTTTTTATCACTGTGAATTTTAAAGGCTACAATAACATGGCCGCAGCCACTAGACGAGTAATCAAAACATTTCGCTGTTTATAAATGAAAAAGGAAAAAACTTATGATCGCTGCTCTAGGGTACAGCTGTCAAAAGTCTCGTATTAAAGCTGGGAATCAGTGAATGTGAACCAAGACAGCTTTTCTTTTGGTTTTGAGCGAGAGCAGGTGAATGACACCAGTTCACCCCCAAAAAATTAATTCTGTCATCATTTACTAACCCTCCAAGTCAACCCGTAAGACTTTCGTTCATCTTCGCAACACAAATGCAGACATTTTCATTGAAATCTGATAGATTTCTGTCCCTCCATTGACAGCTACGCAACTACCAATTTGAAGTTTCAAAAAGTTCATAACACAAACCTCATTGGTTCTTGCAGAAGCTCGGACGTGCTGCACGCTAAATTAATCTAGAGATCGCTTCAAAATTCATCACATCTTTGTTTTGTGCAGATTATCATGATGACTAAAACGTGTAAGAATCATAAACTTTGGTTGGTCACAGAGCTTATTTTCTGCAATGATCCAGAAGCCACTTGGATTTCAGTCGAGGAAACCAGGGTGAAACACATCATCACCACAGCTCTCTACACAAGTTATATCGGCTACTATTTTGTCATTTTTAAGCTTGACAGCCTTGCCTCGAGATGTTTTGGTATAGCAGATCTTCAAGATTTCTCCTCCACGGAGTAATATATTAGCATACAGGTATGGAGCGACATGAGGATGAGCACATGATGACAGAGATAAAATGATTGCTTTTAAGTTATAAATGTCCTGCACCGTGGAATTCAGTCCACCAGCATGCACACTCATGGCTCATGTATAGAAAGATGAATGAGCCTTTAGTGGAGCTGGTTTATGAGTTTGTCAGGCGGATTGCTCTTACGGTCCGCACTGTTATCTCAACCCCTCTGAGGGATCAGCACTCCCTCTCAAGTTATGGGAGATAAGACCCCTGGAGGAGGGGGAACTCACTCCTGGAGTTCAAAAGACTAAAGCTTTATCTGCAGGCTGATGGAGAGAGGTTTTGTGGATGGGAGGCAGACTCCAGTCCAAAGAGATCTTCATCCATTCAGCTCTGATGAAGGTTTAGGTCACTTTCACCTCCCCCACTCCATCAAAAACACGTCCTCGGTCTCTCAGCCAATGGCACGATTGCATCTCATCTATGTAGATCCGTCTTAAATGCTATGCAAGATTAGTGCAAGCAGAGTGTGTTGAATATGCTAAGTGTGCATGGTATGGATTCACTTATTAAAACTCCCACTAAAGCTGCTTGTTCAGTTTTGTGAATCACATCACACATTTCTTGCTTTGGTCAATTTTTATTACATGCAATCCATTTAAATCTGAAAACTGGAGGTTTACTTAATGCATGAATCGTTTTTGTTGGCATAGCTTGGCCAGGGATTTGTAGCATTGTGCTTTGCATGGGACATGATGGGGAGAGTAAATGTTGAAATTAAGTGTTGTTTTAAGCATTTTTGGACAAGATGGAAAAAAAGAGGGAGCATTTATAGTGTTTAATGTCCAGTATTGTTGCGATTTTGAAAAGTTTCTGTTAAGTTGCTTCATACGGTGGTGAAAAGTGAAAAAAGAGGGGGAAAATAGCACTAACTACTAACAAGCAACAGCATTTGCATGCGAATAGTAAATGCTCATTGAGTAAAGCAGCATTAAGCTCATTTTTTACTAGCTGGTAAAATAAAAAATATATAATTAAGTAATGTGACAAAAAATAATGAAATTATTCTACTTAATTGGCTCACTTTCTCGTGTTTTAGTACATTTTCCGTAAACATTTTTCTCACGCTAGCTTGTCTTCTTTTCTTTTAAAATGAAACACGTCCCGTATCATACAGTCTCCCATTTCTAATGTTTAAAAAAACCCAGGAGAGAGGAATTCAGTTTACAAAAATATTGTTGAAACTCCCTTTAATTTAATAAAAGGCCTAAAAAAATGGAATGAATCTAATTATGCACATATCTCTTGGAATCAACTCTGCTCTGGCCTCTGTAATACATCCATGTTTGTTTTTCTTCATTGAAGAGCCACATCAAAAAATGAGTATTTTTTCTGGTATGCCGAGGCTAAAGAGGTTATACTTAACTTACTTACTAACACAAATAGCCCACAGCAAGGTAGCGTTTCACTGGCTCACTCTCGGCCCGTCCCGCTCTCAGTCTTTGAGATGCTTTTTAGATTGTGTCCCTCTTTATTGGAAGCAGATACCGCTTATGTAATCTTTACTTATCTCTGTTAGTTGTCAATTTGTCACTGTGATCAAGACGACGGCCGTTGAACATTTGTAGGTGTGTGTGCAAAGGCGGGTATCACTATTCCTATGGTGTTTTGAGTGCTTTTTAACCTGGTTGATACTGAATGTGGTTGCTAGGGTATTCTAAGTGGTTGCTAGGTGCTTTCTTAAGAGTCCAGATGTTTCACACACCCTGTTCAATATGATAGTCTACATAGCAGGAGTATGAGATGTTGCAGTAGATCACAATTCAAATAAAAGTTGCAGTATTGATCAAAATAATTACAATATGACTTATTTTTTGGCCAAATCATGCAGTCTTAAAGGTGCCCTAGAGTGGTTTTTTATATTATTTTATAATGTTTCCTGGGTTGCCCTTATAATGTTAGTATGTTTTTTAGATCAAAAATAGTCATAATTTAGAAATAAAAGGCATTTTTCCCACCCGGATTTTAGCCTCTGATTTGAACGCTCTGTTTGAAGGGGCGTGTCTGCTGTGTGGAACCGCCCTCTGCTGTGATTGGCTGACATGCTTGCATATGAAATAGCTATGTATTACATGTGAAACTCTCTCGAATACTTTTACTACAGCTATTATACGTTTTTACTATTACAGCTATCGAAATTAACGAATCGTGAGATGTTTTTAAAGTATTTAGATCTATTCCCATCACATACAATGTTGCTGTGATGACTGAGCATTGAGCAAGCAGAGGACAGTCTGTTGGTCGCGAGAATGAAGATCTTATCATTGCAATGCAGTTTCTGTTCTCTAATGCTTTCCCCAATGCAAACACGATCATGTAAATACAGTAAGAGCTTCGCTGTGCAGTGTAACGTGCGTCATTGAATTCATAACGAGTTTGGCAAGTGTCCAGATAAACTCACGCTGTGGAAAGATTGTTCTTTGATCGCTTTCTGTATATAATTTATTCACAATTTAAATACGCTTTTTTTTCATCCTACTAAAAGAAACGATGTGAAGTTGATATTTTAGTCACTGGCTTGACTTACTGATGCATAAACGATTTTGAGAGAAAGGTTACCTGTCTGAACTTGAACAATTACACATCAGAAAGTGTTGCTTGGTAGCTGATCCGAGGCCAGCTCTGTATTGGCCCAAGTTGAGGAAACAGTCGTCGGTGAAATGTTTGGAAATTTCCAGAGAAAATAAAAGTAAGCCATTGTTTCTTCAGAGGCTCGGATGAAGGAACTAAAAAAATACTTTTGTGTTCATGTGTACATCCAAACACTGAGCAACTGCTATGCTTCGGCTGCGCAGTTTCGCCTGTCATTGAACATGGGCTGGCATATGCAAATTTGTGGAGGCATACATATTAATGATCCCGACTATTGCGTCACAGTCGGTATTGTGTGGAGAACCGACCGTTTTTCAGGGGTGTTTTTCATAAACGTGAATTAAATGAGAACGCGAAAACAGTCCAGTTTGAGATTCACTCTATGTCATGTCAATGCACTGAACTCTTGTTATTTGACTATACCAAGGTAAATTCAATTTTGAATTATAGGTCACCTTTAATACTATCGCTATAGGCCACATCTCCGTCTAATTTGCTTCTGCTTAAGAGTCATAGGGCAATGATACGCTCACATTCACCAAAGATAATCCATCCTGTCACTGCTAGAACATTGACTAATTCATCTCACTTTTCATTCAGGCGTTTACATCCAAGGAACGGTCGGATCCATGAACTTGAAGACTCAAATCAGTGGCGTTATCAGGCTGTGATGTCACTGACGCCTTATTTAAAGGAATTCTGGGAATCTTCCTGCTCTGCTATCCTACTGAGATGAGGATTCAGCGTCTGTTTTTTTTTTGTTTTTGTTTTTTTACACGCTGTGGTTTTAATCAGAAACTCGATCTGCTCTTCTAATCAGTGCATTGATTTCCCTCCTGCTAACGTGGGTCAGACGGAGCAGATCTGCTTTCAAACGTGACCACAAATCAAGCGCCGGAGAACAAATCCCCTCTGTGTGTGTGTGTGTGTGAGAGAGGAGCAAACGGAAAGCCCTTCCTCAGACCGTCGCTTTGCTTTTTGATCAGGCGCTCAGGACGGTTGCTATTGCAGTCTAGCATTTGATTATAGCGGAAGGCTCTTTTTTTTTCAGTGTCAGATGAAGTATTTTGGAAATCTGCCCCTTGAACTGCGACTGCATGGAAACCTCAATATGTGGCTTTTCCGAGTTCATCACAAGCGCAGATGTTCAAAGCGAGCTTGACCGTGGTAAAGTTAGAGCGACTGGACTGTATAAAACACTCATCACGGCTTGATTGGCACTGAAGAAGATTTGCATTATCTGGTTTAATCTGTGCATTGTGTCCACATTTCCTGAGTGCATGAAGTCAAGTTTGGCTGCGTGGTCAGATTATACTCATACTCTGATGTTTAGCATTTAAAGGCAATTGTCTCTTTTTCTTTCTAAAGAACATTCAAGTCATGTTGGAATGATTGTATTTACAATGCTGATTTTTTTTGTAATGCTGTCGTTTTGTAGCCTATTTATCAAAAGACTCTTTTATGTTTTCTCTTCCTACAGTTGCTGATAAAACTGGCCAGAACACAACACTCGTTTAGCCAGTTTATGAGGTTTGCATCACTAAACAACATTTCCCATCATTCTCGGTGGCTAAAACGCACTGATTTATGCTTCATTCACATGCTTTCAGAAGTATCATAAATACGAGTTTCCTAGTCGGAAATTGGACATGAACGCCCTCTCAAGTCAGATTTACTACTGGCAAACTCTGAGATCATTTTGATACCCTTGTTTCTGAGACATGCACTTTAAACATGGCGGAGGGGAGAACGATTGGTTGCACATTACATAAAGTGATGTTATCGGGGTGAACATTTGTGTTCCCTTTATCGAGCTGCTTCATTTGACTGATCTTCCATTTTTGAGGAGTTAATATTTCATTTCGTGTGCTTCTGGATTGAGCCTCCCTGTTTTCATAAGTGTCTATTGGGGCTGCTGATAAATATGAGCCTTGTAAATGTCAGCCAGAGCAAATCTCACCGATGCTTTGGAATATATTCATGCCTTTCGACAAGTACAATTTACAGTTCTCTCACATATTGAGCTGGCTTATCTGGCCGGTGTAGACGGAGCGGTGTGGAGATGAATGAAGTGGTATGAAGAGAGCGCGACAGATAGACGTGGAGACAGGCGGAGAGATTCGGGTCGGTGGAGACAGACTTTGTGACAGCATAACCCGGGATGATAAACTGGTTCATTAAGCTTTCAGTTGAAAAACAGCAATTCGAACATGGGCAACTCCAGCTGTGAAAGAAATTACGAAATAATTCCACAAGATAAATCTCTCTAAATATGAAACCTCTTGACTTCCCAGCACACACAACCTCTTTGCATGACTAAGGGTGCTTACATGCTAGAGAGAAAAAAACGTTTGATGGATACGCAAGATCCATTTCGAAGCTTTTATCATTTCAAAGCACCTTGCGTTTTTACATTTGACAGAGCAATCTCCAACGGCAACTTTAGTTTTTGTTGACTCAATCCATTCAAACGTGGTCTTTTATTTATTGTGTCAAGCACGACTTGATGATGAGAATCTCCTTTTGTGTCGTACAAATGAAACGGAGAGAGAGACAGCGATTGATCCAGTTCTGTCTGGATTGTTTCAAGCCTTAAACCGTGACGGCCATCTGTGTCAAAACTCAAGCCAATGAAACTTTTAGTCGAAAAAAAAAAAAATCAAAGACGACTGTTTTTCTTCCCGTTTTTTTTTTTTTTTTCAATAGGAACTTTGAGATGATGAATAAATATTGTTTTCCAGAAAGGTTGTGAGTCAGTTTTGGGCTGGTGTTGTTTAGGGTGGTATTACAGTGAGACTGTATGCTTTCTGTCTTGGTTATTTCTATTGGCATTTTGTTTCTAATCCAGCCGGATTTGGGTTTGTTTCATGTGGATTTGGAGGTCCAGGAACCAGAGGGTGGAAAAACTCCTCCAGAGCAACACAGCAAAGAAAAGAGCAACAATAAGGTGGACTTCACCGCAAACATTTCTGGATGTATTTATTTATAGGGGAAAATTCACAAATCCAATTTGGCTCCAAAATGCTAAACAATACAATCACTTTTCTGGGTTTGTACAGGAAATCTTTCTGCCTTGAGGACACGATCATATAGTTGAACGTGTACAGGTTAGCGGAGCTTAAACACACAGTATAAAGGTTGATTCACAAGAGAATATACAAAACGTTTGGGATCTAAGATTCATCAAGGACATATTAAATTGATCAAAAGTGACCATTAAAGACATTTATAATGTTACAAAAGATTTATATTTCAAATAAACACTGTTCTTTTTAACGTTCTATTCAATCCTGAAAGAAATGTCAGTTTCCGTAAAAATAGTTTTCAACATTGATAATAATCAGAAATGTTAGAATGATGTGACACTGAAGACTGGAGTAATGATGCTGAAAATTCAGCTTTAATCACAGGAATAAATTACATTTTACAACATATTCTCATAGAAAACAGCCATTTTGAATTGTAATAATATTTCACAATATTACTGTTTTACTGTATTTTTGATCAAATCAATGCTGCCTAGCTGAGCCTTGTTTAAACACGGTCCAATTCATCCCGACAAAGAAAGAATTGTCCTTTGCACCATTTTTCAATCTGTTCGACAAAATTAGTCAATGACCAAGAAAATGTAAGCTTTCAGGTCACGTCCATATTCCAGATACATCATCATTGATCTCTAATTGTTCAATTTACTCTATCTACTATTATTAATATAGCATATTTCCATATCACAAGTACAGTACAGTTAGTGAACTTTTGTTTCGTATGGCGCCTGTGTTTAATACCAAGGGTCTCTTTGGCTGGTGTGTGAAATAAATGTGCTTCTGTAGTTAACTAAAGTGCAGGAAAAGCATGAAAGCAGAGATGTGTGTGTCTTGACGTCCTGTCAGCGGCCGGCCGGACTCAAAGGCCTCCCGCTGTGTGTGTTGTGCTTTGACTGACGGAGGAGCTGTGGATCTCAGATGCCACTGAAACATCTGCAGAAACACACAGCACGTCTCTGCTGCTCGCTCCTGCTCGTTCTCTCTCACCGGCGTGGGTCTTTTCTCCAGCTTCGAATGTCCGACCTGGATCTGAATGCTGGAAAGCATCAAGTGGCGTTCCAAACCCACTTTACTTTCGTAATGTGATCTTTTTGAGAGAAACGGGACACAGGAATCAATGTCAGTGGTTCTTAATCAGGAAATAATGGAATGATGTCTTTTAGGGAGGCACCGATGTGAACATTTTGGCCGATACCGATAATAACCCATAATTGTTTATATTTGGAAGCCGATAACCGATGTATTGGCCAATACATTTAAATCCAAATTTTTCATTTTGAAGCGATTCCAATCATATTTCAAGCAATTAAAAACCATCATGGCGAACAGTGCGCATCTGAAGTGTCTCAGCTGAAGGAAATAATACATTATTTATCGCCTTTATTGTATTGGCCAAATTTTCTAATCGGGCCGATAACAATAACATTGAATATTAACATACACTCACCTAAAGGATTATTAGGAACACTATACTAATACTGTGTTTGACCCCCTTTCGCCTTCAGAACTGCCTTAATTCTACGTGGCATTGATTCAACAAGGTGCTGAAAGCATTCTTTAGAAATGTTGGCCCATATTGATAGGATAGCGTCTTGCAGTTGATGGAGATTTGTGGGATGCACATCCAGGGCACGAAGCTCCCGGTCCACCACATCCCAAAGATGCTCTATTGGGTTGAGATCTGGTGACTGTGGGGGCCATTTTAGTACAGTGAACTCATTTGTCATGTTCAAGAAACCAATTTGAAATGATTCGAGCTTTGTGACATGGTGCATTATCCTGCTGGAAGTAGCCATCAGAGGATGGGTACATGGTGGCCATAAAGGGATGGACATGGTCAGAAACAATGCTCAGGTAGGCCGTGGCATTTAAACGATGCCCAATTGGCACTAAGGGGCCTAAAGTGTGCCAAGAAAACATCCCCCATTACACCATTACACCACCACCACCAGCCTGCACAGTGGTAACAAGGCATGATGGATCCATGTTCTCATTCTGTTTACGCCAAATTCTGACTCTACCATCTGAATGTCTCAACAGAAATCGAGACTCATCAGACCAGGCAACATTTTTCCAGTCTTCAACTGTCCAATTTTGGTGAGCTCTTGCAAATTGTCGCCTCTTTTTCCTATTTGTAGTGGAGATGAGTGGTACCCGGTGGGGTCTTCTGCTGTTGTAGCCCATCCGCCTCAAGGTTGTGTGTGTTGTGGCTTCACAAATGCTTTGGTGCATACCTCGGTTGTAACGAGTGGTTATTTCAGTCAAAGTTGTTCTTCTATCAGCTTGAATCAGTCGGCCCATTCTCCTCTGACCTCTAGCATCAACAAGGCATTTTCGCCCACAGGACTGCCGCATACTGGATATTTTTCCCTTTTCACACCATTCTTTGTAAACCCTAGAAATGGTTCTGCGTGAAAATCCCAGTAACTGAGCAGATTGTGAAATACTCAGACCGGCCCGTCTGGCACCAACAACCATGCCACGCTCAAAATTGCTTAAATCACCTTTCTTTCCCATTCTGACATTCAGTTTGGAGTTCAGGAGATTGTCTTGACCAGGACCACACCCCTAAATCCATTGAAGCAACTGCCATGTGATTGGTTTATTAGATAATTGCATTAATGAGAAATTGAACAGGTGTTCCTAATAATCCTTTAGGCGAGTCAGTGTATATCGGCAGATACCGATTTGGTGGCTGATATATCGTGCATCCATAATGTCTTTATTACAGGTTGAAAAAGAAGTACAGTTTACATTTTGATGAAAAATTATGAAGACAGATTTTTTTCTTTGGAATTATACTATTCTAAACTATTACAAACATCTCTATAATCTAGTCATGTTAATTCCCCTATAATCTAATATATATAAAGTGCAGAACATCCAAACATAATATAAAGGTACAGAATCAAACTAAAGATTACTAAATCTGGTCAGTCAAACATTTGGAACAATGTGAGTTTTGCAGTTATGAAAGCCACAGAACAAAATAGTAAATAATTTAATAGTGAATAAGGTTATTTCCGAGTTTATATCTCACAATTCTGATTCTTCATGTTCCGCTCAGATTTGCAAGTTTATAACCCGCAATTCTGACTTTTTTTGCAGAATTGTAAAAAATGGGCTACACAAAAAAGGGTGTTTTTGATACCGGTATCCTTTAAAAAATGAAGACCATCTTTGTTTTGTTTTTTTAATCCCGATTCTGACATTTTTTTCTTATATTGAGTGGATCTTGCCTGTTTTCATCCACTTGTTGCCACAATTAAGCGCAGTGACGTCTGCTCCCAAATGGTCTATTTGAGTGAAATGGCTTCTCCAATAAGAAGAAATGTGGGCGGGACTTGATTTTGTCCATGAGGAATTGCTTAGATGCTTGTGGTTTGCTTGTGGTGGATCTCATATGAGTGACAGGTTACACTTCAGTTTACACTTCAGTTTAGTTTATTCACAATATCTCTTCAAACATTACAATAATACAGTTTTAAAGGTACAGAGTAGATTGGGTACAGTGAAATGGGTCTCCCAAAGAAGTAAAAAAAAGCTTATAAGTTGGGGCCCATAGTTTTGAACAGGTAGATACTGACAAGGTACAGTGAGACACAATAAATACACACAAAAATGTACCATGACATATGTTACAACAACATACTCACTCATACAAACATACACATACATCCCAGTAATCCATGAAAATCAGTTTTTGAATAATTAGATATAGGCTAAGAAAAAATGCTGTTTTAATTGTCTTTTGAAGTTGGAGATAGAGGGCAACACCTTAACACCATCATCAACCTTGTTCCAGATCTGCGGACCCCTACAAACAACACTCATACTGGTGCGCACATGTCTGTGATATTTTCCAAATATAAGTGGTTTGATTCGCGTTTGGTATGTATGCTGGGGGCTGGAGATAGGAACAAGATTACTCAATCTAGGGTTCAGGCTATTAACAATTTGAAACATTAAACAAGCATTATGATATTCATTTAGCTCAGCTAGTCTTAATAACTTAAAGCGATTGAATAGAGGGCAGGTCGGGGAATTTATCTCTGACCAGGACAACGCCCATATGGCTTTCTTTTGCAAGGATTCGAGTTTTTTAAGATGACTTGTAAAGGTGTTGCACCATATCACATTACAGTAATTGAGATGTGGTTCAAAGAAAGTTTTATACAACATCATGAGGGCAGACAGAGGAAGATATAAAACAAGCCATACAACAAGCCAACATACTTTGATAATTTATTCACAAGATGGTCAATGTGACATTTAAAGCTAAGAGAGTCATCAATGAGGACCCCCAGAAATTTAGTTGAGTACACTCTTTTTATCCCCTGCCCATTAATTTTAATCAGGCAGTGAGTAGTGTCTTTTTAAAAAGGCGATTTTTTGTTTGAATTAAATAAAATGAAACTTGTTTTGCTGATATTTAATGACAGTTTGTTGCATTTAAACCAGGAGTCAACTTTGGTTTACTATGTCTTGTAGCATATGTGGGTTCCTGTGTGATGTAAACAAATGTGTCGTCAGCAAAGATTATTTTATGAAATATTTTAGAGGAATTTATAAAATCATTTATGTATAGAATGAATAAAAGTGGCCCCAAGATTGAACCCTGGGGGACCCCATAGATTATAGGCTTACAAGTAGAGTTTTGATAATTAATATGGACATACTGTTCCCTCTCATTTAGATAACTTCTGAACCATTCAAGTGTGAGACCTCTAATACCATAGTGATGTAATTTGTACAATAAGATAGCAAAGTCAAATGCTTTTGATAGGTCCAAGAAGATACCAACACCGTATTTTCCCTCTTCAATACAGTCATTAATTTGTTCTACTAAGTCAAGTTTTGCCATACAGGTTGTGCTCTTTTTTCTAAAACCATATTGTGAAGGAACAAGAATATTCAATTTGTCAAGATAACCACTGAGTCTATTGTATACCACTTTCTCCAATACTTTGGAGAAAGTGGGTAGAATTGATATAGGCCGGTTGTTGCTCATGTCATTTCTGTCGCCCGATTTAAAAATTGGGATTATTTTAGCAATTTTTGTCATTTTAGGTACAATGCCAGTAAATAAAGAAAGATTAATACAATGAGCCAGTGGCTCTATAATGATGTTCGCCATGGCCTTCATGATCCTACTACATATTCCACTGAATGGTTGCCTGATGATGTGACAGGTTGAGTCCTTCAAACACCAGCAGATCACCAAGGCTTTAAGGAATCATACCAATATGAGGTAAAAATAGTCAGCCACTGAAATGTTTTTGATGTTTCCAGGGAAAATATCCTTAAAGCGACTAGGCTGGGACTTCTGCTCGGAGAGTTTTGTGATGTTTCTTCATTCTTGACTTCTTGTAACAGTCGTTTCTCTTCGTCCTCTGTCTGTCTGTCATAACCCCTCTGTCCTCATCCGTCTCTCTGTGACAGCAGCGTTTCTGCCCTCACACACACACACACACACACACACACACACACACACACACACACACACACACACACACACACACCTCTTTCCTGTTTGCTCAGGTGGATGAAGCTGTGGTTTGGAGTGAACCAGTAGTGACCCTCTACTTCCACACCCCCACACACACACACACCTCAACCTTTTAACTGACAGCATCACTTAAGGTTCATGCAAAGTCAACAGATCGCATGTCTGGATTAATTAATGAAATGTGAAAAAACTGAGTAATTCTGAAGTGACTCTCAGTGCTTAAATCAACAGAAATCAAAACTGACCCTTTCAAAATTGGACTTTTGTAACTTTTCGTCCGAATCTGTTAGCATCTACGGTATATGTGAGAGTCACGCTTAAAGTTGTGCACACAAAAGCAAAACCAGCAGCACTTGTGGAAAGTAGGTATTAAACATCGTACAGACTTGCAGTCAACCAATATGTTAAAACAATTCAGATATATCAGATGTATAATATCCACCAGCCACCAAACCAGTCTCAAACTGGTCTCTATTCATATGAATTTGTAAACAATATTTTATTTTAAAAAAACAATACGTAAAATATAATTTTTACAAATACATGCACATTCCCAAACACATATTTCAAACATACAGTATACACATATGTATCTACACATTGTTTACAATGTAGACTGTATGTAATATACCCACGCTAGCTAAGTAAACGTGTGTATCAGTGTCGGAAATGAATGGGTCTCAAGGCAAAAATGCCACCGAGGGTGACAGAAACACCCCAGAAATTCAAAATATGGCAGTAAAAATGTGATCACTTATTTTTGTATAAAATATGAACTAAAGTTCATTTAAATTGATATGTCATGCACTCAAGTTTCATTTTATGCATTGTTTAAATTTAGGTGTTGGATAAAACTGCATGACATACAGGGTGTTTTTATATAAGAAAAGCCTCAGAAGATCAGATCCAGAGGGGCAAACATTGGCTTTATTATTACATTCTGCCACTGGTATGCGTGTCTGGAAGGAGAGCTGCACACCTGCAGGGTCTACGGCCATCATTACCCAGACTCCCCCTCTCAGAGAGTGACACGCCAGACCCTTGCAGCACATCCAGCCTGGAACAGGATATGACATCGGACAGAGCGCTGGACTCGCCACACATGGAAACCATCAGAACTCACTCATAGTCATTTGTAGTGACGGTGGTGGTGAAAAACTTTTAGACACAGCTCTCGCTCGCTCTCTCTCTCTCTCTCTCTCTCTCTCTCTCTCTCTCTCTCTCTCGCTCGCTCGCTCGCTCTCATGTAAGACCTTCAGGAAGTTACACATAAATAAGATGCATTGTGGTACAAGCTGCATACATTTTATGTTCTCTGCATTTCTAGTATAAATTTAGCTTTTACTTCTGCAAATTCAACCATATAAGCTGACCAATCAGGTTGTGAACGTATCCCTATGCCTTTAGGTTTGGTTAAAATGCCATAATGAAAGCTAGCAGACCAAGACTAAGTCTGCGTCCCAAATTGCATACTATCCGTCTTAAATAGTATTCGAAAATAGAATTAGAACGTCCCAAATCGTAGTATGTTGAAATGAGTGTTCCAAAGAGACCCGGATGGTCTACTATATCCGGTCAGAACCCGAAGTGCAGATCGATGCACACTCTAACGGCTGATATTGCCCACAACCCATCGCGCGTTGGACGAGGATTCGGTCAGAACTACAAACACGAGTGAAAAGTGTTCAAAAACTACAGACATGGAGGACGCTCGAGTCCGACGGTTGTGTGAGAGGTTTAGATAAAGGGGTTTGAGTGATTAATTATCAGTATCTAACCTGACGAAATTGTATTTATTCAATGTTGTCCACATTATATTGCATCTGCAGCAGCATTGTGAACTTTTGCAAAGATACGTTTAGCCATTAACTTTTAAATGCATTATTATATTAAAACATGAGGAGAGTCTCGGCATAAAAGACTCATGACTGGCAGATGAACGTGCGACAACATTTCTCTCCGAAACCGTAAGAAATGAACTTAGATTGAATGGAGGATTTTAACTGTGACGAGATGATTGACAGGGCAGTTTACGGTGATAGGATGCACGCGAAAACTTTCTTCACAAAAAGAGTACATACTTTTAGGGCGTCGTATCAGTAGGCGAATTGGGACGCAGCATAAATGTTTTTTGTCAGAACCAAGCAAACCGAACTACAAGTGTGAACAAACACCGAGATGAGGAAAGATCTTAAACCAGATTTCTTGGTATAGCCGGATTTGTTTAGCTTTTGCCATAAGACATACAGTCGCAATCTTACACTAGTTTGGTCCCGCTTAAAAACAAAGTCTTAACTGGTTTAAGTTGTTGTTTCCCCCCATCCATCCGTCTCTAGTGCAATAGGTCTTTGTTCACATAGAGCATGCGGTTTGTTCTCCTCTCATATTCAGCCCCATTAATCAAGCGTGGCAGTGAATCTCCTCAGAGGTTTCGGGTTGGGAAGTGTTTGTTATTTCGGGCAGTAATCACTGTATTTCGTGTAGTGTTCAGCTCTTTGAATTGAAAAAGTGCCGTTGCTGTGGAGAGAAGCAGCATCGCGTGTGTTGCACGACCTGTCACGGCGTCAGACGTTATCGCTCGCACTGTGTTTATCTTAGCAGTTTCCTGAATGGGGAGCCAATTAAACACGCCATTCTCTGGGTCGCTTCGGTTTGATTGTGTCACGATTCATTACACAGAATTACCTCTTGCATGAGTGGACGTCTGTGGAGGTTAGCAAGCCCACTCTTTCCTCGTTGTTTATTTTCTTCTGTCTTCTTCACTGGTTGGCTCATTATGCGTCATTCAGCTGAATCAGTACGATGGACAGATATTTGAGGAGGTAAAGTATGAATTACAAGAGCGATGTCTTAAAGGGTTAGTTCACCCAAAAATGAAAATTAAGTCATTAATTACTCACCCCCATGCTGTACCAACCCCGTAAGACCTTCGTTCGTCTTCGGAACACAAATGAAGATATTTTTGATTAAATGTGACAGCTGGATCACTCCTCCATAGGCTCCCTAAGGGAATGAATCCTGACGGCACAGAAAGTCAATGAAGAAAATGTTTAAATATTCCATGTCACAACAGTGGCTCAACTATAAGTTTATCAAGCGACGAGAATACTTTTTGTGCGGAAATAAAACAAAAATAACGACTTTATTCGACTATTCCTTTTCTTCCTTGTAGGCCTGAAACGAGACTTCAAGAGATTTCCACGACGCGCACGCGAGAACTGAACTGAAGTAGTTGAAGGAGATCGCAATTCTCGCGCGTGCGTCGTGGAAATCTCTCGAAGTCTCGTTTCAGGCCTACAAGGAAGAAAAGGAATAGTCGAATAAAGTCGTTATTTTGGTTTTATTTCCGCACAAAAAGTAAAGTATTCTCGCCGCTTGATAAACTTATAGTTGAGCCACTGTTGTGACATGGAATATTTAAACATTTTCTTCATTGATTTTCTGGGCCGTCAAGTTTCATTCCCTTAGGGAGCCTATGGAGGAGTGATCCAGCTGTCACATTTAATCAAAAATATCTTCATTTGTGTTCCGAAGACGAACGAAGGTCTTACGGGGTTGGTACAGCATGGGGGTGAGTAATTAATGACTTAATTTTCATTTTTGGGTGAACTAACCCTTTAAAGGGACACTTCACCCAAACATGCAAATTCTGTCATCATTTACACACCCTCAAGTTGATCCGGATCTGTATGAGTTTCTTTCTTCTGCTGAACACAAGAAAAATATATTTTGAAGAATGTCTGTAACCAAAACAACGGGCCCCATTGACTTCCATTGTATTTTTCTCCTCAAACAGGAAAACTTGAGGGTGAGTAAATGATGATGACAATTTGCATTTTTGTGTGAACTTAATATATCGATATGCACTGATCAAATGACAAATGATATGATCTAAAAAATATATATTTTTTTTTTTAAGATTTAAGATTTTTAAGAAGCACTTTTATTTTGACACTCATGTTGGCCACATCTGCAGGAAACGCCTTAAAGAAAAAACCCTTGTAAAACTTGTTTGACTGGTATAAAAAGATGTCAAATTGCCTCTAAAGTGTCATCAAATATTTGATGAGTTTTAACAACTTATTTTTTGGGAAAAATGTGCTTTTCTACACCTAGAGTGCCTCGTTTGTGTATAATCAACTAGCCTATATATAATATTATCAAAAGTATCAAAATATTATTCAAATATTATTTGATATTGGTCATTTCAATTAATTTCAGTTAAAGTCATGGAGAAGCATGTTGCTATGACTTACTGATCATATCATTTTTACAGTGTATTATTCAAAAACTAAAGTGTATTTTATGTAGTCAATGTCTCATGAGGGATACAGGAATTGCAATTTTCAGAGAGTTCAATTAAATGTACATGCTACATTTTGGTTGCATTTGTGAGCCAATAAACAAAATGGTTGTGATTAGGCACATACGGTGGTAAAATTAATCATAAGCCCCTGAATCTAATCAAATCATAACTGTATTGTGGCATGCTTTGAGAAATCTCCAAATATCGTATCGCTAGCTATAAGAGAATCGAAGTTGTGCATAGGCAAGTACCACTCGTATTTTCTTAAAAAAACAAAATGCAACACTTAATATTTCAATATTCCAAATAATTAAAAGTGGCATTTTGAGCAGTAAAACACAGTCATATTTTTCTTCGAATGAGGTTTGTTGTGTTTGTATAGCCTTGACTGACACTTCAGATGCTGCAGAGTGGAAAGATCAACACCTTCACTGAAGAACATTACACAAATAAACTTCAGCTTGTTCTCAGAAATGCCACGGAGAGACACACACACTTTATTTCTTCTCATTTCAATCTGACAAATAATCTGACATGGCACTTTGAGTATAGCGCTGAAGTTCGGCAGCAGTAAAGCCTGGTTGGTTCTTCTCTTCCTGCAGGTACTTGTGCTTCAGTATGTGCTCATGCAGCGTTTGCGTGTGTATGTGAATATGCTCGGCGTGTATAGTTACATGTGTATGTGTGTGTGTGTGTATGCGTCTGTGTATTAGCGTGTGTCCGGACCAGCACGCCCGCGGGTCGCTCCACAGATGAAACAGATAAGGTAATTGGCTCTAATGAAATCCAGACCTAGCAGTCCAAAATCTCTCTCCTGTTCCTCTCTCTCTCTCTTCAATCAAATCCATTTATTCTTCTCCCTTTCTGTGTCTCTCTTTCCTTCTCCCTCTCTCATGCTCATGTATGTCTGTTTGAAGTTTGCGAAACTTAAGTGAAATTTTGAAAGCAAACTTCAGGCTGCTGGGCCCGTTGCCATGTATAGAGGGTCTAATTATCGCCCTTTTGCTGTCGTGGAGTTTACGGCACAGGAAAAGAGTCATTATGCATTCTATCCATATTCTTTTTTTAATGCGGAGGGAAGGTTGAAAGGTCGCCAAAAGGAGGTGCAGAAAAATGACTTTGAAACTCGCAAGCGGGGATGGGAATCTCACGGAATATAATGATTAATGATAGGTGATGTGTGTTATGTTGTTCTAAGTTCAAAT
The DNA here is from genome assembly GCA_030578255.1 of Tiaroga cobitis. Classification (NCBI taxonomy): domain Eukaryota; kingdom Metazoa; phylum Chordata; class Actinopteri; order Cypriniformes; family Leuciscidae; genus Tiaroga; species Tiaroga cobitis. The sequence goes on along the minus strand of CM060609.1, from coordinate 41,359,759 downwards.
ACTTCCCGTCTCAGTTTAATATGGAGAGATAAAAGGAAGCCATTCGCAGGTTGAAACACTGTGGTGATTTCAAAACATTGTTCTGTTTGTTTGAGCAGCTCAACACAGCAACTGTGGCTCAACCAATGGCGTGAGATGGGGGCGGGACAGATTGGTCGACCAATGGAAGGGCTATATAGTGATATACTGTAGAGAGCATATCTCAACTGCTTGATTGTTTATATCATCGCAAAAATATAAACTATATTATCACCCAGCACTTTATATAAAGGTGGATATATTAGTAGTATATGTGCAACTTTATCCACAAACATACAGTATACACACACACACATATATATATATATATATATATATATATAAATACATATATATATTATACTATATAGCCCAAATCTCTGCTGTTTGATTGCTTGTATTATGTAAACTATATTAAGATATTATAAACATTAACAACATGAATTTCTGTAAAACTGCTTTGAAAAGTATGTTGTGAAAACTGAAAAGTTTGACTTGAAAACTTGCATGTAGACTCCAACTTTAGTTATTCTATATTTGTGCTGCTGTTTTGTGAGTAAATTAGTGTTTTTTGAATGATTAATTTCACAAGTTCAGTTCATGAATCTGAATATGTCATTGAGGACATTGCAAGAGAATTTTTTTTTTAGTTTACGGTCTTCGCATTGAATAGAGATGCAAGAAACACTGTCGGAATATTTTGATGCAGTGACTATTTTACTAAAAATTCAATAACTGTTAATGCAAGTGAAAGCTTGGGTTTTCCCTCATTTGCATTTTACTGTCCATAAAGGAATTCATAAGGCAGCGTTGGCAGAACAGTAGAGAAAGGAAAGCGGAAAAAATGAAGGAACTTTTTTTCTTTCATTAATTATGGTTTGAACTTTCGCTTAAATATGCCCAAACAGGACATAATTACAGGTTTTAACGAAGACGAGGTTTAATGTAACAAATCTTACAGATCCCCAAGCAACATCAGCATGCTAGAGGTTTCCATAGTTGTTTACACGTTGCTATGGTGGGCTGTGTGGTTGCTAGGTGGTTGTTTAGTCACAAGAGGTATCATTCATGTCTGTAGCACAAATGGCACAAAGTTGAATTCTCAGGATTAGGGGTTTGAAATCTTAACTCTAAGTATGAGCAATGTTTGACTTAGCAAACACTACTAAAACTCATTTAACACGCAAACGGTTCCCTGGGAATAGGGAGGAACGGAGACCTAATGAGGAAGGATTTACAACGCCCCACTGAGACATGAAAACCCAGTTTGGGCTTTTAAAAGCTCTTATCTGTCCACAACTTTTAACTTGAGCTTCACACTTCCGTATAGTTTCGAGGGGTTTGAGGGTGCGAGAGGCTCTTTTACCCCTGCAGGGGGGCAGAAACGCAAGCTGTTGTTGGTTCAGACTGCATGGGGCGAAGGACCATCTGTTTTCTGTTTTCGGTCTATACTTTTCTCTTTCTCTGTAAGTAATGGTGCATGCAAACAGCGGGAGATACCTGCTCCTGACCTCCAGAAACCTCAGACGTAAACTTGGTTTTAGATCATAGAATGAACAAAATTACAACTGAATCGGCCTATTTATCCCAAATGTTCTCATGCTGTATTTAAAAAAAAAAAAAGATGTGAATGATATTTGAATGTTTTAACTACAGCGAATGTCACTTCCTTTCTATTTTTTGAGTATGAATTATCATAATGCATTAAAAGGCAACAATATAACGCAAGCACTGCAAAATGTTTTGCTTTTGCCACAAACTTCGTCATGCACGAGACAGCTTTTCCCCTCAACGATAAAATATCGTCACGTTTTAATATCGCGAGATCTCGTCACAACCCTAGTTCTGAATGCAGCAAAGTTTAGGGTTCATGTAAACAGAAATTTCAGAATCTGAAATCAGATTGGATTCATTCAGGTTGACAAATTTAATATAATGAATATATAAATTATATTATTATATAAAAAGAGCATTATTACTGCTTGGACATAAATGGAGATAAGCACACCTCTGGCACTCTAAAAGGGTCGTTTACCCCAAAATATGTAAGATATGACTTTCTTCTGAGGAACACAAAAAAATATGTTTGTTTTTTTTGTCCATACAATGGAAGTCCGAATATGGATCCCAACGTTCTTCAAAATATCTTCTTTTCTGTTCAACAGAAGAACGAGAGAACACAGTCAATCTGACTTGTGAACAAATTGTTCAGGACTGCATTTCCCAATAGCATTGTGAGACTACGCAATTGGTAGAGATCCCTTGTCTTAATGCTTTCTACAAATATATTGGCTTAGGATCATTTTGGGAAATTTCTGGTTCAATCGATTAATTGAAAAGATCTAAGTCCAAAGAATTATTCGTTTATGAATCAGTCTGTGAAGCGTTCTCAGTGAACTGTCAACTGAACTTTCATTTGAGAAGAGCAATCAAGCAGAAATGCAAAGCGAATCGGATCAGAGTGACACAGTTTGCGAATGAATCTGGATCATGGATGAGGGTTAATAAAAGTTGAACGGCCACTTCTCAGGAATGCTTTTGAAACATGAGCATGAAAACTAAAATGAATGTTTAAAAACGGGCTTTTTTCCTCTTTGAATGCAGCGTGTGGAGTTTAATAGTTGCCGGTGGGTGGATTGCATGCAACTCCATTGATGGTTTTGACATTTCGCGAATCACGTTGCCATTCTTTAGCGATGACATGCATGTGTACACGACATTTTCTACAAGGATGCAAAAAAAAAAAAGAAAAAACAGGCTCACTCATTCGGAAAGATTTTTCTTAACGATTTTTAAAAGCAGAGCAATTTTCTTGTTTCCTCTAAAGTGCTCAGACAGGATGTGAAACTGTTTGAATCACTTTTACAGCGAGTTCAACAGTTAAAACGCCACAGCCATGACTCAGCAGTGAGCTTCCTTGCCGTCTACATTAGCAGCTCCCTTCTAAGCGAGCATCGTGACTGACACGGAGAAGCCTTCAAAACTGTACATTAGCAGAAACTCTGAGCATCATACAAACAGCTTAGTAAAAAGTGATCATGGAAAAAGTCTTGACATAATGCATGTACCCTGAGAAACCCTAAGCTGACACGTTGAAAAGAAGCAAGCATCATGCAGTCATGATGAACTTTATACACTTGTGTATCTGTTTAGCATTTGTGTCAGGGTGACAGCAGTCAACGAGGCTTAATGAAGGCCTGAAGCTTTGGCCTGGAGGGGGGCAGGAGAATGTTTGGAGGTGTCACTGAAGGCTAATTACCCCCCAGGGGGATGGAGGTCTGCATTTACCCCCCACAGATCCCCTCCAGGAAAGCCTGACAAAGATGCATTAAGCAGATCTTAAAAAAAAAAAACCTCTCTGAAACGTTAACCTCCCCTGACGACACGCCGAGCAGGACGTGCCGCTTTAGTTTGATACACATGCACGGGACTAAAGTGCATGGTTACACTTTATTTTAAGGTGCCATTGAGTAATATTAATTAACAACATGTACTTACTATTGGGTTAGGGTATAGGGATTTGGTTGAGGGTTAGTTGCATGTAATATGCATTGTGTACTGTTATTGGTATGGTAGGTACATGTAACATGTGTAACAAGGACACTGTAAAATAAAGTGTTCCCAGTGCATTTGATGCAAGTTGAAGAGCCGATTAAGAACAAACCGCAGTCTCTATCTTCTGACTACCTTTTCATTAAAGGGTTAGTTCACCCAAAAATGAAAACTCTGTAATTACTCGCCCTCATGTTGCTCCAACCCCGTAAGACTTTCGTTCATCTTCAGAACACAAATGAAGATATTTGTGATTAAATCTGAGCGCTGGATCACTCCTCCATAGGCTTCTTAAGGGATCGAAACTGGCCGGCCCAGAAGTTATGAAAGACATCGTTAAAATAGTCCGAGTGACTACAGCGGCTCAACTATAAGTTTATCAAGCGACGAGAATACTTTCTGTGCGCAAAAAAACAAACAAAAATAACGACTTTATTCAACTATTCATTTCCTTCATTCACAACCAGGGTTAGGTGCTTCTACATCAGTGTTATTCACCTAACATTCCCTCTGATCTGAGATAAGTTATGGGTAGGGTGACACAGACTTTGAAGTCCATTTATTTTTTGGCGGTTTATGTTCCTGGCCGGTTTCCACTGGTCAGACTGGTCTAGTTTGATGGTTTTCGGAGATTTCTGGGCACTTCATCAGCTCTCCAAACATTGACTGCTTGCTGAATGTCGTTAATTTATTGTTTTTATTTTAATGCTTACATTTAAAACAGCACATTTTGTGACAACTCAATTTCATTGTGTACAATCAATCTGTAAATCGGAAGTTTACTTTATCCATTGGGATTACAAACATAATTTTATAGCAGGATGTTTGGAAATTCAGATCTAGACCAAATCGGAATAGATTCAACCTTTCTTTTCTTTTTTTTTTACTTCATCGATTTGGTTAGTCTTAATATTTTTATTTATTTAATAATGTATTACCTTACTAAATTAAAATATTATTTGGTGCATGCTATAAAATGCTTAATTATTTGCATAGAAACGTTTTCCTCAATTTACATTCCTCAAATTACATTTTGTGCACGTTTTAATTTAACTTAAACCAGCAAACCACCTTAGGCTGGTTTAAGCTCTTTTCAGCAAGAAATTTTGATTTTTGTCACTTTTTATTGATAAGATAGTAGAAAAGAGAGGGGAAATTGGGATTGAGAAATGTGAACATTCAAACTCAATCACCCATGACCACCGCTCCAACAAACTCACACTTTTCTAATATTGGATCAATCACCAGATGTCCCACACTGCACAAATCTGTCTTTAACACTGGCTTGACATGTTAAACATCCAGATCATACCACAATTATGTTCATTTGTGCTGAATCTGTGAACACAAAACCAAACCGTGGACCTCGAGAACAATGCGCTGTGTTTGTCAACCAAGAACAAAAAGTGTGTGTTTAATCCAGCCCATCAGATTTTCCTGGCGAGTGGCGTAAAAACGCAGAGGGCCAGTTTCAGGGACCAGTCTAATTAAAATATTTCACTTTTAAAAGTTTCCAGTGGATAGATTTGACCTTGTGTGCATTCCAGCTATTCAGAGGAATAAAGCAGGGCAAATGCATGCTCATAACTTTCTGTTCCAAGCAGGATCTCATCCAGAGGAGAAACAGAGGAAGTCAGAGGGGAGTTGGCTTCATACATCTTAGTGAAACAGGTCAGTGAGTGACTCAGTCCTTTATATTCTCTTGCTCCTCCAGAACATCATTCTTCATTTCCGTCATGATATGGGGGTGTTAATTCAACTGCAGGCACTTTTTGTTCCAGTGGTTGATTTTTATTAAAACTATCCGATTTCAGCTTTTTCTTTTTGTTATATGAAGGTCACATTAAACATGTCTTGTGTATTTAGCATATGCTTCTATCTAAAGTGAATTACATTGCATTAATACAGTCAAGGTATACTCAGAAAGAAAAGTACAGCTGTCACTGGGGCGGTACCCTTTTAAAAGGTACACTTTTGTACCTTATTTACCCCTAAAGTATATTAGTACCTTTTGACTAATATAATTTATCTAATACATTTTTTTTTTGAGAGTGTACAGTTTATATTTTTTTATCAATTCATGCTAGCGCTGTGATAAACCATCTTGGAAACTTTTCACCAGGTCTGACTCTGAAACATTTATTTGTGCTACTTTTCAAATGTCTTTAAATAAAAATATTTTATTGTTTTGCCCAGATTATCCCCAACTTTCAATCTTTGAAAATTCATCATAAAAATATGAATTATTAGATTTTTAAAGGTATGATGTTCTGGGCTCATGACATGATTTTTTTTTTAAAGATTTTCCTTGAGGTTTACTCATAATGTTAATGTTAACAATAAAACGACTATATGTGGATAAATTATTGTTTTCAACCTTCATCTTGACCTCTATCGGAAATTATCCGTTTTTAAGGTTTGGTAACCAAACAGTTGATGGACCCCATTGACTTCCATAGTATATTTTATATACTATCGGAGACAATGGGGTTTAACTGTTTGGTTACTGACATTCTTCAAAATATCATCTTTTGTGTTCAACAAAATAAAGAAATTCATACAGGTTTTGTTTGGAACAACTTGAGGGTGAGTAAATAAATGACAGAATTTTTAATTTTTGGGTGAACTGTCCCTTTAAGGCTAGTCAGTAAATGGTCACTGTTATGATTGGATAATGCCATTGTATAGGAAAACACATCACACGTTTTGAAAACATTATCTATATAAAAGGCATTATGCATTATAAAATTGTTTACTTACAGTTTGCAATGAAGGCCTAGCTGCTGTCAGATCCGACACGGTTGCTTCATCTTTCAACAAAAGTTTCTTTGCACTCTCTCCATTATGCTGTTCGTCGATTAAAACAGTGTGCAGTCAAATGCTCCGAACAAACATATAATCCTCTGAGGCGATTCAGGACGCCATTTTAAATAAACCATCCACCTGTCCTGTTCCTGACGCTGGAGTCCTCTTGAAGTCTGAACAGCAGATATGCATTTGTCCAGATGTTAGACCGCAGGCTCAAGCCGTGGAGTAGGTCAGGAACTAAACACATCTGTATACTGTATCCATTGTAGACTTTTATATGCTTTTAACGACACTCGTGTCTGGTGTAGACGAGCCGTTAAACGACTGAACGCCAGTGGGCGGGGCTTATGGTGCAATGATGTCAAACTATTTGTCCATGTCTTGATTTAGAAGCAGTCATATGCAAATGTATTTTTAAAAAACATTTTAATATTTACTGAGTTGTTAAATTACTTGAGATGAAATATGAGATGTGATGTGTGAAGAAAATACTTTAATCAAATTGTAGCATTTCCATTTTCTCAAGCTGTTATTTTGTCAAATTATGCAAAACGTTAAAAAAAACATGAATTGTGCCTATTTAGGGCACATAGAAATCTTGTCAATATTGTCAATAACCTTATCAAGACAAAGGAGTCGACCATTTTATTCCACAAATGTTACAAAATACATTTAAATTGGGGGGTTGTTACTAGGGTGTGCATTATTTTGCCTATAATTGAAGAAACATCCTCAGTATAAAAATTCCCCATCACTGAAATCTTTTGGACAGCAACAGGATGATTTAAGGTTGAGTTAAAACTGTTTACCCCCTTCAGGCAGGCTCAAACTTATTTGAGGGGGCAACTGGCAAACATCAACAAACATCAGACAAAAGGCCTTTTATTTTGCATGAAAGTTTGTGATGTCTTCACTGATCTGCATTCTGATTGTCTGTTTATTCTCATAGAAACCACACTGATGGACAGGTAGATTGAGCTGGCGGTCTGTAAACCTTATTGTGTGCCACATGTAGGGTGGCACAGTGATGCCAATTCAGCTGCCTGGGTGGTACATATACACACAACAACCCCACTATTGCCAAACACACATGGCCATGACCGGCCACTTAAAGTCTGGTATTGGCGTAATGCCTGCGGTGAAGCACTCTTGTATTTTGTGGAGCTTTATAAGAAAGATTCCTTATTTATCAGACACATTCAAAGTGATTTACAGAACGTTTTACCACATAGGCAATCTCCTCCTGGAGTAAAATCTATTTTTGGGGGTTTAAACCTACAACATTTTGGGTTACCAAACACAAGTAGCCGCAACACCCAACTTTACAAGTTGGGTCCAATTTGCAGCTTAGTTTGGCCGACGTGTAAAGAAACCAACAACTTTCTGTTTTGTTTTTAATAGATTATACCACACTAAGATGGACGTGGGAAAACTGAATCAAATATGCCTACCCACAAAACCTTGTGCAACCAGCACTTTCACATATTGCTCAAGGCCTCTTGATTTCTGAAAATATCTTGCATTCCTGTTATTGTGTGGGATGACTTTTAACACCAATAAAATGTCTCGGTTACGTTTGTGCAATTTTAAGGTTTCTTATTGAGGCAGCAAAACAACCGACGATCAGAGCGCCTTTAAACATCAGAGGGAAAAATATGCCTCTGAAATATGGTAATGTGAGTTTTTAGCATCCTACTAAAAAACAAACACACATTATCACTGCAGAATTCTGAATATTGGACAATATTCATCTTTTTAATTGTGGTTCATCAAGGTCCTCCATGCTGTGCACAGCTGCATATTGCAATACAATGTGAGTATGATAGCATGCCATTCCAAGCACAACCTGATATAGGGATGAATTATCTGCAGCTCCTTTTCCCTTGAATATGAGCGAAATGTAATGTGATGAATCTCTGGACACAATTAAAACAGGCACACACGATCTGGCTGCTCATAAAAATTTAAATATGATTGGAATCTCCTATATAGGATCGGAGCTGCGTGGCTTGAAAGAGTTGAATCCATGTGGTTCCGCTTACAACCCAGAACCCAGTAAATCAGAGATGAAAAGGCCTTCGCTCAAATCAAATCATATATTAATCTAGTCTTCCAGGACGGACATGCTTTGTTGAGCTGAGCCGTTTGAGGTATCGTTGTGTGCTAGAAGTTTCCATTGAGCAGAAAAGACACGAAATGAAAGCAGCATGTCGTGAACAATCTCACGTCAACAAAAGCCACAACAGCCAAGAGTATCTACAGCCGACCCTTGACCTCACTGCTGAATCCAAAGGTTCTTCGTGCGTTTTGCTGATGATCAATATTGTGTTTTAAACCCTCTTGATCTGTTGAATCTGATTTTATTGTGCTTATGTTTGGGATCTAAGAGACATTTAATATTATTAGGATGAAATTAGGGGCCCATATGTACATGTAGGCTATACCCTGCGTACAGATACGCCACTGTAAAAGGGTTAAAAGCCCATTTACACCAAGAACGATAAACATAACTATAATAGCGTCCACACCAGCGGATGATATCATTCTGTTTTTTCTAAGCGCGAGGTTGTCTGTCACTTTAAAAGCTAAATTTAATAATAATAAATAGTAATGATAAAAAAAACTTTAAATGCTCAACCTTGTTACAGCTGGATGGAATCTGATTGGCTCAATGTCAATGGTTTTATGGTTCATCAGCTGGATAAAATCGTTCTGAAATGATTCCAACGATATCGTTTCGTGCCATTATCGTTATAGTAGTGGTGTGCCCTATTCTATTCTTAAATATTGAGAACGATTTTTAGAAATATCTTTATCGTTATTTTGTTTATAGTTGTTGACCTTGGTTTGAACGGGCCTTAAGGTTATGATAGCGCAAAAATATATAGTTCTAAAAAATTATAAATGTAAAAGAATAATCCACACACCATGATATCATGGTGTGTGGATTATTCTTTTACATTTATAATTTTTTTAATTATACGGCACTGAGAAATTACATTGTTGGAATCATTTTTTAGAACGATATATTTTTCCAGCTGATGAACGATAAAAAGATTGACAGCCAATCAGAATCCGTCATGCTTCAAAGAGCTCGAGCATTTAAAGCGGCAGACGACAAAACTGCAGCGCGCGCCTAAAATAAACAGAATGATATCGTCCGCTGGTGTAAAGCTAAAGTTATCATTATAGTTATCTTTCTTGATGTGAACAGGCCTTTACTCTTGATATTTATACATAGGGGCCTACAGTATGTGTTCATTTTAATATTAAAAACTTCACCATGAACACTCGGCACCTGATGTTTTGCTTTTTTTAAAAAAAAAAAATTTAGCAAATCTTATATTTTTTTATATATAAATATATTAAATGGAAAAATGTATGTAAGATATTTAGAAATGTCCGTGTAAAAGTGACCTTAAACCTTATACTTGTCCGCACTTACCCAACATCAAAGCATGACAAAATAAACAGTAAAGAATTACGTTTCACTGTTTTCTGTTTCACTGATTATTCTGACACTGTATATTATTTAGTGCTGTTTAATGGCTGTTTATTAGTACTGTATAGCCTATTACTTAGCCTACCAAAACTTATAATACAAAAATAAAAATATTAGGCTACTGTGAAATGAAGGCAAGCACCTTTATACTTTTTTTTAAAAATAAAGTCCGTTTGGCAAATAGCTGTAGGCTATACAGCTCAAGCTCTCACAATTTACCCAAATACTATATGTGATCTAACAATCTGCCATTTAGCCTATACATTTCTTTTTACACATTGAGTTTTAAATCATGATGTTAAAGCCATCAGTTCAAACACTCAGAGAGATCACACGAAAGAGTGCGCGTGCGTGTGCGCGTGCACTGCTGTGTGATTCACATGGACCAGGAATTTCATGCAGTCAAGTCCACAAAGGCGAGAGTTTCTCAAGTTCAACACAACACGGACATGCTCATTTGAAGATGGTGAATCGATTCAGCTCGGCGAATCTTCACTGCCCTACAGGTCAGATGCTTTTACATCAACATTCGTCAAATCGTTTAACTGGACAAGCCTGTTTTACTCCCGCTTTTCATATTTCAAACGCTCATGCAGAAGGCCCGAGTGCATGTAAATAAACTGCAGTGCTTGATTTGGTTTTCTTTTCTTTCTGAACATAGGCTACAATAAAACAGGAACATTCTATCATATTTCATAATTCATGTTGCCTTTATTTTCATTCGAAAAAGCACCGAAATTAATATGATCATGAAACACACTCCAGCTATGCCAAGAAAAGCAAAACTGCAGCATATCCAGTTCAAGTTTTAGAGAATGAATTACCAGCGGCATTCTGCAGTATATATCCTCAACGAGTGATGAAATCCCTGCTAAACTCCAACACAATCCAAAGCAAAAGAGAGAAATAAAAATCCTAGACTTTTCCATGTCAAAGTTTGCGCGCGCAAAACCTTTCCACAAACAACAGGTTTATCATTCCATCATTACCCCATCGAGTCTGACTTGTTTTAAAGAAACTCAACGCATAGGCTATTTGTGTCAGACTGAATGCGTGCATGTGAAGGCGGGTCCGTGCAACTCAACATCTGCTCTATTCACGTGACGTTAAGAAAAATATGAACAACATCTGGTAAAAATAAGTTTGATTCAGGTGCTTGAGCTCCCTCTTTCACTCGCTCTCTTTCTGCCTCTCCAATTCCCCAAACCACTGGATTTGAACGTGTTTCTGACTGGAAATCGAGATCAGTGACAGCAGAAACAATCACACCCTGCTTGCGTGTCTTCTAAAACATCTTCATATTCTATAGGCCTACTAAAAAATATTCGGAGGATTTTTGTGGCGCTCATTTACACTTTACAATAATGATCCTATATCAAAACCTGTTTTTTTTTCTGTATGCCTTTTCGTTTTCGTCATTTAAATGTATAGGCCTATTTTTTTTTTAATTAATATTATTCCTGGTTATTCCTTCATTTTTATTGTTTGATGATTTATCGGTTGATAATATTTCTCTCTGAATCGGTTGTAAAATGCTCGTGTTTGGCTGTTTTGACCCTCGATCTCCGTGACCTTCCCGACCCTTCACTTTATAGACATCTGTGAATTCCATAGATGTTTGGAGCCGTTACACACCTTCACATGATTCTCCACAACATCTGAACGCTTTCCCAGACCTCCTCCTGTCATGTGCTGTCCTTTTGGGTCCAAATGCCCGCGCAAAATGACACAAATGTCTTAATGACTGCAGAAATATTTATTCTTTACTGTGTTATTCTTCCCTGATGTGTTGTCATTTGTCATAGTGGAAAATAACATGCAAATATAATTTTTGTGTATTAAAACAGTTTCTGTATTTTATTTCAAAATAAAATAAAAATGTTTAAAATCATTACTACGAAATAAAAAGATATTTTGGGCGAAAACCTCTCAAAATATTTAGAATAATAATAAAGATAACTAACATCATAGTTTGAATAATCCTCTTAATTTAATGTTAAATAGTGTCAGAAATTGTCCTTGCAAAATATCTAAATATGTCCTTTTCATATCAGCATCTTAATAGGCTACTTTAGAAAAACAAAACTGCAGTATAAATGAGCTGAGTATTAGAACGATTTTTTTTAATAAACATAATTTATAACAACGGTAAGATAATTTATAACATCCCGGCAAGACCTATATATATATATTTTTTAAATCTCATCGAATGATTATTGCAGATGTTTCTGCGTATACAAACTACTTTTCGTTTTTTTATGTATTTTTGAAATCCCTTCATACTATTGCATAACTGCAATAACAACATGCTAAATAGGTACGTTTCAAACCATGTTTTATTGCAGAAAATATACACATATTTACATCGTATTTAAAATAGAAAATGCATGTAGACACCAGATCTCTCTGCATTGACAATCATTAATAAATAAATAAATGTCTTTTCTAGGACCAGTCAAAGAAAGTGTTGACGCAGATATGAGCCGATTCTGTTCTTTCTTTCAGAAATAAATATGACGACACGTCAAATGTGCAGTGAGTCTCTGTTGCTCGACAGAAGCACATGTTTTCCACATTCCCCGTCACAACAGCCCAGATGTGACTGTTATTCCTGCTCGCATGTCGTACTTCACTACTGTAAGTGCTTGCAACGACGTCATGATGCTCCAGAAGTTCCCCTTTATAATCCTCATTTTCGCCATTGTTTTCGTGTCGCTCCTTCCAGTGAGTTCAGCTGCTCTGACTCCATGCTTATGGCGGCAAATCTGGAACAAAATGAAAGTGTGTTAAAAAAAATCCATGCAACATTTATCTAATTATAACATGCTTTTAATTCCTTAACTTAATAGTATTTATAGGCCATAGACAATACCAGAATAAATAAAGTTTGCAAAATCCCCCCAACTTTGGTTGCACGAGAAAATATTTCCAAATTTAATTATTGGTGCTGAATTGCCTTTTTGTTTATGCTCCTCAAAGAACTGTGTTTTGAAAATGCATGAGAATCTTTAACAGGTTCTTTAGGAATAGTTTATCAGCCAAAGGTTTAGAATCATCTCCTCGTTCTTTATTAGGCCTATCACTCATTTCTATACATTGCACGATAATAATGAAACCATTAAAACTAACAGTAAGTAACACAGACGGAAGCATGTGGATGATAGTGACCAAAACATGCGAAAGCTGAAAATGAAATCTTTCTTCGTTGTTTAAAACTCAGCCAACTTCTCGAGGTGCATCCTGGGATGCTTTTAAACGCTACTGTGGGAAGAGAATTTGATGATGAATCCTTCACTATCATCCACTCAAACTACAAACATATATAGGCTATGACTATATTTGTCTACAAAACAAATGTAAAACATTTAAACATAAACTTCTAGAAGTTTTTTTTTTTAAGACACGCGTGTACTTTGACTGGTAGACTATATATGTATCATCCGAAAACCCGTAATTTGAAAGTGCATTGCATACCATGCAGCATCAGAAGCGCGCGTCCGTGCATTAGTGTGATGTTGACATGGACCACGCGCCCTCCATTCTCCACACGGAAAACGCGTAACTGAGTCTCTCGTGCGCCACATAACTGCAGCTGGACATCTTGGAGTCCAGCTCGTCACTCTGCAGAACCTGACAGAGGAAATCAATGTACCGGGCGGCCAGTTTGAGAGTCTGTATCTTGCTGAGTTTGTCCGAGGGTAACGTGGGGATGATTTTGCGCAGAGACGCGAACGCCTCGTTCAGAGACTGAGTCCTCTGACGCTCGCGCACGTTCGCCATGACGCGCTGCGTCTGCAGGTCCTCCAGAGACTGCGGGCTGTCGTCGCCGCTGTTGCTGAGCTTCTTGTTTCTCTTCCCGGGAGTGGGACTGTCGGAGACCTCTCCGTTCTTCCTGCTCGGGCGTCTTTTCCTGCCGCTGCTGCGTTTCTGCTGTCGCCTGTGGTCGAGCTCCTCCTCGCTGTTGCCAAGACTGTCCACTGGAGACTCCGGGGAGCTGGACTCCTCGTGCATCACCTCTTCCTCAAACATCACCTTCACAGTGAGAGGAAAAGCTCGGATATATGTCGTAGGTTCTCTGTCTCCAGCGGGATGGGGTCAGGGTGTCTCCTCGTGCGTCACGGAGGTGTTTCTCAAACTTGAAGGGAACTTTGGAGGCTCTTATAGTCTGGAAGGCGCAAACTTTTTGGGGTGGCCTGTGATTGGACAAGAAGCGGCGTTGCGTAAGAGAGGAGAGGCGGGAGAGAGCCGAGATCCAAAAGGATTCCGTTACACAAGAAACCGTTCTTTAACTCGAGCATCATGAGCCAATCACAGCGCTTCGTTTAAACCAAACACAACATACACACCGACGATTACATATTCTGTCATACATTGATGATGATGTTTATGTAATTCAAATCTAAAATAGAATAGAATAGAATCTATTTTGGGGATTTTCAGAGCTGGTGTGTGCGTTGCTGTCATACATTCAAATTATAACATCCATCATGCCGTCAAAATAGTGAACTTATGATAAGTATGATCCAATGAAAATACTGAAACATGAAAAATGTGTTGACAAATGTATTATAGGCTGGTGATTAATTTTGATAAATGAGCTGGAGAACTGAACATATTTAGCCTTTTAGTCTGTAGATGCAGTAGAATAGAATTCAATAGAATAGTGTATATAATACAATAGAATACAATATTTGGCATTGAATGCATTTCTTAAATACCAACAAGCATACACATCAAACACGAATGCCATTATGTCAAAATTATAATTAGGATAAAATACTGAAACATTTGATATTGGAACATGTGTTGACAAATGTATTATATGCTGGTGATTCATTTTGATATAAATGAGCTTCTGAACTGAACATATATTTAGCCTTTTAGTCTTTAGATGTAGAATATAATAGAATACAATACAATATAAAACAAAATAGAATATTTGGCATTAAGTTCATTTCTTATATACAAATAAAAACACATCAAACACTAACAAAGTCATTATGTCAAAATTATAATTATGATCTCACATAAATTACTGAAACATTCAGTACTGAATCTTTGGCTATTTTGCCAAATCCATTACAATGATTAATAGGCCTCTGTAATCATTAAAAATGGCTTTTCAACTGGACAGATTTCAGTGTGGTTTCTGGAATGAGTGGAGAGACTTTATGATTTGTGACCTGGCAATGTTGAACCACAAATGCTCTCAAAATACAGCGTGTAAACGTTTCAAAGTGAGGATTTTCTTTGTTCAGTATAGCGATGCATTACATTCTTAATGTATTAAAATAATTTACAGCCAATTTACACACTGGGCAGCCCTGAAGAACTGTCATTATTCTGAAATCCACCTCAAGTCACTGTAAAAGAAAAGAAAGCCAATCTGGTTTGGCTAAACGGAGCTCATTGTTTATTTGAGCATGTTCTGAAATGCATGTCTGTGTTAGTGTTTTTGCAGAGTCAGGTTTCCTTCTGCCGCGTTTTCATTCGCAGCGGGTCGCCAAGCGCAGACGACGCGCAAACTGTGTGGCCTCTTCAGTCCAACACAAACACACTCCCCAAACTGGCCTTTTGCTTTCACACAGATCCGAGCGTCTGCATTATCTGCACAGACCCACACAAACAGAAGTCTTGCGCAAGTTTCTGTAAATGTCATTTAACATAGCAACATTATACATTCAAATTTAAACCACTAAAACTAAGGATTCTAGATGTCACACAACCGCGTAGACGCTCCTTTTTAAGTGTTAAGACCGAGGGTTGAAGATTCCGCAAGGTGGCGCACTGACGAAACTTATCCATGCGTCTCATCGTGCGTAAATGCGCATCTCACAACTGTGATGTGACTTAAAGATTCACCAGAAGGATGACAGGCACGCTGCTATACAATGTAGGCTACGCTATACATAAATGTACGAAATGTTCTATTTAAAAGTGTCCACATATGGTCATCTTGGGAACGGAAGGTCCAGGCGGCGCACCTGTTTTTGGTGGATCTGTAATAGTTGTCAATTGAACCCGTCAACAATCCAATCCTGTAACAAATCCTCATACTTGAAAGACGCCCGAAAATCCCCAAATCTTCCAAATTCCGTATAAAAAATTCCACCAAAATGCAGCAATTTATATATAATTCCCGTTGAAAATGAATGTATAATTATTTGGAACCAATCCTAAAGGATCATAATGATATATATATATATATATATATATATATATATATATATATATATATATATATATATATATATATATATATATAATTAACATTTGTTTCCAAAAGGTCTACGCCTAAAAGATTACCAATATGTCAAAATGCCACTTTTGGATGAACAGTTTTTTTTGGGAGTATTTCTGGATTTCAACTATACAGATGAGATTTATTGGATAACTGTCCAGTAGCAAAACATTATTCCAGTATAGTTCTTATAAATATTACAGAATGTCCAAAAGGATTATAACAGTCAAATAAGATCATAATGGATAATTCCATAGAGAAGTTTTGGACTAAACACTTTTCAGCTGTAAAACCGTCCCAAATACATTAGATAGATAGATAGATAGATAGATAGATAGATAGATAGATAGATAGATAGATAGATAGATAGATAGATAGATGATTTTGCGGTCCAATTTTTAATATGATTAACTCCGACAATCATTACAGAGTCAAAGTAGGCCAACAACAACAGAGAAATAATAGGCCTAATTATGATTATAATCAATATTTTTTTCCATAATAAACTTTAAGTACCTTGATAAACGGTCATCTAAACAATGCAATTGAAATATTGAATATAAGTTCAGTTGTTCTCGAGCATGTCCGTCATGAAGGCGATGTAGATGATGGCCAGGCGCAGAGTCTCTATGCGTGACAGTCTCTTCTCGTAGGCGAACGTGGGAACTTTCCCGCGCAGGCGCTCGAAAGCCTCGTTCAGGCTGAACATCCGTTTGCGCTCGCGGATGTTCGCGGCCCGGCGCTGCACGGTGCTGATCACCCGCTTGCGTTTGGTTTTCTCGTTACCGGAACCGTTCACGGTCAACCCCGGAGACGCGGCGGGCGATGACAGTGCGTAAAAGTCATATGATCGAGCAGTGTCGAGCGCATGGATGGAAGTCAAGTCCTGGTACCGTCCATTGCAATCGGTGCTGTGGGTCTCATTTGGCGCCATCTCCACGGAATCCACATTACTGACCAAATCAAAAATTGCAGGACTCAGAAATGACCTTTGCACATCCATAGTTTTACAAAACAGGAGCCTAAAGGAGGAAATGCACTATGGTTAAAGAGCACATGATCAGACTTCATGCATTTAAACCCACAGATTAAAGTGTCCTGCTTCTGAAAAGGTGGGACGGTTTGTTGTTGAAAAGGTGGGTCGCGTGGATCACCAAATTCAATTTCGAAATCCGGTCAGGTCCGTGAAGTTAGATCCTATTTGGCAACAGTCCATGATCCCAGTCCTGCTGTTTTATTATGTCTCTTAATTCCACCCAGAGTGTGTCCTCTTTTAATGTCTCCAGTTGTGGACAAAATCAAATTGGACAAATTGAATGAAGGGCACTTGAGGGCCGATGGGCTCTCCGAGCAGAGCCGAGGGCCAGTGATCCTGAGACGGGACGAGCCGAGGGGCTTGACAAAGGGTCACTCGCTCTGTTTGTTCGGTATCCTGGTCACTGAAAGGCTAAATAATGAGACTTCTATTACAGAGAAAGACCAAATATAACATTCCCAAAGAGCACACTACACTTCGACAGCTTTTCTTTTGCAAATTAGTGCAAATAGTTGACGGTCGCCATGGAAAAGACAGTTTCCACTGGTCACCTTAGAGAAACTAAATCCAAGTGTTTTCTAATGCAAGACCGTGACATCTATCTATCTATCTATCTATCTATCTATCTATCTATCTATCTATCTATCTATCTATCTATTTATCTATCTATCTATCTATCTATCTATGTCTGTCTATCTATCTATGTCTGTCTATCTATTTGTCTGTCTGTCTATTTATATGTATGTCTGTCTATCTATCTGTCTACCCACCTGTCTGTCACTCTGTCTATCTGTCTATCTGTCTATCTATCTATCTATCTATCTATCTATCTTAAAACATAGTCCCTCATTACGGATCCTGCAGGTGTCCAGGACTCAAACTTCAGCTTTCTCGACCACAATAAAAGAGTTTCTGATGAAGTAGCAACATTTACACATGGATGTGGATGGGTTAAGAAGCGTTTATTCCTCAGCCAGGCGATGAGTGTGATGTTAAATGCTGAGGTAGAGGAGCAGATAGATGTGTGTGTGGGCGACTGGTGGGTTTTGCTTGCAGTGCGTCCCAGAACACAGTCAGCGGGAGTCGCTTTATGTGGTCTTTCAGTTCGTAAGAAACACTCAGGATCTGCTAAATACAGACGGAAACCAAAACACTCCATCATCATTAAAGGCTAGATGATGTTGGCATGACTTCACAATGCCAGAAAAGATTAAATCTACCGGTATTTATGCCCAAATGTTCAACCAACTTTCATTTCATTTGAGAATTTGAGGCAGTCATTACTTTTGTACCAAGGATCATATTCAGTACATGAAATAGTGAGTGTGATATTGCTTCAAAACTGGAAGCTAATATTGAGGAACTGAAACTCAGACACAAAATACCAGCAGCTGTTTTTTTTTTGTTTTTTTTCTGGACAAAAATCTATTTTACAAATTCAACGAAGCACTTGAGCGACGTCTCCATGGCTTGGGTTTACGGTTTTCCCAGTTTCCAGCAGGTTTGCTTATTTTTGCACGGCATCAAGCTTGGTTGCAATATTTGGAGTCCTTTGAACACCGTTTGAGACGAAACTAACAGTTTTAATATTCTCAAGTCATGTCAGAATTACCATAATTACATATTTCTGGCTTGATGTAATGAATGATGTGATATCATGTAATAAGCACAGCCAAAATGGCAGCAGGTTCAGTTAGTCAATCATTTTTTTTTCATTAAACTCTGTTAAATGTGAATTTTTTTGTTCTTTAATATTTTTTAAGAGGTGTATTAATGTAATATTATGCAGTCAAAGCCACACATGGATCCATTTTGGAATTATTAGCATTACTATTAAAAGTTCTCCTAAGTACAGCAATTCTGACACGACATACACTACCATTCAAATACCAGACTGATCTCATGAAATGGCGTAGCCTATATGACACGCCAATTCGTATTTCCATTTTTGGCGTGCTATCAACACGCATCGCTTTTCAGCGTGTTTATGAACGCCGTTGACTTAACGTTACATTACTGTATATATAAATATATGACCTATACCCCAACCCCGTCCTTAAACCTACCCGTCACTGGGGTTAATACCATTTATGAGTCTTCCCCTACCATCCTAGGAAAAAAAATATCGCTCCCCAGATGTAGATCTACATTTTGCTTCGTTTTGCTCGGACATTTAACGGCGTGTACATACACGCGGAATCACTCGGACATTTAACGGCGTAGACATACACGCATACACGCGGATAGCTCAAAATCCGTATAGATAACACGCCACTTGACTTGAAAGTGGCGTGTAGCCTATGTTTACGCAAAAGTCATAATGCCATGTTGCAAATACATAATTTTGGAAAGAAATGAATACTGTTATTCAGCAAAGATGCATTAAATTGATCAGAAGTGACAGTAATGACATTTATAATGTTAAAATATTCTATTTCAAAGAATCTTGACAAAAAATGCACCAGTTTCCACAAAAATATGAAGCAGCAAAGCTGCTTTTTTCAACTGTTAATAATCATAAATGTGTCTTGAGCAGTAAATCATCATATCAGAATGATTTCTGAAGGATCATGTGACACTGAAGACTGGCGTAATGGTAATAATATTTTAAAATATTAGAGTTTTTACTGTATTTTTGATTAAATAATTGCAGCCTCGGTGAGCAGAAGAGTCTTTTTTTTTTTTAACTTTTAAAAATCCAAACTTATGAACGGTATAGTGTATTTGACTGCTAATCATCACGTGTCACATGACATGAAAAGGTGTTCATTTTAATACAAAGAACCAGCGTAAGACAGGTATCTGTGACTCAAAAGAACGACCTGAGAGAAACCTTTCCTTAATCTTTCTCTCTCTCTCTCTCTCTCTCTCTCTCTCTCTCTCTCTCTCTCTCTCTCTCTCTCTCTCTCTCTCTCTGTTTTCCTGGCAGTAGGATAAACATGATGTGCACATTCCTGAGGTTGCTATGGAGACGCTGAGAAAGCACAGCTGGAGCTGGAGAATATGAGGTAATCCTGAGCCCCAGGGGCTGCTGGGTAAATATTGATCTTGAATAAGAAATAAAATGAGAAGAAATACAGTAAGGAGACAATGACGGCGTCCGTGCAGAGCAGTTAATGTTTCCTCGCGTGAACAGTAGGCGAAAGCGCAGGACGCCGTTTACAGCAAAGATGATTTTTAAAAATGTCTTGAGCTGTGAAGCGAACCCCCCTCCACGGCACTCAAACAAACACCTGCACAGAGATCACCATAAATCCATTTCAAGTAATAGTTCACCCCAAAACAAGCACAAATAGAATGTTTAGGATGGGGTCAGACAGTGTCAAGCTACAAAAATGCTTAAATAGTACCATAAAAGTAGTCCATGTGACCAGTAGCGGCGTTGCTGTGCCTCACCCTTTTCACTTGAAAACCCAGGGTTGGAAATGAACTGGAGCTTAGAGCAAAAATGCCCCCAAAATTCAAGATACGGGGCAAAAACTGTCCCTGTGTCAGTTCTTGTTGCCAGTGCATGTCTCAGAGCAACGCGTAATGTTTCGTTACTGAAAGAATCCGCATTTTTGAACAAATTGCTCATTATGAATGACTTAACGACTCACTCATAAACACAGACACTTGCTTTGTCCTTTTGTGAATGAATCAGCCGTTTTGAACAAATCTTTTGAGTGAATGATTCAATGACTCATTTGTTAAAGTAATAGTTCACCCAAAAATCGTCCCATAATTTACTCCCCCTCAAGCCGTCCTAGGTGTATATGACTCTCTTCTGGGTTTTTAAAGCTCCAAAAAAGCACATCTATCCATCATAAAAGTAATCCATACGACTCCAGTGTCTTCTGAAGCGAAGTAATGGGTTTTGTGAGAAAAACATCCACATTTAAAGCTTTATAAACAATAATCACTGGCTTCCAGCAACGGCCGTACACGCGTTCACGATAGAGTCGAGTTCCGGCGGAAGAGTGACCTTTGACCCCACGTATGATGTAACTCCTCTTCTATTATATCAAAATCCTCTGACATTTTTCTTTAAAACTACTTGTTTTAGACTTCTAATTCGTGATTTTGTTTCGGTGTTTTGTTTTGCTCGATCCTCTGCGCTTCCGCAATCGTCAATTCTCAACTAAGCCTATGTCATGCGTCGGGTCAGAGGTCATATATATATATATATATACACACACTATTAGAGTATTTATTTAAATCTTAAAGGGTTAGTTCACCCCAAAATGAAAACTCTGTCAGTAATGACTCTCCCTCATGTTGTTGAACCCCGTAAGACTTTCGTTCATCTTCGGAACACAAATTAAGATATTTTTGATTAAATCTGAGAGCTGGATCACTCCTCCATAGGCTTCTAAGGGATCGAAACTTGCCGGCCCAGAAAAGTTATTAAAGACATCGTAAAAATAGTCCGAGTGACTACAGCGGCTCAACCTTAAGTTTATCAAGCGATGAGAATACTTTTTGTGCGCAAAAAAACAAACAAAAATAACGACTTTATTCAACTATTCATTTCCTTCTCTGTGGGCCGTGAGATTTCACGTAGTGTAACAGCGCAGCGCTTCTGGGTTGTACATCACACATAGGCTCACTATTAGCCGACGCTGGTCATGTGTGTGTGTGTGTGTGTGACGTACAACACAGAACCGTTGCGCAATTTCACTACGTGAAAACAGAGAAGGAAATGAATAGTTGAATAAAGTTGTTATTTTTGTTTGTTTTTTTGCGCACAAAAAGTATTCTTGTCGCTTGATAAACTTAAGGTTGAGCCGCTGTAGTCACTCGGACTATTTTAACGATGTCTTTAATAACTTTTCTGGGCCGGCCAGTTTCGATCCCTTTGTAACTGGCTTCGATCCCTAGGTTTCGAAGCCTATGGAGGAGTGATCCAGCTCTCAGATTTAATCACAAATATCTTAATTTGTGTTCTGAAGATGAATGAAAGTCTTACGGGGTTCAACAACATGAGGGAGAGTAATTACTGACAGAGTTTTCATTTTGGGGTGAACTAACCCTTTAAATGAGCTTTTTTAATTATATTTAAAATTGAGCTTTTTTAATATATTTAAATTTTTAAATTTAAATTTCAGTTTCAGTTTAGTTTCATCTACAGTATAGGCTGAGTTTGGCAAGGAAATAGTTACGCCGACGGAGCGTTTGCCACCCGACTGAAAGTATGTTTTCTCAGAAGAGGCTCTCACAAGAACTTTCAGTCCAAATCATGCATCATAAAAGCACAAGAGAGGCTATTTGAGCCCTCAGGTAGTGTGCGGTCGGGGAGCGCAGTAAAGCCAGGCCCTGCCAGATCCAGTTCTTCAGCCCAGGGGTTTTGGAAACGGAGCGGTCCCGCAGATAAAGACCGGCCTCCTCTCGCCCTCCCAGAACACCAGTCCAGGATCATTTACTCTCACTTTGCTGTCGGAGATCTGCGGATAACCTAAGAAATAAAAAAAAATCAGCTATTATTTGACTGAGCAGAATACAAAACAAACAAGAAACTAGGCTGTGGCTGGGGAGAAAGCTTGCGGCGGTGATGAATTAAACGAGCAGCTGGGAGGTGAAGACACACATGAACCTACAGCGAGAAACACAACCCATGAAGAGAAACAACAGGCATGCATTCAGAACAAGAAAATACACCATCCTAAAGTTAAATACAATGTCTGTTTTTATCGATTTTTAAAACTGATTGTAATTTTAACACTCTCCTATGTGTATATTTCTGATTATTATCAATGTTGAAAGCAGTTGTCCTGCTTCATATTTTTGTGGAAACTGTGATTAAAAAAAAAAATCTGTATTCTTTGCTGAATATCAAGTTCATAAGAACAGCATTTATTTGAATCTTACAAATCTTCGGTAAAAATAATTATTTTCTGTCTTTACTGACTCCAGAGTTTTGACCAGCAACTTCCCTATACGGTGGAAAAAATGTAATAGATAATTGATTGCTTTTACTGTAAAACACTGTTAAATGTACAGTATTTGGAAGTGAAACATTCAACAAATCATATTATAATTAACAGTGAAAATCTAAAACAAATATGAAATTCCCAGTATTCTCTGTGTGACACTTCACATTTGATAGTTTTTCACAGAAAAAATCTTTCTTCTTAGTTTTTGTTTCTTATCAGTTTTGTACATCAGGGTTTTATGTTACATCTTATGTTGTTACATTAATATTTATTGTATTATTTTTGTCTCGTGTATTACCGTGATGGTTTTTGTGTGTATGACACTGTGCACCTTCTATATATTACAATGTACTTAACTTAATGTATAACTTTAATTAATCATGTGTCTTTCTTTTTTCTGTGTTTTTGAGAGGGTTGTCAGTATGAAAAAATGGATTTTAGTCATTTGGTACATTAACATTATTTCATTTAATGAAATACATGGGTTTTTACTGTAAATTTAAATTCAGTATGTAATGAATAACTTAAAGCTGCAGTCCGTAAGTTTTTTGGGGTTAAAAATTATCCAAAATAAATGTTTGAGCAAGTACACAACCAGCCAGTGTTCAAAACGATCTGCTTGCCGTAGCTCGATTCAAAGCGGTAAGCTTGTAATAATGTTTTTAACTCCAGTGGTACTGGTGGATTTCCGCGGGAGATTCGAGCATGTCTTTGAGTCATTACGTCACATCTGTACACACACATCTGTACACACACACATCTGTACACACACACATCTGTACACACACACATCTGTACACACACACATCTGTACACACACACATCTGTACACACACACATCTGTACACACACATCTGTACACACACATCTGTACACACACACATCTGTCCACATAAAGAAGAGTCTCGGCTAGTAGGCTATATTGCGTGTGAGGATGTTGGAGGTGGAGATTTATAGCCTTTTCTCACAGCACTTGATATAATTAAACTTATCAATTTGATGGCGGATCCAGAAAGGTTCAAACGACAATCACCAGTGACAACAGATTCACCCGCTGTAAAATGCAAAAGACTTCGATCGGACTTCGGAGTGGCTACAGAAAAAAAGAGATTGCAACCGGCCCATGCGAAAACAAGGATACATTTCGGAAGGACATTAGTCACGCAATGCTGACGTTGTTAACATTAACAATTTGACAACAAAGTATAATTTGCACGGTTTCACGTGATATGATAAGCGATCGTTAGATTTAATCAGCGCGATTTACTGCAATGCTTTTTTCCCCTTAGTTGGTCAGAACAAAAGTGGATGTTACTTGTTCAGATGACATTTTCCGCAGAAAATTTTTATGTTGGTCATATTTCCAAAAAGTAGAATCAGTGATTCTGAATGCCAGTATCGACACCGGCGCGGCGACTGACAGACGCGCGCTCTCCTCAAAACCTCGGATTCATCCGTGCTGTGCCGTGCCGAGACACAACTCATGTAAAGTTAATAATTGCGCGAATAACTGCAATTGCAGATTTCGAACAGAGATGGCGACAAAGAGGAAAAACTGCGGACTGCAGCTTTAACGACTCACTCATAAAGACAGATACATGCTTTGTCCCTGAATGAATCAGCCGTTTTGAACTAATCATTTGAGTGAATGATTCAATGACTCATGTGTTAAAGGAATAGTTTGCCCAAAAATCCTCCCATGATTTACTCACACACTCAAGCCATCCTAGGTGTATATGGATTTCTTCTTTCAGCCGAACACAATCAGAGTTATATTAAATAATATTCCCAGCTTTGTAATGGGAGTGAATAGAGCCCAAGTGTTTTAAGTAAAAAAAATGAAATATATGGGTTTTTATTGTACATTTAAATGATTATTAATATAATATAATATCATTTGAATATGTAAACCTTCAAAATGTTGCTACTGAGGCCTTTAAACGAGTCCTGCAACCTGTGATCTGGTTTCTAGATATGACTTGGGTCTTCAGTGTAAATCTTGGCTTGTTTTTCACCCGTTTTACAGAAGTAATAGCACACCTCTCCTCAATGAAATGTCAAAGTTTAATTCCTACCATTAGGGGGTTGTTCATAATCTCACTTTTATCGCACAAAATCGCAAACAGTAAATAGGCAGCTACCCGATGAGATGAGTTCCTTCAGATCTTGATGTTGTCAGGTTTGGTGTAAAGCGTCTGAACTGCTGTGTTTCCTCTGGGCTTTGTTCATGCTGCATTTGGACCGCACTGGAGCCATAAATCTGAAATTAAATATCTCTCCATCCATCCCTCCCTCCCGTGTCCCTCTGTCCTCCCTCTGTCTGCGTCCAGATCTCTCGCTCAGCCTCTTTATCTTCCGTGCGTGCATCTCAAAGCCACATTTCTTAGAGATGCTTCAGCTAAAAAAATAAAATTCTGTCATTTACTCACCCTCGTGTTACTCCAAAGATGTTTCTTTTACCTGTGAAACACAAAAAGAGAAGTTTACAAGAACGTTCAAGTGGTTCATACAACTAGTGCACTGTTTTTACACTGAAAACAAACTATTTTCACTCAGGAAGAGCTGAATTTCATAGTTACAAAGGAACAGCAATAACACATTGAATTAAACGTTTTAACATGAGTTTACTATTTTTAAAGTATAAACTTTTAAAGCAAGTCTGATGCTTTTATGCAGCATTACTGTTAACAAGGAAGTTAAGATGCTTTTTAAAACACTTCTCAGATTATTAAATCATCCATCTTGAACTTTTAACACAGTATCAAATGTTACTGGTGAGATTAATCTGGACATTTCTCTTTATCGTAATGGATTTAATGAGGATACAGATCTACGGCCAGCGATGAGATCGGGAGAGATACAGCTTAAAAACACAAAAGAAACATGAGACTGGATGTTTTAAAGGACTAGAGAGAGATTCAGTGTGCTTCAGGATGGCTAATGATCCTCATAGAGGTGTGAGCCAAATAAAACCAGAGTAATGCAGTGACAGGACTTCACACACATACACGCACACACACACACACACACACACACAAACAAACACAAACACACACACACAGGCACATACACTCGCACAAATACACTCATTCACACAAACACACTCACGCACACAACAAACACGCACACACACACGTTTTTTTTTTCATGTTTTATGGGGACTTTCCATAGACAATGGCATAATGGTTTTATACTGTACAAACTATATCTCTCCGCTTACACTAACCCGACCCCATCACACAAAACCTTCTGCATTTTTACACTTTCAAAAAACATCACTTAGTGTGAACTATATGCGGTTTTCCTCATGCGGATTACCCCACAAAGACAAGGATTTCGGACATTGCCATCTTTGTGGGGATGTAGGGTTTACCTGAACCCCCCCACGCGCACACACACACACACACACACACACACTCCACTGAAAGACAGACAGTAAATCTGGTCTAGATAGCAGTTGTGTGTGAAGGGGAGAGACGTTCAAGCTATTATTTGCAGAACAGTTACTGGTTCACTTAGCCTGAGGTTGCCAACGCTGCACCTTTATTAGCAGATACTGGCCTAAAAAACATCCACCATGACATTCGGATGAAGCCAACGAGGCAGTTTGGTTCTCTGAAGTGAGAATGTGAGAGGTTGTGTTGTGAATAAAGTGCTGAGCGGATGCCGTCTTCTGTGTCTGATGCCCGCGGCTCTGTGCTCACACACACACACTGAGGACTCACACACACACACTGAGGAATTTCCTGATCCGTCCGTGTGTGAGTTCTGGAGCCTGTGAATGTGTGGGTGTTCTTTGCAATTTTTTTTACACAAAAAGCTAAGCACAATCTTTTTGATATTTTTGAATAATTATTGTTGGGGTTCGTTTAATTCTTTAATCCTAACTATGGGCAATAGTAATACAGTCAGAATTTGAATAATCAGAAATGTTTCTTCTTCAAATCATCATATTAGAGTGATTTCTGTAGGATCATGTGACACTAATGATGCTGAAAATTCAGCTTTGATCACAGGAATACATTAAAGTTTACAATATATTCTCATAAAACAGTTATTTATAAATTGTAATAGTTTTTCACAAGTTCACTGTATTTTTGTTCATATATAAACACAGCTTTGGTGAGCATCAGAGACTTCTTTAAAAAACATGAGGAAATCTTCCTAACCCCAAAGTTTTAAATGCTAGTGTAAATATATGTACTGGTGTGATCTGAAAAAAAAATGTAATGCATTTTTTTTTTTTTAAGTTTCTTATATTTCCAAATAACCATATAACAGCTCAAGAATTCTATACAAAAAAAGTTATTATTATAGACCTCAGGTTGTTTTAGCAGGTTCTCTGAGGTTGTCCAGCTGTGTGGAGGGTGAGGAGGACAGATCTTCCCCCAGTGTGAGCGAGATGACTGTCAGACTGTGCAAAAGACCAATAAACACTGACGCTGGAGACTGGCTCCGCCCACCCGCTTCACCCCGCCAGATTCCTCTGCCTGCGCACAAAAAGCTATCGAAGAAAAAAACATGTTGTTTATTACAGAAATTGGGTCTTAGTGTGAGATTTGGGGAGTTTAGATGTGTGCGAGTGCATTTGTGTCCAATCTTTACCAAAAGCAAGAACAGAAACCTATAAAGACCGACAGCAGTCAGACATCACTGATACGAATAGTGGTGTTCATAGGGTCGGAGATTACAACAAACTCCTAACAAACTCCTGAAGTTCTTGCATAGAATGATTCAAGCTTTTAAGGATAAGTTTGCCGATTCTCATCCAGCTCCGTATTGTTACAATGTCTATAGTATGATGTAAACGAACAATGCATTCTCTTTCTCCACGTCACCTGCACTCAGATGTCCCTGCTTATTTTTTCGCAAAAGTGGAGTTTTGAAGCTCCGGGGTTTTTTGTTAAAACTACAGATCGTACTTTTGCATTTTTATATTGGCAGCATCCGAAATCGCAAACCTCCCTACAGTGTAGTAGGCAAAAACAGTATGTGACAAAAGAAATAATGTCTGAATTCCTCATAAAAGAGTAGGCAAAAAGTCTCCGGATGACCTTCTCCT
Source organism: Tiaroga cobitis (assembly GCA_030578255.1). Lineage (NCBI taxonomy): Eukaryota > Metazoa > Chordata > Actinopteri > Cypriniformes > Leuciscidae > Tiaroga > Tiaroga cobitis. The sequence continues at coordinate 41,331,628 of CM060609.1, read as the reverse complement.
TCCAGTGGGATTCTGAAGTGTGCGTACGATGGACACTTTACTGTCCCATGAGGCCACAGGAGAGGATTTATGAATGACAGTGAAGCGACGCAACTGATGCTGGTAGGTCACATGATAACAACAACAACATGGTGGGTGTAGTACATCCGGATTACACTCATACACACATTCATACTTTATAATTTAATTATTTAGCGGTCATGAAGTAATAATTACTTGTTCAAAATTTCGGACGCAGCCAATCTCACCCATAGCCAAAATCCAAAGTGCATTATGGGTATTGAAGTTTTTGCCGAAAGGGAACACCACAGTTCCCTTTTCTCTCTTCTTCTCTAGTCATGTAGCGTTCTATTTTTTCTTCGTGTTTCTACTGCCAAGTTTTATTAGAAGCCCATTTTGCCAGTGGAGAGTTACAACTTTAATAAATTCAGAATCATATACATACATGACATACATGTAAATATACACAAATACACCTTTTCTGTTGCTGTGTTTGGGTGGCTGCATCACAAAGTTCGGTCTTCTAGGCTTTGCCACCTTCCTGCTGTTTCCCTGGATTACTGCTGCTGTTCCCCAACAAAGCCTGAAGGATGTTTGCACAGCTGGGTAGAGAGAGGGAGAGAGAGAGAGAGAGAGAGAGAGAGAGAGAGAGAGAGAGAGAGAGAGAGAGAGAGAGAGAGAGAGAGAGAGAGGCTTCAACTACCCCAAAAATATCAAACCTTCCAATTCCCCGTTCAGCACTTGCTGTGTTTTTTCAGTGTCAGTGTAAAAGGTGCAGATCTGCATCAGTATTTATTTGCTCAAGATGACGACCCAACTGTGACATCGAGTTCAGGATTTTTCAGAGAACCTGCTTTGTTCGTCATGAAGATAAAACTGTCTGCTATTTTAGTTTTTATTACTGACTTTATTGTGTTTCTTTTATTTGAATTGCCGTTTTTGTTTGTCTCGCCAGAATGGAATCAGCGTCTTTGAAAGTCTTGATAGATGATGGCGTGATTCTCTGAATAGTTCGGGAATTTGAGCAAATGCCGAGGGAATGTTGTTGTTTTGGCTTCGTTTAAAAAGAACGAGATCATCATGACCATATCATTTAAGCACTGAAACCATCTCATTATGACCAATAACATATTACAATGACTCTAAGATCTTTCCAGTCTGAAATTCAAAACTTGCTGACAAAAACACATCGAGTCTGTAAACAAAGTTTTGATTGGACAAACAGGGAACGCAGATGTTGTTACATCATTACGTTAAGCTCGGCCTTTCAAGACAATTTCATATTGATTTCTGTCTTTTTCTTTTGCGATGCCAATGAGCACATTTTTTTTGCACTACACTCTTAAAAATAAAGTTTTTTTATTGGCATGAAAACCTTTAACATCCACAATCTTTCCATTTCACAAAATGTTCTTTATAGTGTAAAGATTCTTTAGATTTTTTTAAATGTTCTTCACACTAAGAAAAGAGGGTTCTTTTAAGAACTGATCACTGAAAGGTTCTTTAGGAAACAAAAAATGGTTCTTCTATGTCATTGCTGTGAAAACCCCCATTATTTTTAAGAGTGATATTATGCTCGTTTTAACACTGTAAAAAGAAAGTTGCTGCCTTACATTTTTAAGTTCAATCAACTACGGTTAAGTAATTTCAACTTAAATTACATTAAACTGGCTTAAAAAATGAGTTGAATCTTGTATAACCTATAAAAAACGTATAAATTGCTTTACTTATTTTGATGAGTTAAAGCAATGTAAAAACATATGTTGTCATAACTTTTAGATCATATATTTTTTTATAGTCCAAGTCTGTCGCCTTATAGACCGGCTAAATGAGTATATTTTTCTATTTTTTTATCAACAATACACAAAATGCATACAAACTAAACAGTCCGCAACATTACAGCATGTAAACAACACACCTTTGCACAGTTCCCCCTTTTCCCTGGATATCATGGAAGTGCATGAAAGTACCTGGCTGTAGTGGTGGCGGTGGGCAGGTTGAGGTCATTTTGGGGCTTTTAGCACCTCTGAAGCTCTCTGGATCCGGTCGGCAAGGAGCTGCAGGAAAAATCCCAAACAGATGTCGTTCATAAAACATGCATTTTCAATTACCCGCCCCCCTTTGGAGCGCGCCGCATGCACACGGCTCTGAACGCAACCCAACACGGCCCTGCTAATGCTCAGGAAATATTACATCACTGAAAACTAAACTGGTGGGTGTAAATATATTTTTGTGACCAGTTAACAAACTTAAGGCTCCAAAATCCTCTCAGAATTCCCAGATTGACTAATGTCCACTCCGGTTCCCTTCCTGTTGGCCGGAAAAACAGCGGGAAATACCCAATATTACAAACAAAATGAAATGTAATCTAATTCAGAGGTGACAAGCAAGCAGGGTTAAAAATATTAAAAACATTTATTTCAACTGAAATAGAGCTGGAATGAAATGCATGAAAGCTGTGAAAACCAACCGTAAAAATTCCTTTTAACGTCCCTCCGAACATTGAGGCCTGTTCACAGACAGGGCTTAGTTCAATTGGGACATTTAAGTAGCTTTTTCAAAAGTTATATATTCATTAATGGCAGCAACTCAAAAGTAGTTGTGCATGCTGATGAAATAACTATATTTCATAAACACCCTAACAACTGCATAGCAGCACCCAGGCAACCAGCCACACATTTTTTACAAAACTCACCGCCAAGCATGACTCATTTTCTTAAAAAAAAAAAAAAGGAGGAAAAAAACCCTGTTTATTTACTACAAATGTTAGTGAAACATAAATCGTAAAGACTCTTATGGGAAAGACTTACAAAAATGCACCGGGACAACTTTTTTTCTCCAATTAACACTCAAAACGTCTTTGGCTTCCAATACACAACCATAATGCAAAAGGGAAAAAAAACCCACGCAAACAAGTGCAGGAAATCAACACCGCCTCTGGAGGACCTGGAGCTCAATGCTGAGATATTTACAAGGAGTTCATAACAAATCAAAGCGCTCTTCGTTTTATGTGTCGTTTTAAGTCTTTTGGCAAATTGACACACAGTTTGTTGAATCTCTCCCCAGATATCGTGCTGTTGGTTGGAGGCCCTGAGAGTTTGGCATGCCGCTCGAACTGAGACGTCAAAGCGCTCTCCATCATCTCTGGAAAACCTCCGGGACTTTATTTAGAGGCAGAGAGCCCAGTTCCTTCTGAATGAGAGATGGCTGAGCCAGTCTTTGTTTTGTGTAGAGCAGAGAAAGAGCAGCAGAACATGACGAGGGAAACGAGGGACTAATATTTTGCAAAGAGCTAAGAAAGACAACAATGCTGTATTTCCACTTTTCCCAGCTATTTAACTTCACATCAGAGTCCTTGTTGGCCGGATTCATGCCAGTTTTGTCAGGCACTGGTGGCCGACAAGAACTGTTGTCTTTGGATTGATGCCTCGCCCTTCGAATACTCAACCTACGCCACATGTCTGCCAACATAAACCCCTAAAGCCACAGCCCTCACACTGCTGACGGGCAGAAATTAATCGTGAAGGCCGTACATGGGGCTATTTATCAATGGCCGCTCTAAAGCGTGGGCTGTGGCGAGGAAGGCAGGGTGCATCATGGGAGCCGTGCCACTGGGAAAAGTGTGTTAGCATGAGAGAGAGAGAGAGAGAGAAAGAGAGAGAGAGTAATTAGCTTTGGTTCTGGGTAAAAACACACTTATATGCGAGGCATGGGAAACGCTACAAAAGATCGGTCTTACAAACTCATAAATACCAGTAACTGATCTCACTGGCCATGTAAACTGCTGCCCGGAGCAATGTCCCAAAGAATAATCGCTTACAAAGATCAGTAAACAAACAAGGTTCTCAAGAATACGAAACACTACGTCCCTGCGGACCGAACGCACACAAAAACCCCAAAACACTGTCATGAAATGCTAAAGCAGAAAGACTCTCAGGAGGCGGAGCAACTCCGCCCACTCAAATATGACTCCGCCCTTCTGACGCTCTCACCAGGGTTGTTAGTTAAACAAAACTAAAACAATAAAAAAAAAAAATTTTGTTATTTGAAATAAAATAATCATTACGTGAAATAAAATTAAATATTTAATTTCAGCTAGTTGAAAAAGCAATATTTTTATTTAGTTTAACTTGATGTATTCAAATTTACATATAATAAAATAATGTTTTTTTATAAATAATTATATATTTTTAATTATATATATATATTATAAATATTGTTTGTAAAAAAAGCTTAATTTTTTTCCCTTCAAAACTTGATGTTTAATTGTAAAACAGCATTTATATTTATACTACAGGGCTGCTGAATGCTTGAATCTGATTGGTTTACGAACGTTCTAAGGTGTCAGTTAGGGTGACGCACGGCTAAAGTAGTTCCAGGACTTTCTTGACCGCATTACAGTTCTATATCACTTCGCCAAATGATTTCAGTTATTTCAGACTACAACAGCAAAAGAACCAAAACCCACAACCACACTGACCAAGCAAATAAATATAGTAAACAATAGGATAAAAAACAGCAAATTCTTTCCATGTTTTTTGCCACAGAATTATGTTTTATTATGTACGGAGAGCACATACTCTTTTTCTCCCGCTCTCTCTCCCACTCAAACGCACACACATACAGTACGGACACACACTCGCACAGAAACGTGTTGTCAGCGTTGCTCTGATGATTTTATCAGTCAAATAGTCTTTCAACAATGACATTTTTCACCAGTGCGGTAACAACGGCGCTGTTCTTGAAGCAGATAAACGTACAGTTTCGCTATTAGCAGAGACGCTGCTGCCGAACTCTGTTGAGAGATGCACAGACTCAGGTAATTCACACACGCTTAATCTCTCTCTCTCATAACTGCATTAAAGGGTTAGTTCACCCAAAAATGAAAATTAAGTCATTAATTATTTACCCCCATGCTGTACCAACCCCGTAAGACCTTCGTTCGTCGAGAATTGCGATCTCCTTCAACTACTTCAGTTCAGTTCTCGCGCGTGCATCGTGGAAATCTCTTGAAGTCTCGTTTCAGGCCTACAAGGAAGAAAAGGAATAGTCGAATAAAGTCGTTATTTTTGTTTGTTTTTTCGCACAAAAAGTATTCTCGTCGCTTGATAAACTTATAGTTGAGCCACTGTAGGCACATGGAATATTTAAACATTTTCTTTAATGACTTTCTGGGCCGTCAAGTTTCATTCCCTTAGGCAGCCTATGGAGGAGTCATCCACCTCTCAGATTTAATCATAAATATCTTCATTTGTATTCCGAAGACGAACGAAGGTCTTACGGGGTTGGTACAGCATGGGGGTGAGTAATTAATGACTTAATTTTCATTTTTGGGTGAACTAACCCTTTAATAACTGCATTAGTCTGCTATCAGTGGCTCAAGCCTCCGTTACTAGATCTAAAATTATGTTTTGGAATTAGCAACAGAGGCTTGCGATTAAATGCGTAAGAAATTAGTCCAACACACAAGAGCGTAAGGACAAAAACCTGACAAATGTCTTGAAATACATCATCTGAACAATGTTTTGAGGCGCGGTAACCACAGTATAAGCAGAGTAATTCCAGGCCTTGAATAATTGGAAAATAATGCACACCCAAAGTGTAACGGCCACGACGTGATACGGTCAGCTACAACAGAATAACACAAAAGCATGTTGATCCTGTTGATACCTACAGTATAGAAACTGTACACAAACCACACAGTTAGTTTCACAACACACGTCCGCCAGGAAACAGGCTCGGCTCTCCCACTCACCCACCACAACTTATTGAAATATTAAAATAAAATGTTGTGGTTTGAGGTAAGCTAGTGTGAGCGAACGGCAGCCGACCGCAGACTGAGCCCAGAGATCTGTACAGCCAAACGGGCCTAGACAAACTCAAGCACCAACATTTCCTCCAGTAAACTCAGGTGGCTCAGAAACTGGCCCTTTTCCAAGCTTTAAAAATGGGCCTCATTAAATCAATTGTGGGCTGTATTAAATGCTTGGATATTTATAGGCATTTATTTTGTAGAGGCAAAACTCATTCTCTGCCATAACAGCACCGATAGGAGTGACTTGTTTACCTTTTGGCTCTCTGTGTGGAAGTTTGGGTGTCACCTCATTAAAAACTTTATCACCTTACATTCTCGTGTTTTTATAAGATACAAGCAAATGCTCTCATTAAAACTTTTTTTTCACAAGCGCATTTAAATAAAAGCAGAAAAACGCCACGCTGTCTCTCTGTCTGGCACCTGAGGTGTGTTTCTGGCCCGTTTATTTGCTTGTAGTCGTGTTTGAAGTGAAGCTCTCGCCGCGGTCTCTGTCCCTTTTGTCTAAGCGTCCACTTCCTGTGCTGAAAATGGAAAACTGGGCGACTGGATTTTAACCGCCACGACTTCCTACACAGGTGTACGAAACCTGCCCGTGACCCTCATTTCTTCTGCTTTGAAAACACATAAAATGTCGGGCATTTCAACGCCGCCAGAAACAGCCTTTGGAAAAAGGTCCAAAAAAAAAAAGGTATTAGAACTGCAGAGGAAAGTTTTTCCGTTGTAAATTTGAAGGGGGGCTGAGGTACGGCTCAGGCCAGAGCGTTTGACGACTATGAGAAAGGAGAAAGACTTCAGCTGTGTTTGGCTCAGGAACTTCAGAGGCAGAGACAACCGTTAAAAGATGAAAGATTCAGGACTCCGAACCTATGAAAGGGATTTGTTGCTGTCTGTAGCTTCAGTGTTGGGCACAATGCTAAATATTTCTGCTGATAGCTAGCTCTACAAGTGAATAAATCCCCAAAAAACATGAAATAAAGAACAGGACTTTATATATTTTCTTCAGCTTCTGTGAAGTTTTTATGCTGCACAATGGCTTTAAACATAGATAAATGTGTTAAACAGAGATGAGACTACTACACTCAGGAAATCAGAAACACTTTCATTATGCACCATTTTTCAAGTGAATCAGGATTTTCATTAATTTAAAAAAATGTAGGTTGGGACCTAATTTTATACATTGTGAATTGATTTGATTGTGAAAAATGGGTGTTTCATACCAAAATGAAGTCAGAATGTGAGTGTGCGAACATCTCAACGTAGCCAATGGTAATGTTGCTTTTTCAAATATAACTATTGGAATAAAATTTAAATGCTGAATCTACAACAGTAGTCTAAAGGTGTGTTCACACTTGTAGTACGGTTCGTCTGGATCAAAAAAAAAAAAAAAAAAAACGTTTAGTCCTGATCCGCTCACTGTCCACATTGCATTTTTAACACCAAACCTAAAGGCATAGGGACACGTTCACAACCTGATTGGACGGCTTTTATTGCGTATATTTCAAGACGGAACTTCTCGAACATCCAAAACATGGCTGTGTTCTGGGCTACATCCGCTCGTTGTATGTGCGTAGCCTACATGTGATGGTATTCTGACCAGCTGAGAACTTGAAAGAGTCAAAACAGCGGCAAAACTCACACAAATGAAGGTTCTGATGCCTGTACTGAACTGTGATGGGCAACATCACGACTATGAGGAGGTAGAACAGGTGTGCTTCAGCATTCGGTTCTTTTTAGGGTCGCATCTTGTGACATCACATCCTGTTTTTGGTTCGTTTACATGTCTTTGGTCCGTGTTGCGTTCATATTTCGGTCAAACCGCACCAGACTTAGCCTAGAAATCTAGACGCACCCTAGCGGCAGCAAAAATTATTTTGCAGCAAAGTGTGGTCTAGCAACTCTCCATAGACTTTTGAGCTGGAAAAAACAAAAACTGGCCAGACCAATCACATCGTGTGTAGAGTCGGCGGGCGGGCTTAACACAATGACGACAGAGTTGTGACGGTTCCGCGTGATTTCCATAGGTGATTTCCCTGCTACGTGAAAACAAAGAAGATGCAGCTGGCGAACAGCGGTCTTTCGAATCGGCTTTGGCCGCGACTCTGGATGATTTGGAGTTAAGAGAACGTCACTTAAGTCATTCTTAAAAAAGGAAGATGTGTTCGGAGTTTTGACGACCGGATACGGCAAAAGTTTAATATATCAACTAGCTCCGCTGGTGGGAAAACCAAGGGGGTAATCCATCAGCCGGAAGTTGAAGCCTCGCGGGAGCCGCCATTGTAGCAGAACTTCTCCTGCTGTTAGCATCCCATTGACTCCCATTCATTTTGGCGTCACTTTTACAGCGAATAACTTTACATCTGAGGCGTCCAAAGGCTTAATTTGTCGATTATTTATTTCTAAAGAAACACGACAATGTATAAAATGCTCCATTACTTTGTATCTTACGTTACGACCCCGTAGAAGCCGTTTTTGTAAAAATAGGCTAAAGATTGCGTCATAACCACGGGACTTTCTGTCGCACAATAGAGACATTACCGTACAGACAGGAGGAGAAGCTCGCGGCAATCTTTTACTGTCTATGAGGCAATCGGGGGGACATGAAGGCACAAAGTCAAGGTAGAAGCCCATAAATAGAGAGTCCATAAAAGCAACGGGACAAAATATTTCAACAACGTTTTTGAGGAATTAGGTGATTCAGATTTGCCTTGGCACAGCTACTAGAAGATTTTCAACAATCAGACCTTCGTCACGCTCAGTTTGAGCCTGCGCACTCGCTCAGACATCAGACAGGAAGTGCAATAATCGGGCTTCAAGTCTTCTCCGTTGAAATCAATGGGGTCGCTGTGTCCATTTCTTTTACTGTCTATGGGGAAAACGCATGGGACTCACTCATCCACAGCCGTTCGTTGCTCTGGTTGGTTGTAGCGCTGTCCTATTGCGTGCAGAGGGAATTTGAAAGACAACAGTTTATCCCGCCCCTCGGATTGAGGTATGCCAATTGTGAGTTCCCAGACCTAACATCTTGATGTAGGTCTTGCTTGCCAGGCTACACCAGAGTTCGTTTGAAAGCAGACCAACAGCCATCTTTTTAGCGTCTCATTCTGCTTGGTTTGGTTCAGATGGCAGCGTTCACACTTATTCCAACGAGCCACAATAACAAACCTGCCAAGTGTGAACACACACCCTAAAAGTAGCCTAAAATGTTCCTGCCATTATTTTGCATGATTCATATGTGGCATGTAAAATAAAATAAAACAAAATAATTTAAAAATAGATGTGTTTTTTTTTATGCTTCTTGACAAGACTCTCAACGTATCCCAATGGTAATGCTGCTTTTTCAAAATAAACTATTGGAAAATTAGTTCAGTACCGGAAAAAAAACATTAAGATGCTGCATCACCTACAACAAGAATGCTCCTGGTCTTATTTTGCATGATTCATTCATGGATGTCATGGATGTAAAAATAAAATAATAACAAAAACTTTATTAATTTATAAAACAATTTTATCTAAATAAATGAAAATCAATAAAAATAAAACAATATTGCATTAAAAAAGTAAATCCCAGTTATGATGGATAAAAACCACATCCTGCCCGACATGACTCTGAAATGTGTCACATTACTGAAGTAAAATGGGTTGTGAATGCAGTTTATTTTGGCAAGAGAACATTCACATTGGAAAGGCAGCATCACAGCACTAACAAACACTGTGATTGCTGGTGTGTGTGTGTGTGTGTGTAGTGATAATGCGGTAGATGGATGCGTTTGGGGTTACAGGGCGAGAGACAAGATGAGAATCAGGGTGGAGGGACTCATTTAACAGAGGCACAGGGCAAAGTCTGGAGAGGCTATTACCACACACACACACACACACACACACACAGGACGGCAGACATCTGCACCTGCGGCTCTGACCCGTCTCTGAGCGTCTGCTTCTGTCATTATGGGTCCTGTGAGGTCAGGGAGTGTCTCGCTGCCAGCGTGCCAACCGTCAAATAATCACAGCCTGTGTCCATGTGCTCCGTTTCACTCGTCATGTCATATAATTATTCATAGAAAAACAACCGCAGCAGTATAAACAAGAAAAACCTGCAAAATCTGAAGGCACCACAAGAATCCAGAAAATCCTGTGCAATGCCACACGCAACCACAGCTAGAGAAACACAAATATTCAACACTTACGAACACAAAACACACCCCATACTGATCGCCACACTAACAAATCACACACTTCTCAAGAAATACATCATAACATTACATCTTTGTTTCTTTTTAAATGGATTGCAGAACAATGACATATTCTGACAGCTAGAACATGCGTTCCTCAGGCCAGCTGGGCGAACCACTGGCACTGAACACGACTTTCTCTCGAACTAACCGCCTGAGACACGTGGAACTACAGTTTCAGCATGAGGTCACGACCCTGCACAGGGAAGCAGAGGAATTGTTGAATTTGAATCTCATTTCACAACTACATTCATTTTAAGGTTGCTATATGGTTGCTAAGGTATTCAGAGTTTTTTTCTTTTCTTTTTTTTCTTTGCATGTTGCTAGGTGGTTACTTACTGGCCCAAGTCAAAGGAGTCCACCCTCAAGTGTCTGATATTCTGGTCTTGTAAACATACATCCAGTCCTACCTTAATTTATTTATGTTGGTAGCACAAACAGTGCAGGGCAAAAAAACACACACAAAACAACAAATAACATAAAGTAAAGTAAAGACAAAACAAGCCAAAAATGGTTTGCTGGTCTATTTTAAAGTAAAGTAAAGTAAAGTAAAGTAAAGTAAAGTAAAGTAAAGTAAAAGTAAAAGTAAAAGTAATAAAAGACAAAATTAGCCAAAGATGATTTGCTGGTCTATAAAAATAAAAAAAAACCTTGCCTACACTCTTAGAAGTAAAGGTACAACAGTTGTCTGGGGCAGTATACCCTTTTAAAATGTACACCTTAGTGCCAAAAGAGCGCCTTAATACCTCAAAGGTACCAAAGGTGTATATATTAGTACCTAAATCAGCTAAATGTTACATATTAGAACCTTTTTAAAGGGAAGCTTTCCAGTGACAGCCTTTGTACCTTTTTTTCTGAGAGTGTAAGATGGGTTTCTGGTCTATTATAAAGAGTTTGCTGGTCTATTAAAAAAAAATTAGATAAAAGCAAAAATCAAACAAAAGCTGGTCTAGGATTGTTTGGTGGTCTGGATCTTCTAGTCTGACCGTCTGAAAAGTGGCCAAAACTCTTTTAAATCCAGCCAACTTGCCAGCCTTTATTTTGCAGGATAAGCCTAATATTTCAGGTTAGGAGATTCAAATCTCTCTTTTCAATAAACTTGAATTGAGTTCTATTTAGTTGGTGTTGGTAATAGTCTCTAAATCATTAGCTGAGGCTGAGCGTTTGGTTTATTGGGCACCAGCGCGGGGCCGGTTCTCCCAGGAGCCTCGTTCTCAGTGTGACGTCTCCGTCTAGGGGCCGTGGTGCAGGGCTGAGAGAGAAATGAAGAAAACAGAGGTGCGTTTGCAAAGCCGGTCAACCAAACAACTGTCACTCAAATGACTCAATAATGTTAAAGTTTTGCATCATGCAAGTATCAACCTTTTCTCAGATGTTGCTTCTTCCAAGGTCAAATAAAAGTCATACAGTAAGAGTATAAAGCTATAAAATGAGCGAGTTAGGTGGATTAACTGTGAATCAGTGTTTAAAATCTTAACAAGAATCTACAAACTCACATTTGTATATGAATAGCATGTCATATGCTACACATGAAGCCCAGTGCGGTGCTCCTACACGCCGGGTAACACAGAAGGAAACGTCCCAAGTGATTTGCACTGCCACAGTAAATCATCTCTAATGAATGAGAGGTTGTATATGAAACGGCGTATATATCTCCACGAGAGGAGTGCCGTAGATCCCAGAGCCCCAGAAAGCTGAGGAATTCATATGTTCTCCTCCTGAGATAGCAGACAGCCTTCCCGAGCAGAACGGATAAATCATACACTCTTCCAGATCTGCTCGCGTTTTCTGTTCACCTCCAGAGAAAAACACCCACAGATGCGGACAAGAGTGGGAAGAATGAGGGAAATGCTGTACATTCTCTAAATAGACTAATACTGCCCATGCATATTTAAATAGGAGCAATTTTACTGCATTTTTAATGTTAAAGGCAAGCATCACTTTTACACTGTTCGTTTGCTAAGTGGTTGGTTAGTTATATATATCTGCATAGCAACACCCTGGCAACCACCCTTGCATCATAGCTACCATATCACAGACACCTGAGACAACTTGGACATCTCAAGATTTACTGGAATCACTCAGAACACCTTAATAGCTCCACATAGCAACACCCTGGCAATCATTCTATCATCATGGCAACCATATCATGGAGACTTGGCACCACTGGAACACCTCACAATTTCTTGGAATCACTCAGAACACCTTAGCAACTGCATAGCAACACCCTGGCAACCACCCTTGCATTATAGCTACCATATCACAGACACCTGGGACAAGTGGAGCATCTCAAGATTAAATTGCAATCATTCAGAACACCTAAGCAGCTGCATAGCAACACCCTGGCGACTACTCTAGAATCATAGCAACCATATTATAGAGACTTGACACCACTGGAACACCTCACAATTTCTTGGAATCACGCAGAACACCTTAGCAACTGCATAGCCACACCCTGACAACTACCCTTGCATCATAGCTACCATATCACAGACACCTGAGACAACTTGAACATCTCAAGATTTACTGGAATCACTCAGAACACCTTAATAGCTTCACATAGCAACACCCTGGCAATCACTCTATCATCATGGCAACCATATCATGGAGACTTGGCACCACTGGAACACCTCACAATTTCTTGGAATCACTCAGAACACCTTAGCAACTGCATAGCAACACCCTGGCAACCACCCTTGCATTATAGCTACCATATCACAGACACCTGGGACAACTAGAACATATCAAGATTTCTTGGAATCACTCAAAACACCTTAGAAACCATATAGCAACACCCTGGCGACTACTCTAGCATCATAGTAACCATATCACAGAGACTTGACACCACTGGACCACCTCACAATTCTTGGAATCACTCAGAACACCTTAGCAACTGCATAGCAACACCCTGACAACCACCCTTGCATCATAGCTACCATATCACAGACACCTGAGACAACTTGAACATCTCAAGATTTACTGGAATCACTCAGAACACCTTAATAGCTCCACATAGCAACACCCTGGCAATCACTCTATCATCATGGCAACCATATCATGGAGACTTGGCACCACTGGAACACCTCACAATTCTTGGAATCACTCAGAACACCTTAGCAACTGCATAGCAACACCCTTGCATCATAGCTACCATATCACAGACACCTGGGACAACTGGAACATCTCAAGATTAAATTGCAATCATTCAGAACACCTTAGCAGCTGCATAGCAACCCCCTGGCGACTACTCTAGAATCGTAGCAACCATATTCTAGAGACTTGGTAACACTGGAACACCTCAAGATTTCTTGGAATCACGTTAGCAACCGCATAGCAACACCACGGTGACCACACTAGCATCATAACAAGTTTTTCAAGGGCAAACCACTCACATTTTCTTTATAAATATGTAAAAATCTAGCTACCGCACTGTGCACCAGCGCTATATAGAGCTCTTGACACAATTAAGCTTTGTCTAGACGTCTTTAAAACCATTGAATTCCTGCAGATTAGAAGGTCCAATTAATCTAGTAGAGTTGGCAGAGGTACAGGAGACCGAGACAGGCCGCTAAAACTGTGGTCGGGCTCTTTTGTGGAGAAAAAAAACATGCATTAAAACTACATTGGAAAAGGAGGGAAATGTCAACAAATGCAATACGGAAAAAAAAGCCACTTTAAAACAAAACATACCCCAGTCACGGCTCTCTCGGCTGTTTATTTGTGTCATCACTCAAGAGTGACTGTGGTAGGTACAGCGAAGGATGATATTGCTGTAACGTTATATGCAGGATTATTTTGAAATGACACACAGTGGTTTTCACACCAGTGGGACGTGTGCGAGAAGACTATGACACACACACCGGGGTGGGCTGATGGCAGAAGAGTCAGACGCAGGTATTGTCCCGCATCACTGCGGCAGAAACCCCTGGAGGCGAGAGCTGGGCAGTGTGTCATGGAAACCAAACAAAACCATGGCAAACCCGAGAATATAAGAGCTGCATAAAAGACGAGATAAAAAAAGATAAGCAAATAAAACGAGCACAGCAAACTCTTTCACCATTTTCTCACTCTCATGTTGTCCCAAACTCGCATGACTTTCTGCTCTGGGCCACACAAGGAGACATTTTAAATAATCTTCATGCTACTCTTTTCTCTAGAAAAATAAAATAAAATAAGATATATGTTATTAGTCCGATTGACTCGCATGGAACATTCCAAGTCTGCTAAAAAATAAATTAAAAATTAAAAATTAAATATGCAGAAGTATGAAATAACTAAATAAACAAACAAACAAATAAATAGTCAAAAATAGTCCAACTGATTCATGCAGTACCAGTTTCAATATGCAGAAGTGTGAATAAAATAAAATAATAAAATAAAAATATATTCCAATTGTAAATAAGATAAGATATATTGTAAATTGTTCAATAATAATTGTCTGATTGATCCATGTCATATATTCCAAGTCTTCCTGAAAACATGACATGCCAGTTTCAATATACAGAAATGTAAATAACATGAGAAGAGCTATGTTAGAAACCCCCCCCCCCCCCCCAAATCAGTCATATTTATGAAATTTCAATTTGCTTCTTAAAAAAAAGCTTTTGTCTAGGTAACTAGGACAGAGATGATAGAATAATCTTGTGCTCTGGAAATTGAACCTGAAAGTGCTAAAGAAGACACTCAAGAATCTAGTTTGAGGAGCAGTTTTCTCTCTTAGACCGTTCACATATGTGTGTTACAGCACATTTACGCCCTCTTGTGAACTGCCATCAACACACACACATTTCCTTTAGCAATGATTTCAGAGTTAAAATAGTGAAACTGCCCCAGTGAGGAACCAGATAAGATCTCCATGACTTACAGTGAGCTAAATGTCACTGTTAACTACATGAACATCTACAGCTACAAGTGCTGACAGTAAACTTTACTCAATAAAATAAGTGAGGGAAAAACACAAGTTTAACGGCACACTTCTCCTCAACAAGACACGAATTGAGGAAATTATTCATGACGGTTTCAACAAAAATATGAAGCAGCGCGGCTGTTTTCAACACTGATAATAATCAGAAATGTTTCTTGATCATCAAATCATCATATTCGAATGATTTGTGACACTGAAGACTGGAGTAATGATGCTGAAAATTCAGCTTTGATCACAGGAATAAATTATATTTTACAATATATTCACATAGAAAACAGTTTTTCAAAATTGTAATATTTCACAATATTACTGTTACTGTACTTTTGATCAAATAAATGTAGCCTTGGTGAGCATGAGAGACTTCTTTCAAAAACATTATAAATCATAATGATTTTGAGCGGTAGTGTAAGTGAAGGTTACCTCAGCAAACCACACTTACAAACAGCAGTTTTGAAATTATAGCCAACATAAATCAGATGTTTGGTAAACAAAAGCATTTTGGACTCGTCTGGGGAAATCTAAGTGTCAAAGTATGCGAGTAAAAAAACAGAGGTGCCAACAGGCCAATAAATTTCCCAGAAATGCCTTTGAAAAAGCCGTAAAAAGATTTCATGGATGTCAGTGACCCTTTGATATGATTCAATCCCACTATTTAAGCCAAGATACGGGCCCGTGTTGTGCGAGCGGGCCAGGCTGTTAGAACGCTTAACTGTTTTTTTTCTTCTTCTGTCTTTTACTTTTACGACTTTCCAGTGCTGGAAGCTTGGAAAGCCGAAGCAGAACTGCTTACAAATCAGTAATTAGCGCGGGAGGCATGAGGTGTGGGTCCTGGGGGCCCGTGAGGGGTGTGGACCCGCACGTCAGAACCCGCAGCTCAGAACCCACCACCAGTACCCATAAATCCCTGCTGCTTTCATGTGTGTGGTTCAAAGCCTGTCCGCCTGGAAAGTCTGACACAGGATACATAGGGGGAGCCAGAGCCAATCAGCGCGTTCATCCCTGCGGCATGGGTGCGGGACGCTCCTCTAGAACCCATCCGGGACGCCAACGACACAGCGGTCCACACCAACAAATCCTCTCCACCCATCTCAGCTCATCTCTGTCCTCTGCAGATGCCCATAAATCTCAGGCCACTGTCTTATGTCACTGGTGTTGGCAGCAGTCTGTCTCTGAGATCCACCAGCCATAAAACGCTGAGGAGAACGCTACAGATAAATGACGTGAAGCCAAGCGTTTCTGTGATTTTACCATGCTTAAGAGGTGCTGTGGTAAACCACAGTGGGGGAAAATCACTTTAATGCACACTCTCAAGCACCTTATTGCTTGATTTGCCAACAACATGATATATAAAATGTGCAATAAATGTTTAAAATAATCATTTACAATTAAATAATAATAAAAACAATTTGGATGGATGGATGGAATATGGATGGATGGATGGAATATGGATGGATGGAATATGGGTGGATGGATGGAATATGGATGGATGGAATATGGATGGATGGAATATGGATGGATGGATGGATGGAATATGGATGGATGGATGGATGGAATATGGATGGATGGAATATGGATGGATGGATGGATGGAATATGGATGGATGGAATATGGGTGGATGGATGGAATATGGATGGATGGATGGATGGATGGAATATGGATGGATGGAATATGGATGGATGGAATATGGATTGATGGATGGATGTATGGAATATGGATGGATGGATGGAATATGGATGGATGGATGGAATATGGATGGATGGATGGATGGAATATGGATGGATGGATGGAATATGGATGGATGGATGGAATATGGATGGATGGATGGATGGATGGATGGAATATGGATGGATGGAATATGGATGGAATATGGATGGATGGAATATGGATGGATGGATGGAATATGGATGGATGGATGGATGGAATATGGATGGATGGATGGAATATGGATGGATGGAATATGGATGGATGGATGGATGGAATATGGATGGATGGATGGAATATGGATGGATGGATGGATGGAATATGGATGGAATATGGATGGATGGACTATGGATGGATGGATAGAATGTGGATGGATGGAATATGGATGGATGGATGGATGGAATATGGATGGATGGAATATGGATGGATGGAATATGGATGTATGGATGGATGGAATATGGATGGATGGAATATGGATGGATGGAATATGGATGGATGGATGGAATATGGATGGATGGATGGAATCAATTTCACTGCTTAGATCTTAGTTTCGATCTACTACAGCTGACAACAAACAGCTGAAACACCCAAATCTGGCACCAGAGTGTATTATGTTAAAACAGAGAGAATATGGAAAATCCCTCAGGCTCTTCACTCATTCACACACAGCTCAAACCGTTAGTAATACTTTAAAATGTCAAAAGTAAACCAGATAAACATGCTCATAGTAGACTGGGTGGTGCGGGAGGGATTCTAATGAATGTGGTTCAGTCGAAACAAACAACCAATCAGCCGCTCGCGCCACAAATCAACAATCGAGCGTAATTCTAACGTAACTCACTTCCTGTTCTCTCTCTAAGGACGGCCTCTATAAACCAACATCAGACGAACGTACGGCATCCGTGAGGCTGCTCGAGTAAACCAAGAACTCTAGCCATTCACTGATTGTTTTTGTTAGCATGTCTTTTAGTTAAAAACCACACTCAAGTGGCATTAAACATGAGCCCATCCAAAACAGTGCTGTCTCCATGAGGACACAAGAGGGATGAGTGTCATCCATGGGGAATTTGGCTAGTTAAATGCTGAAACCTCAGGCGTTTGGGAGTACTCAGTGGGTTAGTTTAGTCTGAGCGCCCTGCGATGAGTCAAGCCTTCCCGACAGGTACAGAATGACCTGGAGAGCCTGAACACGGAGTCTGATCTGGCAGACGGGAACGGGACGGGTTATTCTGGGACATTATCAGCTATACGGAGCGTTCAGGTGACGAGGGCGCACAGATTTATGACAGCTCGGCCTTGCTGCATCAATTAATTAAGAAAGCGAAGACGCGGGAAATGAGGATATCTGCCAGGAAATTAAAAACTGGAGACGATAGAAAGTAAAGAAGAATATCATACACGTTTTGGCTGCACTACAGAAAGAGTCTGTAAGGTTTATTTATGGTGCAAATGCAATCGCTGTAAAAATAAACACAGCTTAAAAATACACTCTTAAAAAATAAAGGGGGTTTTCCACAGTTACGCCATAGAAGAACCATTTTGGTTCCCCGAAGAACTCTTAAAAGAACTATTAGAGTGAAGAACATTTTTCAACTGTAAAGAACCTTTTGTGGAATGGAATGTTTCCAATGATGTTAAAGGTTCTTTATGGAACCATCAATGCAAATAAAGAACCTTTATTTTAAGGAGTGTGTGGTTTGGTTCCAAAACCTAGTGAGCTGTCTTGCTGTCTACTGTCTACATAGAGAGCCTTATTTCTATAGTTAGTCACTTATTAGGGTTCAACTTCAGTTAGAATGATGCCTGGAACACCGTAGGAAACAACTTGTGCGTCACACAAATACAGTAGCACAACATGAAGTGCACATGAAACGATTTTGAATTAATGAAACGAGTTCTTGAATTAATATTCAGTAATATCATTAGTTTAACTGCATTGGCACCATCAGACTGAATTGAGCTGAATAATGACTATAGTTTTCTATGGAGCTGCTTTATCACTGAATTGAACTCATATCATAATTGATGAACTTTGCAACACAGACAGTTATTGAACTGAATTAAAACAACATTAAACTTAAAGTCCCGCTGTAGTGAAAACAAAGCTTTTAAATGTTGTTTATATGTGGTGTTTTTAATACGCCTTAAGACAAACCATGTGTAAATTCACGTCAACACCATTGCAGAGTATTTTCCGAACCAAAGACAGTCTCTGTTTCTGACGTCACAAACTACCTTGTAACCAAACCAATCAGATCAACGTGTGATTGACAACGAGTGGATCTCTGAGCTGTGTGAGTGAGTGGAGGCGGGGCTCATCTGCATATTCATAGAACTGCGAGGCAAGGGTGTTGAGTTACATTTAAGCTATTTTAAGGCCTGAAGATTTTTTTTTTTTCAAGGAAAAAACGCTTAAATATGTCATTTGGGTGATGAGAGATGACTTTTAAGGGATACAATTATTGACTACAGGGGGACTTTAAGCTGAATAATGACACTTTTTCAATTTGAACAAATAATGACACCCTCTGTTACCCTTTGGTAGGATAAACACTGTATAATTTGCAAGAGTAAAGAGTGAAGCATGTTCTTTTCTTGCTTTCAGAAACACTGAATAGAAGACTCCGAATGAGCTTTGGTTTGTCTCACACCCCATATAACCTCAAAAAGATATAATTCACCGCATGAGCGCGAGGGCCACTTATCAGAAGTGAAGGCCTAATAAAACCGACAAAATGTCACGTTCTCACCCACACACCGAATCACAGCACTCCCAGCCATGGAAAAACGAAGTGAGAACAATTCGAACTATGAGCCAGTCTGGCCCTGATCCGAGCCGACACCTCCCACAGAGCTCCCTGGATCCTTCAGGATGAGGGATCCTAACTCCCCTGAAGCCGTGAAATAGACTCACTTTGTCTAGTCAAACAAAAGGGGCAAAAGAAAAGCTAAATGTATCAGTCTGGACATAATCCCAACTGACTTGAAACTGAAACGTTTCCAGGTTCAGATCTTTCCCTCACAACCAGACGTGCCGCCGGACTCTGGCGTGATTAAAGAAGGGCCGCTCTGGCTGAAGATCTCAGAAACCTTCAGCAAAGGTCTCTGATTTACTGTACCGATGCTCATGTGTTTTTCCCATGACACACACTTACTCACAGAGGAGGAGAAGTTTCCCACAAACACCTTCACGGATTGGGATTGCAAGATCGAGCAGTCCAAAACATTACGGGAATCAGGCTTCTGAACCAGACATTCATCAACTATTCAGCAATACCTGAGAAAAAATAGGTCAAAGGGTCAGTACAAATAAGCATGTCCGAGAGATCATCAAAACATCTAAAAATGGCCATGGTTTGGAAAAAAAAACCGTTGCATCATTTTCAGGAAATGTTTTGATTCAGTCATGGAAATATCAAGTGGTGTAATCAAGAAATAAAAGTCATCTATTTTCTTTGCATCATGAATAAGCCAGTTTACACACATTGATCATTATTTTCAATACAGTTTCAAAAGCAAAACTTTGTACAGTTATATTTTGATAAATATGAAGTTGTTTTGATATTAGACAACCTAAATTATTGCTTCCATTTCGTAAAATATGAAAGTATGTGATATTTTTAATTGTACACTATGGCCCTCTAGTGTTTAAAGAACAAAACCTCATTTATTTTGCGGAAGGACATTGTTTTGGTTGTGCTTTGGCTCTGCGTGACTGTGCAGATGAATATGAGCCTTCACAATAGATCATGCTTTACAATGAACTCTGTTAAAGAGCTACAAAATGAGAATTTATCTGTTCAATAAAACACCTTCATCACCTGTTGAGCAATAAAAACGCCATCTTTGCATCGCTTTTACAACGTTTCAAATCCCGTCAGTTCTCCACATCTCCAAAAGGGAAGTCAATGTTGATCCTTGTTTTATAACGAGCTCTGTCTCGTTCTCTTTTTGCCAGCAGACTCTCCTCTGTTCGGTGTTTGTTTAAAACGGGCGATTCCCCGAAGTTACACAGCACATTTAGCGGCTCCATTTCAACCTTTCTTGCTCGTTGTGAAACTAACCTCTGCCACTCCCACACAGACACATGAGCTGGAGCAACTTTTCTATTTACGGATATGACGAGAAAGGAGTGACAGACTGTACGCAATTTCCCGCGAAGACCGTCCCGACAGATCTAAAATAGAAACACTTGAATCAGGGTAAGACACAAACAAAGTGAATCAGGGTAAGACACAAACACGTTTTGGAAGAAGGATTGATGTATTGACTAATTATTTTTTTGTTTTTGTTTTGTTTCATGATTTGTCACATGACAACAAAATGTCTTACTGCATGTTTTTTTTTCTTTTACTTTATTAAACAGGTATTATCACTATTAAACACACCCACAATAATTTCAATCAGAATACTGTACATTGAAAGAAGGAAAATAAATACTTTTTTAAATATATATTTTTAATTAAAATATTTTTAATTATATTTTTAATTAATTATTATTGCAAATAATGTAGAGCATTTTAAGGCACTCTATTTTCCAGTTGCTTTCAGGCTTAATATCAAATCCAAATCATTTATAAACGTCACATAACTTGAAGCAACTTCTAAACTAAATTTAAGAATAATAGAAGCCAAACCACTTTTCAAGCTTTCAATTATGTTATGATCACAGGTGCTATGCAATTTTAGAAAGTTTTGACTTTAGGATCCTCAAAATATATATAAATTCATTTGAATTCTAATGTATTTATGTCATCACATGTGTGAAATTCATTTTCAATTCAGAAGATTTGCACGTCATCGACACAAAAAAAACCTAAAACTGTTATTAAAACAAAAAGAAAACGGAAGTCAGAAAGATGGTCGTATTTCTGACACCAAATTTGATAAGTTCCTGAGTTTTGAATCAGCTTATAGATCAGTCTTAGAAGAAAAGGTTTTATATAGGAGTTCCCATTATGGAAGCATTTTATGGATTTAGTATAAATTTCTTATATTAATTAAATGTTATGAATTAAGCAGCTCGTACACATACTTTATCACTAGAAAAAAAATAGCCCATTTAACATTAAAGTATCATGCAATAATTTAAGACATTTCTCCTTATAAAACCTTTTTGGCATGAAGGGTTCTTTAAAATTGAGTCAAAAACCCTAAAGTTCTCTACAGAACCCAATTGATCCTTTCTTTCTCTAAGAGTGATGCTGCCCTCTTCAGGTGGAAATATAAAATGCAAATACTCCAGAGGAAAAATCTTTTATTATATTCTGTAAATATAAATCTCACGAAGTTTTTGAGTTCATTAAATGCCCTGTGACAGAAATCACTTCTTCTTCATTTTAGCAGCAGGCATTATTTCAGAGGCGTCTTCTCTCTCCGCCGCTCTCTTTCTGCTGGTTTTATCGCTCAAATACCCGCTGGAGTCGCTCGCCGGGAGCTCAGGGGGCGAGATCTCATCCGACTCCTGTCGTTTGTCTTTTTTCTTCTTCTTTTTCTCTTTGTGATGTCCGTTTGCATTGGAGTCCACCTCCACTGTGTCCACAGTGGTTTGGTTGTTTTCTGACGTTTGCTGCCGGCTGTTGTCGTTCACAGACTCCTTCTCACGCTTGTCTTTCTTCTTTTTCTTCTTGGGTTTTGGACTGACGGTCGTGTCTTCTGTGGGTTCTGGTTCTGTAGAGGATTCTACAGTTGATTCCTTTTGTTCGGTTTGGGTCATGAGCTCTTGCACTCTAAAAGTCAACAACAAATTGTTGTTAGTAAATGAAACAAGCAGAATTCATCTATTAGCATAAAGTTTGGTCAAAATGTCACACATTTTCAAGAAAGAACTGGACATTTGAAAAGGTTAATATCATCTGACTGACATTTAATGCACTGATTATTTTATTTATACACTGATTATTTTATTTTTTTCCAGTTTTCCTTTGTATCAGTGTCTAAACTACAAAGATTAAACCGCTGTGTTGACAATACCAATTTCTCAATTTTAATTAAAGGGATATTTAACCCAAAAATGAAAATTCGGTCAAAATTTACTCACCCTCAATTTGATGATATTTTGAAGAATATGG
Source organism: Tiaroga cobitis (assembly GCA_030578255.1). Taxonomy (NCBI): domain Eukaryota; kingdom Metazoa; phylum Chordata; class Actinopteri; order Cypriniformes; family Leuciscidae; genus Tiaroga; species Tiaroga cobitis. Next base: position 41,308,888 of record CM060609.1, on the reverse strand, counting down.
GTAACCAAACAGTTGATGGACCCCAATGACTTCCATTGTATGAAAAAAATAAATACTATGTAGTCAATGGGGTTCATCAACTGTTTGATTACCAACATTCTTCAAAATATCTTCTTGTGTTCAGCAGAAGAAAGAAATTCATACAGGTTTGGAACAACTTGAAGGCGAGTAAATGACAGAATTGAAATTTTTGGGTGAACGGGCCCATTAAGCTAATTTTTTATGAACCGAGATCTTTTAGTCGATGATGTTTTCAGTTGATGCGTGAACAAATTTTCACTAAGCATTATTTGTAGCATCTCCCCTCCAATAAATCGCAATAAGCTTTGTGCTTTAATACTTTAGATATTAAACAAAGTCTCAGCTTTCAAATTCTTATGAAAATCAATCAATAATGCTGTTTTGGCACTAGGGGTGTGCGATATATATATCGTCTACGATAATACCGTAATTGTCGTTTTAATGATATGCGATCTTACATTGAGTTTATCCCTCACTTTACAAAAACACACCCAGAGAGCACAAGCATACTCTGCATTTATAGTGCATGCTTTCACTGCGTGATTTAGTCTATTAAAATGAATTTATAATGCCCTAAATATTCAAGATAAGGGGCAAAGATACCCCAGTATATATTTTGTATTTATATAATTTAATATAGTTAATATCACACGAAGAGTGACATTTTTCTTTAAATATCAGCACGATAACAAATGTGATATTGATTTTATACAATGGTTCAATAAACAAGAAGTTAATATTAAGTGACTTACATTTTAGACACAATATTGCCCGTTTTTAGAGTTAGAAACCAGCCACAGCACTGATTTAGCGTCTCTTAACCACACACGGCGGTGTTTCATTACTGAATGAATCAACTTTTTGAATGAATGATTAAATGACTCCCTCATTAATACAGTAAATTGCTTCGTTCCTGAATGAATAAGCCGTTTGAATCTCACTGACTCGCTCACTAACACTGACGTGCTGTCACCTACTGGTGGTTTTCATTTCGAATTTAAAGTATCTTTTCATTTTTAAAATCAGTTCAAATATCAATATTCAACGTTTTATGTTTAACACATCAGAACATAATTTATGCAATTGTGGGTTAAATTAGGGATGGGCATTTTTCAAAAATATTGCATTCGAATATTCTGGCTAATAAAAATCGAATATTCTTTTATTTAAATGACGTTTAACGAAAAAGACGTTATTTTTTAAGTTGAATTTTTTTTACGTTTTTGTCACCGCCAAGTTTACGATTAGGCAATATACACAAAAAGCTTACAATATATGTTAAAGTTTTCTTTTAGTTGCAAAACATTAAACAGTAGGCCTATGTGTTAACAAAAAATATAAAAAACAAAAGCATTAATAAAAGCATGCTCAAGCCGCCTAATTAAGCAGATTGTGCCAGATATCGTACAGAACGTACACACACACTCGAGTCAGCATATGATTATCGTGTTTATATTGTTTGACGTTTATGTTGAGAAAAACAATAATATCCACATGCAGGGACGCCGCCAGCACTTTATGCTCGAGTGACAAAAGGCGCTTTTGCTGACAGATGTTTCAGAGACACAAAGATAACGATGGTCTAAGTTTCTAACAGCACTTTGCGTTTTCTGCTCTTAAACCGCTCTCTCCCTCAACGAAACTTAAAGGAAGTATACGTCTCAAAATCATTTTGCTATTAGATAAGTTATCTCGGATCACGCGGGGTCCAGCTGCGCTTACCTGCAGTCGTGATGCACTGACGGACAGCCGTCTTTCCTCATTCGACTGTTTGGATTTCATGTGATTTCTCATTGTGGTGATGATATTATAACTCAGATTAATTAATTAGATCAAAAGTAATTCCATTTTGTAAGATCATTTATTAAGATAGTAAGCAATTCCAAACTTCGTGACGCAGACGACAACATTATGTGATCAAATACACACAACTCCACAGCGCCACCCAGTGCATTTAATTATAACCGCGAGCTAGTGCTTGGGATTTATCATGGACTCACGGCATTTACGGCCAGCAAAGCAACGTAGTAAAATGCGAATAGTATTTTATTTTTCTAATAATAATTACAGATCAAATATTCGAATTCGGTTAAATAGTCAAAAACTTTGGCAGTCAGCTGTCAACAGCAGCCCTAAACCTGCCACGGTACCAGCACAGTAACACACTCGGCGAAATATTGTCTAATTATAGTCATCGATAAAATTCCAGAAAATATCAAGATATAATTTGTCAACATCGTACACCCCAATTCGCCGCTCTTTAATGTTGCGTGACAGATCGCTGTAGTGCCTCACTTCAAGTGTCATGTGAATCGATCATCTCTTCTTCTTTACAACTAGCAAAGACTTCAGATATAAAAAGACGGTGCACTCATTTTACTACGGATGAGAGAAAGTGCAACGTGCATAGGCGTAATTTCGAGATGGTTCTCACTGCGGAACATGAAATCCACGGGGAGGAGTCGGATCTAGATCCAACTCCTCCCACCTTACATACACCTAAACCTAGCCAACTCCGCCCCCTGATCCCTAAACACAACCCTAATCCCTAAACCCAACCCTAATCCTACCCATCTCCACCCCTTGGATCTTGATCCGACTCCTCCCCGTGGATCTCATGTACTGCATTGAGGTGCTACTGGTAATTTGGGGGTGGGACGTGTCCCCACCACGTTTTGCCAAGGTCGATATCGTCCCCACCACTTTTGAAACATCTCGCGGCACGAATGTACCAATACAAATAAATAAAACATCTCCAGTTAACTAGCAGAGCATTCATTTTGTTCATTTGTTAAATAAGAGGCGATCTAGCGCTGAAATGTGTTTTTTTTAATCAAGTGATCAAAGTGCTCGTCGCCGCTGCGATCAGTGGCGCGGATACTGTGTTCTCTTGTGGCTCGCGCACGGTTTCACTCGGACGCGCGCTTCAATCCGTTGTGGAGACTCTCTACTCGTTCCGGTGAAATTACAAAACAAAATATACACAAACGTGTCCCTGCCTGACATACAATAACTGATAAACAATCAGGTTTGATGAGAAGAAAAAACCCCTATACGAGTGCGGATTAGAACCCGGGACCTCTGACACGCTGGGCAAAAGTTCTGCCACTAGACCATTAGAATACACGCTTTAAAAAGTCCAATCTATGTATTTATTCTCGCCATTAGCAACACACACACACACCTGTCCCACCCACGTTACGCCACTGGCAACGTGCAATATGGCAGACTTAGTCACACCGTCTAAATAAGAGCTTATCAGTCTTGATCAGCGTACCTGGATTTGTCCAGCCGTCCTCTGATGAGAAGAACACCAGCAGCTTCAGCGTCCAGCTTGAAGACCTCGAACTCCAGGCTTTGTCCAACACTCAGGCCAGAGTCCCTCCACTGCTCCAGGCTCAGCAGATTGGGCTTCACCACTGATGCGTTAAAGCAGCCGTGGACCAGACAGCCCACATGACCCACTCCCATTTTATTAATCACACCCTGAGGGACATCAAACACACACCATTAAACATCTTCACCCAGAGCAAATACAAGACTGCATTCATACACATGCACAGAACACGGTCTCTAGCTCATGAAGATCTTGTGAAACATATACCACGAGCTTCGACCCCATCTGCGGTTTGAAGATCACGAACGACGCCTCGATGTTGAAGTGAATGAATCCTTGATCGTCATAAATGTCTCCATGCTGTCCTACGATTTTAATGTTGTCATACGCCATAGGAACCCCATTCAAACTGCAAAACCAGAGAACAAATGCCTGGTAAATTCCTTAGTCTGATCCTATATTAATAAATGTTGTTCATATAGACATTTTGGCTGGGTGCAAGAGTTTTTAACCATGATTTAAGCTGAGGTTCAGGGACAAGGGAGTGCTACTAAGATTAAGCTGAATAAATAAATAAAATGACTAAAATAAATCAAACATTTGATTGAAATAATAAATAAATACACATAAGAATACAGCTTACAGTACAGTACTACAGCGAGTAGAAAAAATGTATAGCTAACTTGCTATTGCTAGCCGCTCAGAAATTGCCTACCCTACCTTTAATTGACAACTTTACAACAAAACAAAAAAACAGTACCATAATATTATTATGAAATCTATCAAAGTGGCAATACTCAGTATTGGAGTAACGTTAGCATATGAATGTGATTGACTTCCATCAAGCAGCAGCAATGACACACTTACAAAAGAGTACTAGAGTATTTTTAACGGTTTCTCGACAATACCATGGTTTTACTGACTCAACCACTGCAGTGAAAGCACTACAATCTTAAAGCACAATTATAATGTATAAATAGTGCTGTCACTGTGCCATGGTGTATCAAAATACCGCGGTATTTTACCATCATTTTCTATGACATTTTCTTCCAAGCCTTTTGTTTTACCTGCAGGAGTATTTGAGCAGTTCTGCGTTGAGCTCCTCCTGAATGCCGAGCCTCTTCTTTCGCAGGTACACGGGCGGCAGCGCGACGTGTCTGCGGTGCGTGTCGAGCACCAGGCACGAGTAATGCGCGTTCAGCAGCTTCACCGCGCCCGCGAACGACGGAATGAGACACGGAACCACCGCAGAATTCCCCCCGGGTCTGGCCGTGACATCTCCGCTAGATATCTGCGCTATAGTGGCCACATCCGAGGGGTTTGTGACGGGTTTCGCAGCACCGTCCTCCTGAGTCCAGTTCGCCATGCTGAACACATGTGGAGGAGCACGTGGTGCGTTCGCTCGTGTGTTTACTGTTTAGCGGCGAGTGACGTGTGGCCTCCAGCGGAGAGGAGGAGAACTACACACAAAAATAAATAAATAAACTCTTGTGACTTAAAAAAAAAATGTTTTTTTTTCTGTCGCTAATAGTAACTATTTAAAAGTAAAAATAAAATATAATTAGAATTAAATAATATAAATCATTAATTGAAAAAAGAAAATTTTAAAAATGGATTCAAATGAAAAATGAATGAGGAATATTACAGCACTTATGAAAAATGCTGTAGGGTTAGTCTGCAGTATATAAACACACACACACACACACATGTATGCTGTCGAATCTAACATAAAAGTTTGTGTGAAAAAAAGCACATGTGTATATTATATATATATATATATATAGCAGTCAACATTTGAAGTGGATCAAAAAGTTAATCAAAGTTGTCCTAAGACAAGAACGTGTATTGTTAAAAAAAGCATGTATAACTTTGATGAAAGGTTTTGATCCACTTCAAATGTTGACTACTGTATATAGGCTATTAAATATTTCTTTAAAACAACAGATATTGTGGTGTGTAAAGTTAAAGTGTTTTTGTGTGTTAATGGTTTAATCATCAGTCATTGTACCACAAATTACATTTGACATCTTTATTTAATTTTCATATGAAGCCCCTATATAAAAATACTGTAAATTAATAAATATCTTTACAAGCATTTTACATTGTGCATTTGATACGGTCAGGATAAAAGCATTCGGTACACCATACAATATCAGGATTACAATTTCAGATTCAACATTCCCTTTATCTAGATACAGGAAGAGAGAAAGAGTTACAGAAAGAGAGAGAAGATCGTTTGCATGCTTGTTTTGTACTGGAATATCTTTTCTGTACGCTGGTTGTCAAGGTCTCCTGAGGTCATCAGGTAACTGGACACTGATTGGCTGTCTGTTCAATACATCTGACGCTGCGTCTACAGTCTCTGCATCTCCTGTCAGATCGACTCAGCCAATCAGAGTGAAGAACGGTCAGCCTGACTCAGCCAATCAGAGTGAAGAACTGTGCAGTCGAGAGTGTGTGGGCAGCGAGCCGTCATGGAGAAGCGCTCCGCCCGTTGGAGGAGATTTGAGAGATGGCATTGCTGGTGTTATCCAAAATCTCCTGGGAACAGACGAACACACGGCCGGGTTTCAGTACGAGATGCGCTCTCAAACAGACAACTAACATTTTTAGCAACTGTATGTTTTTACCAGTCTGGTGTGCCTGTGGAACAAATAGTGCAGGATAAGAAACAGTCTGAAGTTTAATGCTTAGGGTTTGTTCAGATAACTAACCCTAAATACGAGCAATAGTAAATGATGCAAGTGTGACATATATACGTACACAGAGAATCATGAGACAGTACAAACTTGACACTTTTAAGACTTAAAATAAATGTTTTAACTCACACAAAATAAAAAGCATATTGTCATAGAAGAACCTTTTTAAGTTCCATAAAGAACTACTATAAAATAAATAAATTATAAATGGCAAAACGCTGTTTTTTTCATGCACTGGTCAATTTTGAGATTTCGCTTCCATGTCTTCTTTCTATATAGACTATATAGTTGAAAGAAAACTCCCAAAATACACATTTAAGTTTATGTTTATTTATTTATTATCTATTTGTGTCTGTAGCGGCCATATTATGTCCTTTTGCAGTCTTGTTTTTGTTTTTGGGCTGTACGAGAATATATTTTCATGCTTGAATCTTCAAAAACACATTATTTTCCCCATATTCTCCATTGTTGCGGCTCCTCTCTTCCCAGTCTGACAGTAACGCTCTGTTTAGTTCCTGTCTCTATGAAGCCCCTCCTTCTGAAAAGCACAGTGTGCTCTGATTGGTCGGCTGGAGCAGTGTGTTGTGATTGGTCAACCATTGGTCAACGCCCCTTCAGTTTCAACACACTACTAACCAGGCCCCGCCCCTTTATTTTGCTTATGCCTTGGACGGGAATTATTTAAATGAGAAATATTGTGACGTGTTCGTTCCCGGAAGAAAACTCAAGACCACAATGGAGGCGTTTCAGGAGTTCAGAAACACTGACACTGATATAGAGAAGAACTCCCGCTGGAGGGACTTGCAGAGCTTTTTCATGCTCAAACAGCAACATTACACATAAGATGAACATGTAAAAAGCATAATAGGTCCTCTTTAAAGTTTATTCCTATCTTCTAGAGGTTTTTACAGACCTTTTTGAGTTTATCCAATGTTGAGATTTCTGTTCCGGAAATTTTCTGCAAATTAGTGCATATTTAATCAGATTAAATATATGTTGTCTTCTTCTTTAAACATAACGTTACAGAAACCTTGTAATACAAATGTACTCTGATTAATCAACCTGGGTACATATGGTGATGTCTATTAATTCAATTTGTACCCTTTTCACCTGATCTGAAGCATCTTGACACCCCGCCCCTTTTAAAAGTCATATAGGAACTCAAAACCATGATAAAAAAAGGAGTCCATGTGGCCTACATGACATCAACTGACAAGGAAAATTGTTTCATTGGTGGGAGAAATTATTACATTTCACTGACATTTTTAATTTCTTTGGAATCATTCGCAATAAGAACAGGAACATGTGTTTAGAAAGCAATTTGAATTGAATGTTGCCTGTGAGCCGGTACACACAGACTGCACAAACATACCAGCTCCTGTCGTACCTTCTCTGCCATTTCGTGCGAGTGATGCAGTGAATGTTCTCTCTCCAGAAACATGCGCTGCTGTTCGCTGCTGGCCAGTCTGCAGGTCAACCACGTGGACAGCGTGCAGCTGCTGATGCCCAGACACGCTAGAGACATGACGGCCAGATGAAGAGAGCGCATGGTGTCCGGACGCTTGACCAGTGCACGGACAAACTGGAAGTTCAGGATTCCACCAATTAACCCACAAATGCAGCAGGAGGAAAATAGGATCATCTGAGAGAGAAACAGAAACATGCATAATGTTAGCTGATTGTGTCTATTGCATGCATACATCAGTAAAATAACGCATATTGCATCTATACATTATTCAAATAATAACATATTGCATGCTCACAATATCAAAATTATAATTCACAATATTAGAGTAACACATATTGCATGCATGCATACAATATTAAAATAAAAACATCATTAAATCGCATGCTCACAATATTTAAATAATAATGCATATTGCATGCTCACAATGTAAGAATAACACATATTGCATGCACACAGTATTAAAATAACAACGCATATTGCATGCATTCAATAGTAAAATAATGACACATTGCATTCATACAAATTAAAATAATAAAACATATTTCATGCGCACAATATTAGAATAATAATGCATATTGCATGCTCACAATATTAGAATAATAATGCATATTGCATGCATAAAATATTAAAATAAAAACGCATATTTCAGGCATAAAATATTCAAATAAAAAACGCACGTTTTATGCATACATCCAAATAATAACGCATATTAATACAGATATTGCATGCATACATCATTATGAATATTGCATGCTTAGTAAAATAATAACACATATAGCATACTCACAATATTAAAATAATAATGCATATTGCAAGCTCACAATATAATAATATCACATATTGCATGCACAAAATAGCAATGCATATTGCATGCATTCAATAGTAAAATAATAACACATTTTGCATCCATACAACATTAAAATAATAATAGAAGTTGCATGAATGCATTCATAAAATAATATTGCATTTTACATGCATACATCATTAAAATAATAATGCATATTGCATACATACATTATAAAAAAAAATTATGCATCATTACAAATGCATTAAAAGCGTTTCTCCTTGACCCAAATTAAAATATCAATTTAATTTAATATTCCATTTAATTACTTAATTTAAGTATACTTTTGTTTAAGTACTTCTATGGTGTTTGCCTGTGCAAAAGTAACAACCATAATGCTAGGTTTCCGGGGTGTTGCTATGCAGTGGCTAAGGTGTTGTTCAGAGGGATTTCAAAGCTCATAAAGGTCAAAGTACATTAACCTGAAGAGTACAGCACAGCAGAAATACTGTAAACGGAGGGTGAAGACGAAACCCTTGTGTACAGGGAGAATGGATTGTGCTGCTCGGTGTTTTTGTAATCGCTCAGACCACGTTCAGACAGTGACATTATCTGCCAGCTCAACACTTCAGGACAGATTTGACCTCAAATTACATAAGAAACTTCTGACTACAGCACATGAACACGTTGCACAATACACTCCCATTTAGTGTGCTAAAAATATCTTATATCTTGGTATTGCATAGTCCTATCATAAATTGCTTACAATAAAAGGCTTTGCAAATGATGACAACATGATTAAACTGTGTATACTTGAACTATTTGTTTTTGTAGTATGTATGCAGTATATATGCAGTGCACTGAGTATGTCTAAAAAAAGCTATTAATCAGCATTTCCATTCATTTAAAAGGCTGCTCAGCTCATTCATGCCACCTTGGAAGTCTGCAACTTGCATACTGCTATCTTTGCTCATAAGCCAATGGAGCTGAAAGAATACACACCACTATTTTTAAATCGCCATCAGTAAAAAAAGGGTGTATTTTTTTAATGCATCTATCAGCAGGCGACATTTTTTTAAATTAAAAATGCACTGTAACTATGTTTCTAACTCTCACTGATTTAAACATGCAATGTATTGAGGTCATGTGACAGCAAATGTGGCATACTACTATTTGAAACATTTGTATCACACATACAATTTAAAATTATAGAAGTGAATCTGAGTTCAAAAGCAGCCATTTTGTCATTTCCCTAAATTATTGCATTATTGATTCTGCTAAAACTGCGAACCGTCTCTATTATTATTTTACTGCAGCAAAACTAGTACGCAAAACATACTCATCAGCATACTACTATACTAGTATTCCATTCATACTGTAGCGCAACCTATATCACATTACACACTGAAGAGAAACAGACAAAACACTTTGTTTTTCGCAGTATGTTCTGTTTAAGTGTCTAAACCCTGCTGAGATGAGACTAAAAGACTATGTGATTTAGAGACACAATGCTTAAGTGTTCTTGAGTAGCTCCTGACGTCAGGAACCAGAATCATTACAGGCAGACGGCGAGGGTTTGCGTTCAGCCGTACAGTAACATTACAGCCAGGGCATAAAGGCCCAGGGAAACAAAATCAATCCGCAGGAGAGGAGAGAGATAAAAAAAAACAAAAAAAAAAACACGGAGAAAGAAGCGTGTTTGAGGACAAACCTGAAAGCGTGTACACAAGAAGTCAGAGGAAAACAAGTAATGCTATGAAAAGAGACGTGGAGAGTAGGATCAGAGACACATGGAAGCTCTCAGACTGAGGTTTCACTTCAGTATTGATTAGTGATTAACACTCTCCTCTGGGGCGGCCGATCCACTCCAAGGGGGCTAACTGAATCTCGTCTCTCAGTGAAGTATCCTGGGATATTTACACACACACACACACACTCACTGTGAGCTGGAGCTGGTCTCTGATGTGCATGTTTATATTGACGTCCACAACAAACTATTTCTATTCGAGATTTAGTTAGCATTTCTAAATTAAGAACACACAGATAATAGGAATGTGTGTGGTGAGACACGGTCTGTAACCTTTCATGTTTGTGAATGTAAAAGGTCTGCAAAGTTTCAAAGGTCATAAGTAATTCCAGGCTCACGTCTTGCACAAACCTATGTAGGTTTGTGGCTAATTTGCATAATGGCCGTCTATAGTTTTCATTGGCTGCTGGAGAACAACATCTACTTTGCTCCGCCCTCAAACACTGTAGTCGTTTCTGAGACTGGACGAGTTTGGTTTGAGAAGACGCTGTTTTCTGTTGCCAAAGCAAACCCACTTTGCTCCACTTCCGAAGGACGAGATTGATGAAAAGAAAAACCGACGCCATTGTTCGTATCACTGTGTATAAAGTTCCGAGGAAGAGCTGAAATTCAGATATAGTAATGGGCGCTTGGTTTCTGACATGCGCTGTAAGCTGTTGACCAATCACAGCAGACTGGGCCATCTGACCAATCAGAGCAGAGCAGGCTCTCGGAAAGGCGGGGCTTAGAGAGACTGAATCCCTGATTGAACTGTTTCAGACACTGTGAGACAAGAGCTGATGCTATAATGTATATTATAAGAAAATAATGTGTTTTTTGCATGGATGCATGTAAACCTATTGTAAGAGACCTCAAAACAAAATTAAGAACCTTTAAAAAAGAATAATAGGGGCACTTTAATGTTTTAGAATTCTAGCGTTTATTTGTGTTCTACACGCTAAAAATAGTTCCAATTAGAACCCAAAACCATTTAGAGTTGAATTTAGAACAGTTTATTCTCTACAGCAACATATACTTGTGCTTTAAAGAATCCAGAAACCTAAAGACTGATCTGAAGAACCTATCATAAAAATCAATCAACAGTGTAATAAATGTGTTTAACATTCAAGAATAAAAAAAGTGTATGTGTTCTTGTATATGCTGGAAATAAATGGTGTAGGATTTACTTTCAAACTATTTTCAGAAATGGCAAGCAACACATTGAATTTACCATTAAAATATTTTGCATGTAAAATATACTCTTCGAAAAGCATGATCTGGGAGACTAGAAAATGTGAACTGGCTTGTGTGTGTGTGTTCAACAGTAGTGTACAGTAGAGATCTAGTACAGTTGAATGTGTGCAGGAGAATAAAGTGCGTACTCACAATCAGTCCTGTCCTTTTCCGTGCACACAGCATCCCACACAGCCCGCAGATAAGAAACTATGAGAGACAAAACAGGATCGGTCATATTTGATCAACTTAAATGAACCAAATGAAAGTCCGAAATAACATGAATGGAATTGTGACAAAATTATTTTACTGGATTCAGATGAGTCGGTGTATATAGGCTAAGAACTGAACCGGACACAAATGAAGTTATATGAGTTAATGAAGGAAAGATCTCACATATATCACAACCTCACACAACACCAGACAACGAGTCTTATCTGACATTTCTAGAGCAAACCGAAATAGTATTTATCTGTGAAGAAAACAACAACCTAAGACAACTTTTTGATGAATCATTAAGTTACGACATTAGAAATGTTGCCATTCTACTCTATAGGTCGGATTACCATACTGTACCATGGTACAAGTATCAGTTACATCACTGTATACTATACACATGATATTGCCTAAATGGTTCTTCTTACAAAAATACCATGGTAGGCTACTATGGATGCCCAAAACATGTTACCTTTTGACTGACAACAAATCATTTTTAATCAAATACTGCACAAGCATTCAGTGGCTGCAGAGTTTTGCTAGAACAGCTAATTTCTTGAAGCTGAATAAGACTAAAAAAAGTGAGACGTACACACACTCCGCTCCATACCGGAGAAGCGTCGCCCTGCTGGGTCTTGTGCTCGGCTTTCGCCCGGATGATGCCCACCGCGCCCAGGGCGATGCTGGACACCCCGAGCCCTATCTCCAGCGTCGACAGAACCAACAAACTCCAGATGATCTTCCGGCTGCTGCACATCTTCGCTCGGGCATCCTTCCTGACCGGTGCGCAAAACGCTTCACTCCATGTCTTCACAGATAAACACACATTAAATCCAGAAAAGTCTGCAGATGACATCAACTTAAGTGATTTCTCCCCAACAGATCAGTGCGCAAAGGCGCTCTCCATGGTGCGTTAAGGCCACCAGTTTAACTTTACCCTCCTCCTCACTCTGTTTACCATGCTTCTGGTCCTGCCCCATGTGATTTCCCTCAGTTTAGACAGAGTAAATGCTCCGCCCACAATCACCCCCGAAATTCTTTTACATTGCTGCAGTGGAGAGCGCTTCTAAAAATCGCTATTTAATTTCATATGTAACGTAATTCGTTAGAGGAATAATTGTTACTAACGTTCTAAATCGATTCTGGCGGGAGAAGTTTCGAAGAGCGCAACACTGTCAAACAGCGAAGCAGGTGTCCTCACGTGCGCGCGCACAAACACACGGTTATGCGCAATGGTGCGTAAAAGCGCTGATTGTGGTAAATGTACCCCAGCCGGGCATTTTATTGCATAAAACACCCGAGATGAACACCTAACGACGGCACATGTCAGCACAGCATATTAAGACATTCGATTACATTTCATTAGAGAGGTTTTGAGTGGAGCGAATCCATATAGTCCTCTTGGAGAGCTTTATATATGAGACTAAAACCATAAGCGTGCTGTTTATGGGCACTTTTGTAGCCTTTTTGATGCTCTGTGATTATATTTGTGGAAGTTCCCACACATTACCAAACGCGCAATTGATGCCTAAAACATTTCTAGGGACTTCACAGAGAAAAGCAAAAAAAGCAAAATGGACATTAATGTCTTAAAATTACTTTGAAATTGTTGCTTATAGGCCAGGCAGGCAGTCATGGATTCCTATAAAGCAGATTTATGCTCATTGTGCAAAGCATGTTATCTGCTGAGCATTATTGTGCATTACCACAAGCATTTTGCTATCTAAGGCCACACTCACAATAAATGTTTGATCATTTTTTGCATTATCCCTTTCTCACTGTTTGGCCAGAAAGGAAAATTGCTGTCTTGAAACAAAATAATTTAATTTATCCAAATAAATGGCCTCTCTAAATAATTAATAACCAGGTTTCACATAGAGAATTAAACAGAACACTGCAAACAGTTGCTCTGTGAATGTCTGTAACAGACTGTAGCATCCGCTCATTAAAATAACATCATAACAACACAAATGTAGAAGCCTGTCCTCATCTACTGCAGTGTGTGAAGGGTTCATCCCAAACCTAAAACTGCAACTTTCTGTTCGCCTTATACCGTAACAACAGCAGCTCTAAAACAAACAGTGCTGATATTGAACAGTTTCACTGCAGTCATATTTTAGGTAGCCTATATTTTTTATCGATCTACATTATATTATATTTACATTACAGTAAGTATTTCAACAAAGCAAACCAAGTCAGCAAAAAAAAAAAAAAAATTGAAAGGTTTGCCCATCTGATTTCCAATAAACAATATCAACATCCATCATTTTTGAAAATAGAGGTTAATTGGGGGTTTTCTTTGCTAACTGAATAATCAATATTCTTGAACAAATACATTTGAAAATGAAAGAACTTCTGCCAATTGTGATAGAACATTATGTACAAAATTCTGACAAAAATAAAATATAAAGGCAAAAATAAGTTAATTTGTCTTTTATAAGCAGCATTAATGCAGGCACACACACACACACATATATACTGTAAAAATTATATGACCAACCAATAAGTTGACAACATACATTTTTACATTGCTTTGACTCATCAAAATGAGTTAAACCATTTTCAACTTTTTATAAAAGTTATACAAGATTCAACACATTTTTAAGTCAGTTTAATGTAATTTATAATAAACATCACATCCAAGTTGATTCTACTTAAGGCAGAAACCTTTTTTTACAGTGATATCAAAATTGTTAACATTTGTTCACAATTATTACCAAGTCACATCAAAATTGTGTGTGTGAAAATGTATACAATGTAAAAAATAAAATGCCATTTTTTACGGTAAAATACCGGCAGCTGTGGTTGCCAGAACTTATGAATATGGTAAAAATATATAGGCCTACCATAAAAATATGGTACAGGCATTATTGGTTTTACAGACTTCACTTAAAATTTACAGTAATAAACCATATTTGTTTATCTGATATAATGTTAATTTACCAACCTATTTAAGTATTAATAATATATCTGTTTTATACCATTGTAATACACTGACAGCAGTGATGAACGTCACATGATAAATCAAAGCTTATCACAAGCAGCTCATCCACGAGAAAATGAATACCATTATATAGAAGCTGCACAGCGTCATTCGCACAAACACTAAACACCATCATGGTAACACATGAAATTTTAAAAATGCAATAAACATTAATTTAACAACATTAAATGTAACACAAAACTCTAATGTACATAACTGATAAGAAAAGAACTAAGCAAACTAAGAAGAAACAGTTATTTCAACAAAAATACATCAAATGTGAAGTGTCACGCAGGGAATTGTGGGAATGTCAATTTACGGTTTTTCACTGTAAATTATACAATGAGTTGTTCTTTTTCACTTTCAAAAACTGTAAATTTAACGGTATTTTACAGTAAAATTACATTAAATGTACCGTTAGATCTATCACAGTAATTTACCGTATATGGTAAGGAAACTTTCTGTTAACCAATTAACAGTTTTACCTCTTAATTAACAGTCTTTTACCGTTAAAATCACGATCAATTTTTACAGTGTATAACTTTTTTCCTAATTCCTATAATGGAATTATTTGGCCATTTGCATACAAGCCTTAAAAATGCTTTTACATCAGCAAAAAAACGTAGCTTTTGCTGTCAGGATTTCTGGATTCCTGTATAGTTTGTCTGCTAATCTGCTTGGGAACATCAGCTGTCTGTAATCTCAGCATTGATTGGATAACAAGACACCCCCGTCTGCTGAGTCATCAAACCAGCGCTTCTCCACCTTCACCAGTGTGTCCGTGCTCTCCTCCCTCTCTCCCTCTCCTGCAGGGTTTGTGGGAATGTGAAAGTGCTGGGATGATTGTCAGTTTCCAGACCCAGTTGTGACCGGTGATCTAGAAATAGCAGGGTGGAAAGTGTGGAGATATTTTTAGAAACTGCGACCAATGTGTAAAGAATAAAGAAAGCAGGGTGTATTGTTTGCTCTTCAGGTTCTGCTGTGATATCACATTTCTGAAAGATTGTTTGTGCTGCATATTCCTGTGAGGACCAACAGTTTATCACTTGTTAGCCCCCTTTTAACCACAAAATGATGTAGTTACAGCTTACCAGACAAATTCATTCATATATCTTTTTTACTTTCTGAAAAGGACTAAATAAGGATGCACATTAATCCTTAAAAGTCCAAAGTCAGGTGTGAGATATTGGATACCTCTTGCTTCTGAACATAAAGGCATTATGGCGCGTTCACGTGCTAAATAATAATATGGTAAATAATTAAGCCGACGTGGAAAATGCACATGAACACCCCCTCATGTGGTTTTTTCCACTGGGCAACTCGTAGAATATTTTTAAAGCACGAGTTGCCGAGATGAGATAACCTTTGACCTTTTCAAAATGGCGGAGAGCAACGCGAGAGTCGTGAATGGTAAAAATATGAACTATTCATGATCTAGAAAATATACAGCATATTATTTACCGTTTGAGTTTTGATAAATCATTTTCTTGCTGTAGCAGATGACTTAAGCGATCTAAAATAAAATCCCTCTTTTTACACATTACAACAACGAAAGCACTTGTACGCAACACACTGGTAAATACCAGTTCACAAGTGGAAAATATCATATTTCCCATAGCACGTGAACGCACCATTATTGCTTGTATTGTAGGCTATGAATGATGGGAAATATAGTTTAGCAAATGCAAGCCTCTTGCCTATATGAGTGATGTTTTCTGGAAAGTTTAATTACTATTTTTTTCATTCAAAATACACAAAATGTGTACAAAGTAAACTTTACAGTCAACTAATTATTATGTAATTGATATGCCACCTGACTTAAAGGCTGGACTGAAAGTTTCTCACAGGTAGAAACAGCATTGTGGTGGTGTTTACATGCAATCTCATAAATATGATCGTTCCAGCATGATTGATCTTCGAAAAGAACAGACAAGTCCCTTAAAATGCTGAAGATCAGAATATTTCACGAGAGCCAGTAATTTCCCCTCCCGTGGCGGTTCTGTCCTGTCGTTTGTCCTCCTGTGTCTCAGTATTAACTTCCATTAGCATCACTGCAGTAGGACAGAAGAGCTGCTTATACACGCGCTCTCACATCCTCCGTCTATTTATAACCACCGCAGTCTGTTTGTGTCTGTTCGTCCTCCTCCTTTCTCTTCCTCTTTCTCCATGTAAATCACCATGTTCCTGTCCACTTGTAATCTCAGCCCCGTTCCTAAAAGGTGAGCTGCCTTGGCGTTTGCCTACATAGACGGCTACTAGGGATGCTTGACATTTTTAACCCATACCAGACATTTGAACACTCATGCTGGAATAGAAAATGGCCCCAAACTGTTCCCACAAAGTTAGAAGCATAGCCTTGTCCAAAGTCTTGGTATTCTGAAGCATTAAAGGGTTAGTTCAGCCAAAAATGAAAATGATGTCATTAATGACTCTCCCTCATGTCGTCCCAAGCCCGTAAGACCTCTGTTCATCTTAGGAACACAGTTTAAGATATTTTAGATTTAGTCCGAGAGCTTTCTGCCCCTCCATTGTAAATGTATGTACGGTATACTGTCCTTGTCCAGAAAGGAAATAAAGACATCATCAAAGTAGTCCGTGTGACATCAGTGGGTTAGTTAGAATGTTTTGAAGCATCGAAAATACATTTTGGTCCAAAAATAACAAAAACTAGGACTTTATTCAGCATTGTATTGTCTTCCGGTTCTGTTGTGGATCCGCGTTCAGTGACGCCGCTGACGTAAGACGCTGCTGACGTGTGTCTGGTGCGTCCGTGTGTTCGGGTTCAAATAAATACGCCTGGGCAAAAAAATGCAAGTCTTCCTCTGTGTGGAAATCCTTAGACATGTTTGTGAAGATTGTTTTGTTTCCAGCGTGCGTCTCCCTCAGACTGTAAACGAAGCTCGGGCGCACCAGACACACGTCAGCAGCGTCTTACGTCAGCGGCGTCACTGAACGCGGATCCACAACAGAACCGGAACACAATACAATGCTGAATAAAGGCGTAGTTTTTGTTATTTTTGGACCAAAATGTATTTTCGATGCTTCAAAACATTTCATTTTTGACGGAAATAACCCTTTAATATTTCCCTTCACAAGAAGGGGCCAAGAAGCCCAACCCCTGAAAAACAACCCCACACCATAACCCCCCCTCCACCAAACTTTACAGTTGGCACAGTTCAGTCAGGTAGGTAACGTTCTCCTGGCATCCGCCAAACCAAGACTCGAAACAGAAAAGCGTGATTCTTCACTCCACAAAACAGGTTTCCACTGCTCCAGTGGCAGTGTGTTTTACTCCATCTGATGCTTCCCATTCGTGAAGCTCCCGCCGCAAAGTTTCTGTGTTGATATTAATGGCAGTGGAAGTTTGTATCTCTTTAGCTGTGGAATCAGCAGAGCGTTGGAGACTTTTACACACCATGTTATCCCGCTCTGTGACTTTTCGTGGTTTTCTACTGCTGTTTGAAATGCTTCCACTTTTCAATAACACCACTTACAGTTGACCGTGACATGAAATTTCACTAACTGATTTATTGCAAAGGTGGCATCCTATCACAAGTGTTTGTAAATGCAGACTGCATGGCTAGGTGCTGGATTTATTACACCTGTGGTTGGAATTAAACATCTGAATTAATAGGTGTGTCCTGAATGTATAATATTCATGCCTCATGCTTCTAAGAGTACGTTTACACGACAACGATATGCTTAAAACGGAGAAGTTTTTCCTTTGAGTTTTCCGCGTACAGTACAGACGACGCCATTGTCAAAACGATCCACATTCACACGGTGAAAACGACTAAAAACGCTGTATTCTGCTGCCAGGCCATTAAATGGCGATGAAACACTATAGATTGGACACGTAATAGAGAGCCTAAGTCCCTCCCCTTCCGGTCGACCACCATCGGACCTTATTTCGGAAAAATATTGTATGGTAGTCAATGGCGAGAGACAACAAATACTTTGATCTCGTTTGAATTGTGCCCTGAATTACACATTATGATGTTTGTCAATTTAAAAGATACATTTTAAAGTCAAGAAAGTCGCAGTTTGATGTAAAACTGTTGAGGTGTAAGACTGTGATAATACGTAATTACAAAGACTACAAACCCCAAAGGCGCACATTTCCTCTCAATGAATGAAGCTAACTTTACTGAAGCTAACTTTACTGAAGCTAACTTTACTGAAGCTAACTTTACTGAAGCTAACTTTACTGAAGCTAACTTTACTGAAGCTAATGATGGTAACTTTACTGAAGCTAACGTCTGTCATTTTTTCTATAGTCTTACGTTATAATCGTAACGTTACGCCGTCATGCCTGAGTGTTTTGTACCAGACTGCACACACACGAGCAGCGGATCTCGCTCGTTGTTTCGCTTCCCGGGAGATGTAGTTCATTGCGCAATTAAATCAAGTTTTAATCATTTTCAAATAAAACTTTTTATCCGTTTTGGCCGCTCATTTACACGACAACGGCGTTTTTGGTGCCTGAAAACACAAACGTTTGAAAACGAGTTTCAAAGTGCACGCTTTTTATAACGGTCTCCATATAAACAGCAAAATCGTGAATCTCTGAAGACGATGACGTCACGCACATGCGCATTACGTGTTCGATCTAGTGTTTCATCGCCATCTACTGGCCTGGCAGCAGAATACAGCGTTTTCAGTCGTTTTCACGGATCCGTGTGAATGTGGATCGTTTTGACAATGGCGTCGTCTGTACGCGGAAAACTCAAAGGAAAAACTTCTCCGTTTTAAGCATATCGTTGTCGTGTAAACGTACCCTGAAACCCGTTTTCAAAAATGTACGTTTTCAGGCACCCAAAACGGCGTTGTCGTTTAAATGAACGGCCAAAACGCATAAAAAGTTGTACGTTTTTAGTTGAAAACGGTTTCATGTAAACAGCCCCTCAATTAATCATCAATCATTTGTTTGCAGGTGTCACATTGATTTTATGTTTTATCATCTAGTAGTGCAATGACATCCAATATATATTTTAATGTGGTTTAAGTGTCGAAATACTTTTGCGGGGCCGCCGTCACATTATTCGACTTTAACCCCATGATGTTTTGACTCTTTGCATCATTATACAAGAGCTCATTTTCCCTGCGATAACTATGTCAGTTTTGTCACACTGTAAATGTGCCCATGTCACGGATCGCCCTGGAGCCTTGTTTAATGGTCCACAAGGGAGTGCTTGAATCTGAAGGGGTCCTGCCAACATGCTGGTTTATTGGCACATAGTGAGAAGATCACCGCCTGTGAACGCGTGGGACCCGGTTATAATGATACGGCCGCTGCTAACAACCAGGCTCAGTTAACTTTAGAGTTTCAGTGTTGTTGTGTGTTCCTCTTGTAATCCATAATTGTCAGTGCCTTGTTATTATGTGATGCTGTTTGCTACGTCAGTGACCAACCCCGTACTTGAGTTAAAGTACAGATCCACTTTTGAAATATGACTCCAGTAATATATTTAAAATGTCTGCTTCCCTTCTTTCTGCTGCTAGAAAGAAATGAGAAATTTGCCTTTAAATGCAGCCAAACTTGACTTCATGCACTCAGAATATTTGGACACTATGCACAGATTAAACCAGATAATGCGAATGTTTGGAAAAACCATTCTGAACATGTTTGTATAGTGCAACAATGATGCAAACAAGCTTGGGAGAGCAGTGTTTTTATAATGAAGATATTGAGTGCAGCTATTAATCTTTGTGTGAGCTGTGCATGGTTAGTTCAGGTTTGGCTCAACTTTCTTGTCAGCATTAGCAAAATAAGCTAAAACTTCTTACATTTGCAGAATCTGACAGAAAATCCCTGTTGGCCATTGACAGTTCTCACATTTAATGCAGCAACGGTCCTGGGAAAAAATCGGGGGGACATGTAACTCTTCAACACACAGCCATCATGAAAAAGTAGAAAAGTATGAAAAGCATGAAAGTATGAAAAGTATTATGTAGTATATATATATGAACATACAAATGAATCAGTTTGCATATAGGCCTAATGTAATGGCAATGAAAAATTGTGCATATTTACACATATTTTGTGTGTGTGTGTAAATTCACCAAAACATGTTTTTTGCAGGTATCTCAACGTGGAAATTCACAACTTTCACTTTTTGAGGAACTTTTAGTTGTAAATAATCCTCACGGTTATAATGCCCTAGGATGTTTTAAAGGAAGTCCTGCACTGGTCAGGAAACAAGGACTCGGGGGTCGTTCTCGTATCCCTGAAGAAGAGAAAGAGAAAGACAGCCAGTGGCGACCCTGCTTGAGAGAGCATGTTTTATCTGCGGGGAGATCGGTGCATTGTATGCTAATTGTTTGAAAGCACCATTTTTCTTCACACTAGTCAGCATTGGACACTTCAATATGCTGATGTTATAGGTTTCATGCAGGAAATTAATGCACACAGGCGAAATACTGCAAAAGATGTTGCACAAAGTAGTGAAAGTGTGAAAACACACATGCATGCTGACAGAATCAAGTAGAGTTTTCCTGTTCAAATAACTACATCCTTCTTTCATTTGATTGATTTCTGAAGGATCATGTGACACTGAAGACTGGAGGCTAATGATGCTGAAAATAAATATATGTTTTAGAAACATATGCTTTTATCCAAGTTCTGGAAATGTTATTGCTGAAGGTTTTCTGAACAATCAAACCGTCCATTTTTTTAAAAGTTTTAACAAAAAAAAAAAAAATGTCTTGACTGTATAAAATGATATGATCAATAATGTGTTTTAACATTACTTTAACTCATCGAAACAACTTTTTTATTTGTTTTATACAAGATTAAACTCATTTTTAAGTCAGTTTAATATAATTTAAGTTGAAATGACTTACAGCCAAGTTGATTGTGCTTAAAATTTTAAGGCAGCTGTTATTTCCCAATGTGTGTCGCATTCACGTTAGTTTGGACTCGATATGTTTTGTATACGCGGATTTCACGCAGCCGCCATTTTGAAATGGAAAGCGAGGCTCCGGTGGGAAGAACCCCGGAAGTACAGATAGACAACAATGCCTTGGACTACCAACCTGAAGCTGCTGCCGCGATTTACACTATTGGATGTTAATAACCAATATAAGATTATATATAACAAACCAATATTAATATAATAACCAATATTAAAGGCGACACTTCCGGTTTTCTTCCCACCGGAGCCATTTCAAAATGGCGGCCTTGTGAAATCAGCGTATTCACCTGCCATCATCACTCGTGTGTTGTCATGGACACTAATAACATTCAGCTGTGCACTCATCAGTCACCATCATTAACACCTGTATATGTTCATTTCTGGCCACATTTACACATAGCCGGGTATTTAGAGAAACGAATATTCCCCCCCTCCATTTTCAATAATAACATTGCGCACACAACATCGTTTTCAAAAAAGTTGTCATTTACATCAACCCGCATAAATACGCCGTCGGCGGTGTAGGGAGCAGGATAAAGCCCTGCAAGCCAATCAGATTCATGAGTGATTCATGCAAGCCAATCAGAATCCTCAGAATCGACAACAACGAATAACACGAGCGACTTCCTGTTCCTTTCAATACAACAAATATTCGCCTCTGCTCCTCGATATAGTAGAGCAGTTGTATTTGCAAATGCAAACAGGATAAAAGCATTTGCACAAAAGTAAAAAAATAACACCTTAACAGCATCCATGAACACTACCAAACAAACTGTAAACACAGGGCGCTCACATGACGTTAAGCATTTTCTGGCGCATAATGTGACGTTTGAGAACCTAAAACCCCTTTTCTCCCGGTTGACACGGCAGCACATAACCGGCGTTATCAGAAATCTCCACTTTGGCCGGAGTTTTTAGAAAGAATCGTTTTTCTGTGATAAAAACAGGGTTTTCGTGTAAATGAGAGGCCAAACCGCAGGGAAATATCTGCGTCTTCCCCTCGTGTACACGGGGCAATAGTGCCCGGTATTGTCTATGTTAAGTGTGTGTTGCTCTCTGTTCGCCTTTCTGTTGAATCTTTGGAGAATAAACCTTGGAATTGAATCGTATAGCCTACGTCTTCCTCATCTGTCTGCCAGCCACCACCCGTGACAATGTGGTCATCCAAGCATTAAGGAAACATATGAACTTATGACTTGAGAATATTACTTTTGAATGTTCTCTAAACATGAGACAAGCAGCAACATTTAAAAAACGTTAGATGAACGTCCAGCTTCAAATGTTTCAGGAAAATGCATTTCAGGAACGATGTATAAAAAATGTGTTTGTGCTAACATTTTGATCATTATTAAACACCAGACAACGTTTTATTAACGTTACTGCAAGAGCGTTTGTTCATAACTTTGAGAGAAAATTGCCAGAACGTTCTGAGAATGTTTCCTGCTAGGGCCTTTGTGAGCAAAAACATTAAAAAATCTTAAATATTCAAAAATTTTGACTGAATTAACAAAGTAAGAAGGATCACTTTTGGGAATGTTTTGGAGAACCTTATGGCGTCTCCATCGGATGTAAAACAATTGATCGGCTTCTTCCTGAACAAAATCCCCGTAGGTTTGACTCCAGCGAGTCAGATGGACTGAAGGGGAGGATGAGGAGGAAGAGGAGGAAGAGGAGAAGTGTCGTGTTGCAGAAGCCTCAGTGTTTGATGACTTGGAGAAAGTCACTTAACCTGAGATGAGCCGCGCAGCTGCAAAGACACAGAGATCAATGAGTCAGGTCCTCTGTGGAAATCAATCAAACTCCAGCTCGAATTAAAACACACTCCGACTGCTTCAACACCAGCGCTGTCTCAGAGCTTTCTCCTGAAAGTCCTTTGGAGGCACACGTGTGTCAATAGTTGAATACAGTACGAGTATAGAGCTGTAAAATGAATGTGGAGAAGTGATTAGAAACACTTTGACTGCAGACTTTAGTATCTTGGCAAATCTGAGCACAACTTCTGAAACTCCAGATAAGACACGTTTGAGAATACTGGAATCTTTTTCTCACACTGTAAAAATGATTATTATTTTTTGAAGCTATAAATAAAAACAAGATTATTGGCTGATTTGGGCCTCCGCGTAACCCGGTTTGAATCAACACCACCTTTTGCCCCTGTAGCGACGACCCTGAATGTATTCATAATGTACATCTTTTCATAAATAATTGTAACCAAAGTTAAAATGCATTATAATATTTGCAGATTCCTTGTAACATCTGAAATCGATTGTCACGTGTTTTAATGAATCATACTTTCTAAAGGTGTGACAATGAAGTATTATAATGTATGTGATTGCAATTTTTCATGATATCATACAACGCATTATAAGATGTATTACCAATATTTAATGCATTATAAAAGTTTTATGCATAAAGGCTTTAAATAAAGCCTCACCGGAAATACTATTTCAGTCTTCCTACTTAAAGTGTACACATTTAATTTCATATTTGCCTTGGAATATTTGCCTTGGAATATTTGCCTTCATATAACTTTGGAATTATTTGTGTTATTTAATTGCAATTTTTGAGTGAACGTTGTTTCAAAGTAAATCCTAAGCCTTTTATTTCAGTGCAGAGAACAACTATTATATTTAAAAGATCTCATTGGTGTTTTTTCTTCACTGCGTGTGTGAGACCTGGTGAAATGATTCTGTCAGTTTTTACACTTTTCAAAAACAGTGAAATAGCGGTCTAAGAAAGAGACCTGACAGCCCGTCAACAGACGTCCGAACGTGTCCGATCCTCTCAGCGGGACGGGGCTCATACTCTGACAGCATGAGTGTGATTCCATGTGAAGGACTGAGTTAGGAGAGAGCTTTACTGATTTACACACCAGTTCTTCATGAACGGTGGAACTTCTCTCGGATGCTCAACAACACGCTGTATATGGTGAATGAAAAACATATTAGTTTCACAAAATATTTTCACATGTTCATATAATACTTGAGTGAGATCATGTTGAAAACGCAAGTTTGAGAGAAACATGAAACAAGGTTACAAACAATAGTTCTTCCAGTAACGTTAACAGAACGTTCGTTCAAAGTTATCTGGTCTTTATTAGCGCCATCAAACATTAGCACGATACATCCCATACACAAAAGAAATATATTGAAATATATTTTATAGTGTAAAAAATACATGTGGCATTTATTCCAAATACATTGAAATATATTTGCATTGTTGTTCACTTATATTTATCATTTTGAAATATATTCTCAAATATAACAAAAATGAATGATGTTAAGTGTGCAATATATTTACATTTATAACGTAATGTAAAATGACAAAATATATGGTCATAAAATGTTTAGCTTGCTAAAGAAGGGTCGAAAATGTATTTTGATCATATCACTCTAAAAAATGCTGGGTTGTTTCAACCCAAATTTGGGTCAAATATGGACAAACCCAAATGCTGGGTTAAAAATGTAATTTAAAAAAATTACAGTTGAAAGTGAAAGTTGAAGTTGGGTTAAAATTTTAAATTACATTTTTAACCCAACATTTGGGTTTGTCCATATTTGACCCAAATTTGGGTTGAAACAACCCAGCATTTTTTAGAGTGTAGTAATTCCTCTACCTTTTCCCCTATACACAACAGTAGGCTACCATATTTCACTACTGTACACACAGCTATAATAAATACTGTACTTACATTTAAATGACTGCAATGTAAAATGACAGATAGTTGCTTTCCTAGGACTATTAGGCCATAGGTGGCACGTACCTAACTACACTACGTGCAATTATTAGATTTATTGTTGTTTTATTGACATCTTTCCTGAAGTCATTTAAATATTGAAAATATGCACAATATTTATGATGCATGTATAACAGTGACACTCCAACAGTGAAGTACACTTAAACAATAGATAACTCAGTGTCTAACACTTACACTGCACACACACTATTAAATAACTGTATTCAATTCTGAAAATATATTTCAAATGAAACCATTTGCAAAAGTTAAAACATATGAACATGTACGTATGTTGTTAGTAAATATGATGACATACAAATATATTCACATATTTAATTAAAATATATTAAAAATATATATATTTATTGGGCCAATTTCAAATATTTGCATATATACCAAAAATATATTCTGAAAATATATTTCAAATATATTTCTTTTGTGTATGGGATCATTCATTGAACGTTTTTCCGAAACATTTTAGTTGGATATAGTCTAATGTTTTTTAAACGTTACTATTTTCCGCTTCTTTCAGATGGTGCAGAGAACATTCAAACTAATGTTCCCATAATACTTGCATAATGATAAAACATTCCCTTAAAAAATATACATTTTGTATATTCTCAGAAATACAATTTTCATAACTTAATAGCAACGTTAGCAAAACTTAGAACACATTTTTGAAAGCCGGGACAGTGGAAGTGGAACGACAGCTTATTTTCCTTATACAGTCACATACATTTTATAGTAAAATCTTGAGCAGCAAATCATCATATCAGAGTGATTTCTGAAGGATCATGTGACACTGAAGACTGGAGTATGCTGAAAATACAGCTTTGATAAATTACATTTTACAATATATTCACAATTAAACAGTTATTTTAAATGTGACTGTTTTTACTATATTTCTGATCAAACAAATGCATCCTCGGTGAGCATTAGAGACTTAAACAAATTTTTAAAACATCATACCAACCCCAAACCTGTAAAATATGATCAAAATAACACATTTTGCTGTTCAGGATTTACTTGCCCATGCACAGATTAACTGTACACTTTAGAATGACCTTGTTTTTCTTTCTGATATTGTTAACTGTGGGAAGCATTAAACACAACCTGACATGGTGAAAACATGATCCGTGTCACGTAGCGAGCAGAAGTGCTGAGGCAAACTCAAGACTTGCTCTCTGAAGGACAACACGATGCCATGCCTGTGCCGTTGGGCTGTTAGCGTGAGACACTGTCTCCAGAAGAGCACAAGTCCTGACCATGACATCCTCGGCCCCGGTTCCTTTCAAAGCTGCCTTGGAAAGTCAATGAGGAAAACACTAACAGGAACGTTATGGCAAGGTTCTCTCAAAGTTATGAACAACAGGTCTTCCAGTAATAGAAAGTTCGTTCAAAGTTATCTGGTCTTCAATAATGTTCTGAAAACACAAAAATGTTATTTATCCACCTTTTTCCTACAACCCATGACGCTTTGCGCGAATTATGGGTGTAACTTCCGTTAAGCTGTGTAAACAATCAGTGAAAGGCTCGCTCTGAACGCAATACGTTAAAAAAGTGTCACAATGAGATGACATTAATCGACTCACCCTTCAACCATTAAAATTAAATTTAAAAGTTTAAAAGAATCAACAAGGTAACTTTCAGACCAAAAACAGCCCCAAAAGCGCGAGTCTTTGCTTAAATATCACTGTAGTAGGCAATTATATATCTGTATTATTGTATAACAAGCCTTAATCAAAAATGTTCATTAATTTCAGCATTACGTGACACTATATCAAAGTGATTTCCGTCATTTTGACAGATTATAAATTGCATTTACCTGTGAAAACAAACCTGGAAAGAGACGTGAGGATTTGAGGAGAATAACGAGAGATTCTTCGTGCGTTCCAGTGAATTATTAATGGAATATCGTAAATTAAATTCGGGAAAACAGACCACAGATGTGCCGCATATGTTGTCCTTTTTCATACTTTTACAGCGGATTGCAAAGGAAAAAATAAAAATCATCATGAGGAAAAGAAAGCAGCGACTGAAAAGAGCTCTTGCCGTAGATATTCTTGTTATAACATGTCACGTTCGAATACCAAGTATAACGTTATTCTTATGATGTCTGAAAACAAATCATGAAGGACAATTGACAGCTCATCCAGTCAAACTGACGGATCAGCTTTATTTGTAGGGCAACCTTACGAATGATTCATTTTAGCCATTTTGAATGGAAGCTCCCCAAACCGGAAGTGCCGCCCATAATTCAAAACGCAGTAAGGTCGTCAGGAATAAGGTGGATACATTGTTCATGGAACTTTTTCCTGAAACATTTTAGTTGGAATTTTATCTAATGTTTTTATCTTTTGCTAACATTCCCATTATGATCAGTTGGAATGTATATTTTTATCACAGCTTGACCATTGCAAGGACTTTTTTTATGGAAGGTTTTGTTAGTGGACATTTGTGCTTGGAGATATTCAATGAGACAGATGCATTATGGGAATGCTTTATTTAGGTCAGTTTTATTTAGTGTTGGATCTCTATTCTGACAAACCTTTAAAAATAAAATAGGCATGCATTATTATCCAGAACATCACAGTTTGATGAGAGCATGTTTAAAATGGCCGTTCTCTGTGAAAAACAATGACCAGAGAGTATGAAAGCTGGTCTAAGAGGAAACTATTAATCTTTCATGAATATTTGAAGTACTAGCTTTGTTTCTGATGTTTCTCCTTAAGGAGTTATAATTTAAAAATACACTAGATAATCAATAATTGACCTAGAGGAAAAGTATAGTGAAAATTAATGGACAACATTTTGTCCTGGAGAATTTTCATGAGAAATATTAGAGTTTAGACTATGATCTGATAATTTTAAGAAGAAAATACATACATGCATACATAAGCATTTATGTTTAAATGAATGCAAAAGTGCATAAAATAAATTCATAAATGCATATATAAATGTGTAAGTACGAAAATAAATGTGTAAGTGCAAAAAATGATTGCAAAAATAAATGCATAAATAAGAGCAAAAAAAAAAAGCATAAATGTAAGCAAGAAATGCATAATTGCAAGAAATGAGTGCAAAATAAATGCATAAACAATAAGTGTAAAAAATGAATGCCTAATAAATAAGTGTAAAAATGATAAGTGTTAAGTAAATAAATAAATAAGTATAAAAATCGGAGCAAAAATAAATGCATAAGTGCAAAAATTAATGCATACGTGCAGAAAATGTGCAAAATAAATGCATAAACAAGTGCAAACGTAAATGCATAGATGCAAAAAATAAGTGCAAAAATAAATGCACATTAAATATATCCATCCATCCATCCATCCATCCATAAAGAGTATATCCAGCTCAAAATGAACAAGAACAAAACTCTATTATTACTCCAATTAAGTAACATGCGATGTTTGGCTTCTAGATCTAGCTGCAGCCAAGAGGTTTAGGAGGAGATTGAATCAATAGCATCTGTTCTGATAGCTTCCTTATTGATTTGTGCAAAATGTTGGTGGCCTTTTGGAGAAAATGATGTCCTAATTTGCTCAGTGGGAGTCGGGAGAGATGGAGGTTGTGACTTGAGCTGTCGGATGTGGTTGTTGTTGGCGTTTGTGAGGCCCTTAGTGGATGTTTGATTCACTGCGGCCCTTTACCAAACTGTGACTGTTACCCAGATCCAAGATAAGATTTAGACTTGATTAGGTCTCTGGTGCCTTAAAAAGATTTTAGGTCATGGATGACAGATGACAGTATGTGTTCTTACAAACATTTCAGATTAAACAATGAGACGTGACAAAGGATTTCACTGTAGTGTAGAAAATGTTCCATCAATTTGTGTTGTAATGTTACATAAAATAAAATACTTTTTTAAACATAATACACATACTACAAATAGTTAAAACTATGAAAACATCATGAAGTGTCTCTCCTGAGACTGTAAAAACTGATATGAACTAAGAAATTCAGCTTGAAAGTAGTTAGTTGTTTCGTTTTCCCTGTTTTGTGTTTAAGGACTCTTATTTTGAAGTGCATTTTCTGTTCCTATTGTTTTACTGTTTCACTTCCTGTGTTTAGTTCCTGTTTGCCTTGTTTCCATAGCTGCCTTGTTTGTTAACATAGTTACCCTTGTTAGTCTCCATAGTGATTGATTATGCTCACCTCATAATGGCTGCTTGCAGCTTTATTTGTATTTTGATATTACTTTAAATAAACTGCATTTGGATCGATCTCTCCATTGTCTCTGACTCTCCAAGGTTACAGAAGTTGCCTTTATAATCATTCAAATATTTAATAATGGCTTCATTATGCACATCCATTTCTGGAAAAACCGAATTGCTTAGAAAACCTCTTCTTGCAAGCCACATGACTGAGGAAACAGTCGCATACCACCCATTTAAAAAGGGTTTCAATAACCAAACCCAAGGTATGAGCAACAGTGATGCTTGCTTTCTGTGACTTTTGAGGATGGTTAAAAACATCCACTGATGAATAAAACGCATCTCTGATATTCTCTCAGCCGTTACAGGACTGCTGACATACCAACAGTCGCTGCTGCCAGGTTTATGCTGGCATCACACTTTTCACACAATTTGGATCCACATTCAAATCCCAGGCTAAGCAGAGCGCCGCTGTCACGCTGTGAGGCGCTCACACTGTGTCTGTGAAGGTGGAGTGGCACAGCTCAGCGGGAGCTCTCCGTTTGCAGGGCCCGATAATGAACTGTAATTGCGAGGCTCAAGCTGGTCCTCTACGGGACACCTTTAGCCCCACTGAGACTCACTAATAGCCCTAAAGCTGCCTTCAACACTTCAAATGATCCCTTTATTGCGGTGATTCATTAGGCGACAGGTAGTTAAATACGTGGATTGAAGGTGATCCTCCAGAGATTAACGACTAATGACTCCAGCATTTCCTTACGCTGCCCTCAGGTCAGAATATAATACTAACATACAGCCTACTAGTACTATTTTTTTTTCTAAACAGTATTGATAAATATTTCAAACCGCAGTATACATGGTCAACATGACATCATGACTTTTGCGTAAACATACACGCCACTTTCTAGTCCAGTGGCATGTTATCTATACGCATTTTGAGCTATCCGCGTGTATCCGTGTATCCGCGTGTATGTCTACGCCATTAATGTCCGAGTGATTCTGCGTGTATGTACGTGCCGTTAAATGTCCGAGCGAAACGAAGCAAAATGTAGATCTACATCTGGGGAGCGATATTTTGCTTGCTGAAAAGCGATTATGCTTGTTGATAGCACGCCAAAAATGGAAATACGAATTGGCGTGTCATACACACGCAATTTCATGAGATCAGTCTGACATGGTTGTCACATGCATGTTAAAATCAGCAAGTGGCGTGCAGTTAATTTTCAAAATCAAAGGCAGGGTAGGTGATTTGTTCCAGAAATTGTTTTGTTATGCTGGTTGAAAGTCTCTTCACATCCTGATAGCAATCACTGAGTTAAGTGGTCTAAATGTATATATATATACACTCACCTAAAGGATTATTAGGAACACCATACTAATACTGTGTTTGACCCCCTTTCGCCTTCAGAATTGCCTTAATTCTAGGTGGCATTGATTCAACAAGGTGCTGAAAGCATTCTTTAGAAATGTTGGCCCATATTGATAGGATAGCATCTTGCAGTTGATGGAGATTTGTGGGATGCACATCCAGGGCACGAAGCTCCCGGTCCACCACATCCCAAAGATGCTCTATTGGGTTGAGATCTGGTGACTGTGGGGGCCATTTTAGTACAGTGAACTCATTGTCATGTTCAAGAAACCAATTTGAAATGATTCAAGCTTTGTGACATGGTGCATTATCCTGCTGGAAGTAGCCATCAGAGGATGGGTACATGGTGGCCATAAAGGGATGGACATGGTCAGAAACAATGCTCAGGTAGGCCGTGGCATTTAAACAATGCCCAATTGTCACTAAGGGGCCTAAAGTGTGCCAAGAAAACATCCCCCACACCATTACACCACCACCACCAGCACCAGCCTGCACAGTGGTAACAAGGCATGATGGATCCATGTTCTCACTCTGTTTACGCCAAATTCTGACTCTACCATCTGAATGTCTCAACAGAAATCGAGACTCATCAGACCAGGCAACATTTTTCCAGTCTTCAACTGTCCAATTTTGGTGAGCTCTTGCAAATTGTCGCCTCTTTTTCCTATTTGTAGTGGAGATGAGTGGTACGCGGTGGGGTCTTCTGCTGTTGTAGCCCATCCGCCTCAAGGTTGTGCGTGTTATGGCTTCACAAATGCTTTGCTGCATACCTCGGCTGTAACGAGTGGTTATTTCAGTCAAAGTTGCTCTTCTATCAGCTTGAATCAGTCGGCCCATTCTCCTCTGACCTCTAGCATCAACAAGGCATTTTCGCCCACAGATGCTCTGAAGGGAGGGTGGGATCTCATGCTTTCAAAGCTAACTCGCTATTGCTAGCCTCTCTGAAAATTGCCTAGCTTTAAGTATTTTTTTCAGTATTGTTAACTACGGGTACGTTTACTTGACAATGATGTACTTAAAACGGAAAAGTTTTTCCTTTGCGTTTTTGAAAAGTTTCGCGTACAGACAACAACGTTGTCAAAATAATCCCCGTTCACACGGATCCGCGAAAATAACTAAAACCGCTGTATACTTCATGTCAGGCCAGTAGTTGGCGATGTCACTTTGTAAAGAAACACACGTTTTTGACATGACGTCACCGTTTCACAAAATAATTTTTTGTAGTTTACACGGAGATGATAATGGTATCGTTTTCAAAATCTTATACTTTGAAACCCTTTTCAAAAGTTTACATTTTCAGGTCCCCAAAACGCCAATGTTGTGTAAATGAACCGCCAAAACGCATAAAAAGTCTTACGCTTTTAAAATGGCGTCGTGTAAACGGCCCCCTAAGACAGGTAGCCATTTTAACCTTTAACCCCAACATTTTAAATAAAACTGGCACAAAACATGTTTTTGTTTTATTTATTTTTTCCCCAATTTGTGACAAAAATGTTGTGATCCTACTTGAATTTACACTGAGTTTCTTTTCAAAGTTGCAAATAAAACAAAGTACGCTTTACAAGAAAATACTATTTGCGTCTTTGAGTTGAAATGTTAGAGTTGTGCACAGATAAATCATGTATATAAAAAAAATCTACATTTATTATAATATGAAAAATTTATATTCACTGCCCGGCCCCCCAAAAAAAAAAAAAAAAAAAAAGAACATGACCAAATATTGATGCATCAATTTTTGGTGAAGATCTTGTATTGTCAATTCAAGAGTCCAGCTCTCTGTAAAGTCTCCTCCAGAACATCCCAAACACTCTCAGTGAATTTAAGATCTGGACTCGTGTGTGGAAATGATTCTTCATGTTCCTCACAACCATTCCTTCACAATCTGAGTCAGATTAATCTTCCATCCTGGAATATGAACATGATGTGTTTCCTACATGTTTGTTTAAGAAATTAAAAAATGACACACTCCATCAATTAGGGTTAGACGAACTGTTGCCAAACATATAACATAATAATCACTGATGATCCAATCATAGACTCCTAACTTTTTGACTATTCAAAAAAATTTTTTTTTTTGCCTGGGCAGTGTATCAAATATTTTTCTAGCTCTCTCTCCATTTCAGGGGGCCTGATTGTGATTGTGATTGTGATGTTATGCGAGGAGGCGCTGCAGTCATAACTTCAGGTTCTGACACAAACACGCTGCAAAGCAACCAAACACACAAATTATTGTACAATCGATATTGCTCTCTGGAGAGAGTTCTTCGCTATGAAAGCCTTCACAACACGCTTTAACTCACTTTTATCGTCATCTCGTCGCTATTTGTTCATCAATACGACATTAGACACGATTAACCTTCCTGCTGCGAGACTAGACTCGCTCTTCAGAGCCTTTCTGCTTACTTTAGCACTCCTTCTGAATATAGGATTATAAATAGCACTGACATTTTAATCATCTATTAAATAGGAATGCATCGCTTGAAAGAGGTAAAAGCGAGTGTTTTATTGAATTTGGGATGATGGATTGAAGTCTCAAGTAAAATGTTATTGCTCTGGAGACTTTCACACTCTCTCCAGAGGAGACGCGTATGAGATCTCAGGAGAAGCCGGAGATTTGCTCTCTATTTAATCTCAGTGCTTTCTAGGAGAAATGATTGACACGATATCATTTGTTAACATTAGTAACATGAACTAACAATGGTTATCTGTCTGTCTGTCTATCTATCTATCTATCTATCTATCTATCTATCTATCTATCTATCTATCTATCTATCTATCTATCTATCTATCTATCTATCTATCTATCTATCTATCTATCTATCTATCTATCTATCTATCTATCTATCTATCTATCTATCTATCAATCTGTCTATCTATCTGTCTGTCTGTCTGTCTGTCTGTTGTATTTGATAACATTAATCAATGCACTGTGAACTAACATGAACAAACAATGAACAATAAAATTTTTATTAAAGCTGCAGTCCGCAGTTTTTCCTCTGTCGCCATCTCTGTACGAAATCTGCAATTGCAGTTATTCGCGCAATTATTAACTTTACATGAGTTGTGTCTCGGCACGGCACAGCGCGGATGAACAATGTTTGAGGAGACCGTGCGTCTGTCAGTCGCCGCGCCGGTGTCGATACTGGCATTCGCAATCACAGATTCTACTTTTTGGAAATATGACCAACATAATAATTTTCACCGGAAAATGTCATCTGAACAAGTAACATCCACTTTTGTTCTGGTTCTGACATTGCAGTAAATCGTGCTGATTAAATCTAACAAGCGCTTATATCACGCAAAACCGTGCAAATTATACTTTGTTCTCAATTTGTTAATGTTAACAACGTCAGCATTGCGTGACTAATGTCCTTCTGATATGTATCCTTGTTTTCGCATGGGTCCGGTTGCAGTCTCTTTTTTTCTGTAGCCACTCCGAAGTCCGAACGAAGTCTTTTGCATTTTACAGCGGGTGAATCTGTTGTCACTGGTGATTGTCGTTTGAACCTTTCTGGATCCGCCATCAAATTGATAAGTTTAATTATATCAAGTGCTGTGAGAAAAGGCTATAAATCTCCACCTCCAACATCCTCACACGCAATATACCCTACTAGCCGAGACTCTTCTTTATGTGGACAGATGTGTGTGTGTACAGATGTGTGTGTACAGATGTGACGTAATGACGCAAAGACATGCTCGAATCTCCCGCGGAAATCCACCGGTACCACTGGAATTAAAAACATTATAAGCTTACCGCTTTGAATCGAGCTACGGCAAGCAGAGAGTTTTGAACACTGGCTAGTTAGGCCTATGTATTTTCTCAAATATGTATTTTGGATAATTTTTAACCCAAAAAAAGCTACGGACTGCAGCTTTAAAGGTGCCCTAGAGTGTTTTTTTATATTATTTTATAATGTTTCCTGGGTTGCCCTTATAATGTTAGTATGTTTTTTAGATCAAAAATAGTCATAATTTAGAAATAAAAGGCATTTTTCCCACCCGGATTTTAGCCTCTGATTTGAACGCTCTGTTTGAAGGGGCGTGTCTGCTGTGTGGAACCGGCCTCTGCTGTGATTGGCTGACATGCTTGCATATGAAATAGCTATGTATTACATGTGAAACTCTCGAATACTTTTACTACAGCTATTATACGTTTTTACTATTACAGCTATCGAAATTAACGAATCGTGAGATGTTTTTAAAGTATTTAGATCTATTCCCATCACATACAATGTTGCTGTGATGACTGAGCATTGAGCAAGCAGAGGACAGTCTGTTGGTCGCGAGAATGAAGATCTTATCATTGCAATGCAGTTTCTGTTCTCTAATGCTTTCCCCAATGCAAACACGATCATGTAAATACAGTAAGAGCTTCGCTGTGCAGTGTAACGTGCGTCATTGAATTCATAACGAGTTTGGCAAGTGTCCAGATAAACTCGCGCTGTGGAAAGATTGTTCTTTGATCGCTTTCTGTATATAATTTATTCACAATTTAAATACGTTTTTTTTTTCATCCTACTAAAAGAAACGATGTGAAGTTAATATTTTAGTCACTGGCTTGACTTACTGATGCATAAACGATTTTGAGAGAAAGGTTACCTGTCTGAACTTGAACAATTACACATCAGAAAGTGTTGCTTGGTAGCTGATCCGAGGCCAGCTCTGTATTGGCCCAAGTTGAGGAAACAGTCGTCGGTGAAATGTTTGGAAATTTCCAGAGAAAATAAAAGTAAGCCATTGTTTCTTCAGAGGCTCGGATGAAGCAACTAAAAAATACTTTTGTGTTCATGTGTACATCCAAACACTGAGCAACTGCTATGCTTCGGCTGCGCAGTTTCGCCTGTCATTGAACATGGGCTGGCATATGCAAATTTGTGGAAGCATACATATTAATGATCCCGACTATTGCGTCACAGTCGGTATTGTGTGGAGAACCGACCGTTTTTCAGGGGTGTTTTTCATCAACGTGAATTAAATGAGAACGCGAAAACAGTCCAGTTTGAGATTCACTCTATGTCATGTCCATGCACTGAACTCTTGTTATTTGACTATACCAAGGTAAATTCAATTTTGAATTATAGGTCACCTTTAACATTAACAAAGATTAATATGGTGCTTTAAAAATATATTGCTTCATTGTTAGTTTATTTACTAACTTTAACGCATGAGACCTTATTGTAAACTGTTACCGAGATCTCATTTGTATTTTTCTTTCTGTTCTGGCTGCTCAGCGGAAATATTTCTGCACCATGGTGAATAAAACTACCCAGTTTTGTTTGGATTTTAAGGCATTTACCCAGAGGCAGGTCTTTCCCGAAGGCAATCTATTGTGTTCCTCAACTAACTGTAACCCTCAGAGATTCCACATCCATTAGTGACATTTGTGTGTTTGTGATGGTTTAATGATTTCAGCAAGAGGTGGATGTTTAATGAATGAACTCGTCGTTAATAATTGAAGAGTTTGGAATTGGCATCCAAACTCTTCCAGAGGGAAACGGGATGTGTTTCACTTTCACTGACCTCAGGCAAACGTGTGTGTGTGTGTGTGTGTGTTTGCTGGCGTACTCGATAGGATCAAACAATTCAGTCATCTCATCATGTCTGTTACTCTGTGCTGAGCCTTCACTTGTATTCTCTGCAATGCAGCAGCAACTAACTATCTATCTATCTATCTATCTATCTATCTATCTATCTATACATCCGCCTATCTATCTATCTATCTATCTATCTATCTATACATCTGCCTATCTATCTATCTATCTATCTATCGATCAATCTATCTATCTATCTATCTATCTATCTATCTATCTATCTATCTATCGATCAATCTATCTATCTATACATCCGCCTATCTATCTATCTATCTATCTATCTATCTATCTATCTATCTATCTATCTATCTATCTATCTATCTATCTATCTGCCTATCTATCTATCTATCTATCTATACATCTGCCTATCTATCTATCTATCTATCTATCGATCAATCTATCTATCTATACATCCGCCTATCTATCTATCTATCTATCTATCTATCTATCTATCTATCTATCTATCTGCCTATCTATCTATCTATCTATCTATCTATCTATCTATCTATCTATCTATCTATACATCCGCCTATCTATCTATCTATCTATCTATCTATCTATCTATCTATCTATCTATCTATCTATCTATCTATACATCTATCTACTGTATCTATCTATCCACTGTATCTATCTATCTATCTATCTACCTATCTATCTATCTATATCTATATATATATATATATATATATATATATATATATATATATATATATATATATATATATATATATATATCTACTGTCTCTATCTATATACTGTATCTATCTATATACTGTATCTACCTACTCTATCTATCTATCTATCTATCGATCAATCTATCTATCTATCTATACATCCGCCTATCTATCTATCTATCTATCTATCTATCTATCTATCTATCTATCTATCTATCTATCTATCTATCTATCTACTGTATCTATCTATCCACTGTATCTATCTATCTATCTATCTATCTATCTATCTATCTATCTATCTATCTATCTATCTATCTATCTATCTATCTATCTATCTATCTATCTATCTATATATATATATATATATATATATATATATATATATCTACTGTATCTATCTATCTATCTATCTATCTATCTATCTATATATATATATATATATATATATATATATCTACTGTCTCTATCTATATACTGTATCTATCTATCTACTGTATCTATCTATCTATCTATCTATGGAAAGTCCCCACTATGATGGAAAAACAAACGTGTGTGTGTGTGTGTCTTGTCTTATCTCAGGTGACATCTGCTGTGTCAGTGTCCATTCTCCCAAGTAAACAAGGCCATCATTAACAATTTATTCTCCCACACAAGAGACGAGTGACCCGCGCGTCTCCAGAGACCACAGGAAGTGCCCACTAAGGTGGTTTGGGTGAAATCGTGATGAACAGAACTCTGTGGCTTAACCGAGGAGTGTCTGAGGTAGTGGTTTATATTTCACTGAAGTGTAAGCGAGAAGTTTGTGGCCTATTTAACTGCGCAGAAACTCTGATGACACAAGTGGAACAAAATAGAGGCCAGTTAAAGAAAAGACTGACGTGTGTCTGAGTGCATTTAATAGGCTAAAGACCACCACATTTTTTTGGTAATAAATAATATTAAACATTTAAATACATAATAACCTTTTAAATATTACCTAAAAAGACTCTAAGACTCTTTCACTTGAGACAGGTAACCACCTATCAACCACTCAGAACACTCTACCATCAACACAATGTGTTTTGCATCTCTCTCTCTCTCTCTAGGCTCAATGAACCGTGAGCCACTGTGTACAGTAGCAAACAGACAGATGCAATTAAATATAGAATTATTTTTATATATTATCCAGTAGTATCTACTACATGCATGATGTTTCAATGTGGCAGGCTACAATTACTGGTGACCGGGGCTAGTTGTCACAGGTGCTATACCTCAATAACTATAAAGTTGTGCAGTAAATGGTAGTTCAAACTTTAATATTCTTGTGATGATGTGGCAAAACAAGTGAACACAGTAAAACGACACTGTCTGCTGTAGTAGTCAAGACTTGGTTTCTATATTATATCTTGCAAATATTCACTGGAGTAAAAAGAGTGACAACTATACCTAGACACGCCTCATTTAAACAAACAAACAAACAAACAAACTAACTAACTAACTAACGAGCATCAAATGTTTTTGCGGCTTAGCCACATGATGGCGCTCATAAAACTCTTAATCGATTATAAGAAAATAATATCCAGCTGTAGTAGCTATATTAAATATATATCTTTATATGTTGCCTATATATTTGAATACAGTTCCTTATAAAATACGTATTGTTCCTGGAATAAATACATCAGTATCAACTATATGAGAACCGTGTGATGTAGGGAAAATTTGCTGGAATTTCTATAAGTTATTTAACGCACAGACATCTGACTGGTTAATGTTATTAGCGTTAAAGTTCATGAAATGTCAGGACTGTGCCGTCACTCACTTCACTGTTGATTGTTGCTGTGATTCCCCTTGCTTTAGACTCGTCATTGTGAAAGACATCTAGTGGTCATTCCGCGCTCTTCACGCTCCAGCGCTCACTCCTGAAACATTCACAGGTGTCCAGGAAATGCGGGAGCATTACAGGTGCAGGACAGGGATCATCTCCTACGTGCCTTTCTTTTTCTCTTTCAGAGGAAAGTCCCTCACACTCCTGCATGCGCATGCTGACACAGAAAACCCCTCAGTAAAACACACGGAGATCCTGAAACAACAAAACGTGTAATTCTTTCTCAGAACTTCGGTGAGATCAAAGCTGAAGGAAAACATGTGCTGTCCATTTCCAGATAGAAAGTGACTGAATGTTTCATTTACCGAAGGTATCATCATAATCCACCTTATTTTGCAACGCGGAAGTAGCCTATCTGTTTTCTTTGATGTGCGAGACTTCCGATTCATCGGCATCTATATTTGAATTAATAAATTAGCTAACTGTAAGAATAACAATAATGAGAAGTAAACTGGAAAACTATTTCCGCTTCAAACCAATGTGTATATAATTACGACTATTAAAATAATAATAAATACCAGTTTGCAATATAAATCACTCAGCCACATAAAAAAATCATGTTTGATCAATCTTAATTCATAGTTATGACATAAAAAGTCGAAAATATGCGTCATAATTAGTGCATAAAACGATACAATTAAAATGATTTCCCCTTTTATCTCATAAATATGCCTATTTCATAATTAAGACTTTTTTTTATTAAGAAGTTATTATTTTGACGTTTCATCTAATTTCATCTCCCTTTGTGGTGGAAATGTAGCCTGGGAAAACCCAGGAACTGAGGTTGACTGACTGAGAAGCCAGGGTCTGGTTTTAGATTTCCAGGCTATGGAAATGGGCTTCCATTGCATATTGTTTTGTGTTTACAGTTAAAACTGGAAGCCTCGCACATTCAGGTTATAAATGGCTGTGCCTCTTACTTTAAGAATTAGATGGATAAATGGTATCAATATTGTTCATGTTTAAGAAATTATACTATTCCCATGGCACTTTTCTAGATAGATTAAAGGATTAGTTCACCACAAAATGAAAAATTCCTGAGAATTTACTCACCCCAATGCCATCCAAGATGTTCATGTCTTTCTTTCTTCCGTGGAAAAGAAATTAATTTTTTTGAGGAAAACATTTCAGGATTTTTCTCTACACCAAATCAATACAGTTTCAAAGGGCTATGGAGAGCTTCAAACGGCTTTGCACGTTCCCAGCTGAGGAATATGGTCTTATCTAGCGAAACGATCGGTCATAAAAAATACAAATAAAAACATGTATTTACTTTTTAACCACAATTGTTCGTCTTGTGCTGGTCGGCGACGCGCATTACGTCATCACGTTGGAAACGTCACGATTTTTTTTTATTTTTTAAATAATAATAAATTAAAACAAAGATGCCAGACGATTTTGAAGTTGGGGGAGAAAACGGGAGAAAATGAGGTGGAATTTTTCGCCCTTCCTTGCCTTTTTGAACCGGACTACACAGACTAATTATGACGTGACGCGTGACGTTTCCAACGTGATGACGTAATCCCTGGCGCGTCGCAGACCAGCACAAGAAGAACAATTGTGGTTAAAAAGTATATAAATGTTTATTTTTTTAGAAAATGAACGATCGTTTCGTTAGATAAGACCCTATTCCTCAGCTGGGAACGTGCAGAGCCGTTTGAATCTCTTCATAGCCCTTTGAAACTGCATAGATTTGGACTTCAACATGTTGGTTGCGCTTGAAGTCCATTGTGTGGAGAAAAATCCTGAAATGTTTTCCTCAAAAGAACTTAATTTCTTTTCCACTGAAGAAAGAAAGACATGGAGATCTTGGATGGCATTTGGGTGAGTGAATTATCAGGAAATTTTCATTTTGAGGTGAACTAATCCTTTAAATGCCTGCTGTGACTTATAGATCCATATACAGCAGCAGATTATGTTGCTCATTTAAATCCTTTCGGACTCTGGAAGAGTTTAATGCTTTTACCTTGGGTGTGTTCCTCAAAGAAATCAATATTTATATCTGAATTGTGACCACAGGCACTGTAATCCGATGCCAGCAGAATGTCTTCCGCCTCACTGTGGTGACTGTAAATTCCCAGTTTTGACTCAAAGTCTCTGGTTTCCTCCTATGAGAAAGGTACACATTACTGCAATCCCAGCTTGGCCCACCCACCTCAGTTCTGTTTTCACAAGTCAGTAGAGGAAACTTTAGAAAATTCAAGACTGACATGTACATCTGATAATACAGTAGTACATACTGTAATATATGATATGCAAATGTACAAAAATGTACCTTTAGGGGTACAACAGCTTGTAACCGGGGCATTGCCCTTAAAGGGATATTTTTGTTCCTTATTTACCAATAAATGTTCATAATAGTACCTTAAGGCTACATATTACTACTCTACGATACTAAAATGCACCTTTTATGGGGTAGATAAAATATAAAGATATATGTAAAGTATAAAGATATATAAGATAAAAGTACTGCCCTAGTGACAGGCTGGCCTTTTTTTGCGCATTTTTTTGACAGTGTACTGTTTATGATGATTCAAAATAGCCTTCACTTTTTCATTTGCTTTTAAACAAAAGCTCACACACAAAGACTTGGCATTAACTCAGCAACTAATTAAAGGCGCAGAGCGTAATTTCTATACCATACGTGGCAAGAGCTGGAATAGTAAATTTACCTTGATTTCTGAAGAAAATGTCATTCAGTAAGATTTTTTTTTGTATAAATGTTTTGAGTCTCTTCTGCTCACCAAGGCATCAAAATACAGTCAAATACAGTAAAAACAGTAAAATTATTAAATATTATTACAGTTTAAAATAGCTGTTTTCTATTTGAATATATTGTAAAATAAAGTAATTTATTACTGTGATCAAAGCAGAATTTTCAGCGTCATTACTCCAAATTTCACTGTCACACGATCCTTCAGAAATCATTCTAATATGATGATTTGCTGCT
Source organism: Tiaroga cobitis (assembly GCA_030578255.1). NCBI lineage: Eukaryota > Metazoa > Chordata > Actinopteri > Cypriniformes > Leuciscidae > Tiaroga > Tiaroga cobitis. Next base: position 41,267,106 of record CM060609.1, on the reverse strand, counting down.
CAAGAAACATTTCTGATTATTAGAAAGTTTGTACAGTTTTGTTCAGTTGTTGCTGCGTCATATTTTTGTTGATACCATGATCATTTTTTTGCTGAATATAAAGTTCAAAAGAACACCATTTTATTTGAAATATAAATCTTAAATGTCTTCACTGTCACTTTTGATCAAAAGTATTATGTCTTTCAAAAAAAAATCAAGCCATGTGATGTGACTCAAGCCAATAACAGCAACAGCAGCAGCAATAAAATCAGCAGTAGCAGCAATAACAGCAGCAGCAGTGATAACAGCAGAAGCAAAAACAGCAGCAGTAACAATAACAGCAGCAGTAGCAATAACAGCAGCAACAGAAGCAATAACAGCAGCAGTAGCAATAACATCAGCAGAAATAACAGCAGCAGCAGCAGCAATAATAGCAGCAGAAATAACAGCAGAAACAGAAATTACAGCAGCAGTGGCAATAACAGCAGCAGCAATAACAGCAGCCGTAGCAATAACAGCAGCAGCAATAACGTCAGCAGTAGCAATAACAGCAGCAGTAGCAATAACAGCAGCAGCAGCAATAACAGCAGCAGTAGCAATAACAGCAGCAGCAGCTATAACAGCAGCAGTAGCAATAACAGCAGCAGCAGCAATAACAGCAGCAGCAGAAATAACAGCAGCAGCAGCAGCAATAATAGCAGCAGAAATAACAGCAGAAACAGAAATTACAGCAGCAGTGGCAATAACAGCAGCAGCAATAACAGCAGCCGTAGCAATAACAGCAGCAGCAATATCGTCAGCAGTAGCAATAACAGCAGCAGTAGCAATAACAGCAGCAGTAGCAATAACAGCAGCAGCAGGAATAACAGCAGCAGTAGCAATAACAGCAGCAGTAGCAATAACAGCAGCAGTAGCAATAACAGCAGCAGCAGGAATAACAGCAGCAGTAGCAATAACAGCAGCAGTAGCAATAACAGCAGCAGCAGCAATAACAGCAGCAGCAGGAATAACAGCAGCAGTAGCAATAACAGCAGCAGTAGCAATAACAGCAGCAGTAGCAATAACAGCAGCAGCAGCAATAACAGCAGCAGTAGCAATAACAGCAGCAGCAGCAATAACAGCAGCAGCAATAACAGCAGCAGCAATAACAGCAGCAGTAGCAATAACAGCAGCAGCAGCAATAACAGCAGCAGCAATAACAGCAGCAGTAGCAATAACAGCAGCAGCAGCAATAACAGCAGCAGTAGCAATAACAGCAGCAGCAGCAATAACAGCAGCAGCAGCAATAACAGCAGCAGCAGCAATAACAGCAGTAGCAATAATAACAGCAGCAGTAGCAATAACAGCAGCAGTAGCAATAACAGCAGCAGCGGCAATAACAGCAGCAGCAGCAATAACAGCAGCAGCAATAACAGCAGCAGCAGCAATAACAGCAGCAGTAGCAATAACAGCAGCAGCAGCAATAACAGCAGCAGCAGCAATAACAGCAGCAGCAGCAATAACAGCAGCAGTAGCAATAACAGCAGCAGCAGCAGCAATAACAGCAGCAGTAGCAATAACAGCAGCAGCAGCAGCAATAACAGCAGCAGCAGCAATAACAGCAGTAGCAGCAATAACAGCAGTAGCAATAATAACAGCAGCAGTAGCAATAACAGCAGCAGTAGCAATAACAGCAGCAGTAGCAATAACAGCAGCAGTAGCAATAACAGCAGCAGCAGCAATAACAGCAGCAGTAGCAATAACAGCAGCAGCAGCAATAACAGCAGCAGCAGCAATAACAGCAGCAGTAGCAATAACAGCAGCAGCAGCAATAACAGCAGCAGCAATAACAGCAGCAGCAGCAATAACAGCAGCAGCAGCAATAACAGCAGCAGCAATAACAGCAGCAGCAGCAATAACAGCAGCAGTAGCAATAACAGCAGCAGTAGCAATAACAGCAGCAGCAGCAATAACAGCAGCAGTAGCAATAACAGCAGCAGTAGCAATAACAGCAGCAGTAGCAATAACAGAAGCAGCAGCAATAACAGCAGCAGTAGCAATAACAGCAGCAGTAGCAATAACAGCAGCAGTAGCAATAACAGCAGCAGCAGCAATAACAGCAGCAGTAGCAATAACAGGCTAATGTAACCCAGCTATCAGGAAACAAAACGTTCTGTCAAGGTTTTCTAAAAGTTATGAACAACCGTTCTTCCAGTAACGTAAATAGAACTTTCGTTCAAAGTTATTTGGTCTTTAATAATGTTCTAAAAAACATTATTTATGCACTGTTCATGGAACTGTTTTCAAAAACATTTTAGTTCATCAAATGTTTTTTTAAATGTTACTACTTGTTTCAGAACCTTCAAAGAACATTCAAAAGCTACATGCACATAATTTTTGGATAAAATGTAATGCTTCCTTAACGTTACTATAACCAATGAAAAAAGGGGTGGTTGATTATGATTTCACTTTTCTAACTTTAGTTAGTGTGCAATGTTGCTGCAAAGTTACAATGCTCAAAGTTCAAAGCAAAGGGAGATATTTGCTTTTAAAGAAATTTTTAAGGACTACAACAAATGGCTGCTAGGGACTACAAGACATTTCTCCCGGGTTAGTAACATCACCAACCCTAAAATTTACATAAACCGCCCCCGGGAACACGACTTATAGATAATCTTGACTGAATATGCTAATCAATGACTAGAAGATAACTACACATAAGCTACATAAATGCATCAACTAACCATTCAGAAATGTCCTGTTGCTTCTACATGTTGTCACTTCTTCTTGAGTCTCTCCATCATTGTCCGACTCCGGTTTGAATATAAACAGCTAAAAGTTTTTCAAATGTTTAGTGCATGTGTGTGTGTGAGGTAAAAGGACACAAGCTCTTGAAGCTCCGCCCCCTGTGCCGGGAGCAGAAGCTCATTTGCATTTAAAGGGACATACGCAAAAACGGTGCATTTTTCCTCACCCTCAAAAAGGGTCAATTTTAACATGTTATATAAAAATATCTGTGGAGTATTTTGAGCTAAAACTTCACATACACACTCTGGGGACATCAAAGACTTATTTTACATCTTGTGAAAAGGGCATTATACCACCCCTTTAATGGGAAAGTTAGCAAAATGTTCTTATAACATATTTTTGTTAACTGGGAAAAAACATTCAAAAATTCAAACAGTCTGACTGAACAGGCCTTATACTCTACAATCTGACAATCATAAATGACAGGGGGGAAAAATCATATGCACTGAATGTGTTTTAAACTCTCTGCTTCCTGTCCTGCTGTTTGCATTCTGGTAAGAAACCATCAAGGAAATAAACGTAAATGTCACAGATTGTTCATTATGGATCAGCATTATTTGCCTCAGACATTGTTTAATTAGTTTAGGGGAATTCTGTCAATGAAAGCCTACGCGTCTGACTCAGTTCACTTGTTGTTCTTCCGTCGTGTGGTCAGTCTGAAGCTCTGAGGACTCACAACCTGTTCTGAGCCGTCACATCTCTCTGTGGTTCACAAGATTATACACCATACAAGGTTACATCAGCACAAATCCTTCAACCTCTGGCAGATGATGAACGCAAACCTAAAGCTTAACCCACTAATTTTACGTCACAGTGTGGCAACCGTGTTCCACAATTATGATGAAATGACAGCGATTCCACATAGCATGAGTGGTTGACCGCTCACAGCCCACGCTGGTGATGTGACAGTATGCACTTGTAAAGACCATAAACGTAAAAGCGAGTGGGAGCGGAAGGAGATTGTTTGTGTCTGTTGGCCTGCTGGTGAAGTCCAGCATGTGGTTAACTACAGTATGACTGCTAGCTTGGCTATAAGCATGCTAAATCCCTCACCACAAAACACTTGTGGAATGGATACAGTGGGGATTTTTTGTGACATTAGATTAGCATGATAAATACACAGAGAATATGAAAAACAAACTAAAGATGTATTTATACACTGTAAAAAAAAAAAAAAAAATATATATATATATATATATATGATCAGTAAGTCATGGTAATTTGTTTTTACATTTAACTAATCAAAATAATTTTCAACTTGGTTGAAAATGAGATTGAACTCGATTTTTCGAATACAAGTATAAAATGACTTGTACAAGCAAGTTGATTGGTGGAATGTTTAGACAGACAGAGATAGATAGATAGATAGATAGATAGATAGATAGATAGATAGATAGGTAGATAGATAGATAGATAGATAGATAGATAGATAGATAGATAGATAGATAGATAGATAGATAGATAGATAGAGTTATAAAGATAGATAGTTATAAAGATAGATAGACAGATAGATAGATAGATAGATAGACAGACAGATAGATAGATAGATAGTTATAAAGATAGATAGATAGATAGATAGATAGATAGATAGATAGATAGATAGATAGATAGATAGATAGATAGATAGATAGATAGACAGACAGACAGACAGATATATAGATATATAGATAGATAGACAGACAGACAGACAGATAGATAGATAGATAGATAGACAGACAGACAGATAGATAGATAGACAGACAGACAGACAGACAGACAGACAGATAGATAGATATATAGATAGATAGACAGACAGACAGACAGACAGACAGACAGACAGATAGATAGATAGATAGATAGATAGATAGATAGATAGATAGATAGATAGATAGATAGATAGACAGACAGACAGACAGACAGACAGATAGATAGATATATAGATAGATAGACAGACAGACAGACAGACAGACAGACAGACAGACAGATAGATAGATAGATAGATAGATAGATAGATAGATAGATAGATAGATAGATAGATAGATAGATGCATTAACGAGAATATACAAGAAAAACATGCATAATTGTCATGAAAATAACGAGACAATGTAGAAAGAAAAATCCTATGGTACTCATAACAGCCTCAGTTTGCTCTATGCAAAATAAAATTGGATTTTGGGGTGAAATGTGAGATTTCCTCATCTGTTGCTCTGTGTTGTTTAGACCATGTGACGATGCATTAATCAATCAGTAATGAAGAATCAGTGCGTGGGTGTTTCCATTTTCAGATCTATAAATATGTCAGGGTTTAGTTGGTTTCACAGTGTGATAAACACAGAACAATCTAGAGGGGGAATTCAGTACATGTTCCCCTTTCAAAAGGTTTGCGAATGGCATTTAACATTTAAGGCCACATATAGCTCAAAATGTCACAAAGTTTGTGCAAAGTGCAAATGTGCAAATTTTAATTTCAGATCTACTGGATAAATGGCTAACTCTTTGTGATGTGCTGAATGGTTTTCAATTCAGACCCTGGAATTACAAAAGAAACATGTAAAATGTATATCTATAAAGTGCATTTATATAAATATTAAGTTATTATTAATTTTAGTAATAACAATTGCCATGTTATGAACATGCTAAATTGAGTAATAAATGTATGTTGCTATGTTTAATATGCAAATAAAAGTAATTTGGTTATATTGATAAAATGCACATCTGATATAAACAAATTACATTTATTTTCATATTTAACATTGCAACAGACATTTATCCCACTTATCACTCAGTTTATGAAAATGTATGTAATTTTGTTTTAATCAGATTTTTTTATCATATAAAATGCCCATCCGAATTATGTTTATTTTCATATTAAACATCGCAACCTACATTTATCGCTCAGTTTAGCCATTTTAAATATGACAATTAATATGAACTAAATGAATAATAACTTAATATTTATATGAATACATAGTTCTGCCATGTAACGCTGGATGGCGCAGGCTGATCGGCCCTTACTGTAACTCAATCAGCTTGCAATCACATCATTCTCTATAGGGCACAGCGGATTGGTTGCTGTGTATCAGTAGCCAATGAGCTCGCTGCTCAACCTTCAATACTTGCATTGTGCTTTCAGAAACCCTCCGCCTTCCCCAGCTCCACCTGTATAGATCTGCCACGTGTAACTCATGTACGCTTCAGTTTTACAATAGTCTGTATTGGCAGTAGCAAGCAGAGCCGGACATTACCGGAGTACATTTACTTAAGTACAGTACTTAAGTACAATTTTGAGGGATCTGTACTTTACTCGAGTATCATTTTTGGGGAGTACTCATGACTTTACTCAAGTACATTTGAGAGGCAAATATTGTACTCTTTACTCCACTACATTTCTATCCATAACCGTGAGTACCCGTTACTACTTCTAAAAAAAATAAAAAATGGAAAAAATAAAAATCTCGGAAACCCTCAATGTGTTGTTTCCCTCTCAAACTTGATTGGATTGTGCAGGCGCCACTGATTGGGACAGCCTATCAGCAATCACCTTCAGCTTTCCGCCAAAGTCAACTCCATGGTCAGATTTAGATAAGAGACATGGACGAAACAATGGATGAAGACGCAGCAGGTCCATCCCGTGAATGTGCCAACCCGAATTGTTCTGAATTGTTAAATAAAGCAACATGGTAAAAAGATGAAAATGACTTGATTTTACTTTCAATTCCTTTTACATTCTCCAAGGTATTAACATTAACATTTTTCATAACTCCATGTAGGACGTTTCTGTACATAAATTCTAAGCACTGTGGCAGTAGTAATGCAAAATTTTGAAAATGTACTCTTGTACTCTTGATACTCAAGTACTTTTAAAAACAAGTACTTCAGTACTTTTACTTAAGTAGACATCTGAATGTAGTACTTTTACTTGTACTTGAGTAAAATTTAGCAAGGGGTATCTATACTTTTACCCAAGTAATGAAGCTGTGTACTCTGTCCGCCTCTGGTAGCAAGTACAGGAGCTGTTTGTACTGGACTTTTTTGAAAGTTATATTCAACTGCTGAAAACAGTCTCATCTTAGTAATATAAGTCAACATTGATTAAACCACTTTAAAGTTTTTTTAATCTTTACGTTTGTATCATTAGATATTCGACCTAGTTGAAACCCAATACTTACATTAAAAGTGTAATCCTGCATTTTCTCTAAAAAAGAAAAATGAATCTTGGGATAGGCTAGGCTCTGAAGGATCCACTCGTTCTATTCTTCGTGGCCCGTGAAAGAAAGGACACATTTGAAGGAGCCTTTGAATTAGGACAGCTTTGACCCATTCAGCCTTCGAATGCAGCTTTCAAAGGATGCAGCAAATGAGTTGGGACGCAGCTTAAAAACTCCAGAACACCACTCAGAACATTGTGGCTTTTGCGATTTTTGCTTAAAACTCTCAAACTGTGCAAAATGACGAGAAGCCTGTGTCAGCTGCTGGCTCTTTTTAAGCAAGTGTTTATGCGTTAACCTGCAGCGGTTTCCTCTTGACCTGCTCTGTGCAGAACGGACCCTGATTGATGACTGCAGGAGCCAGTTAGGAACCCGCGGATTAGAGCCGTCGCTGCCGTGACCTCTGATGGGTCCGCCATGTGAGGTATGGCAGCTGACCTTTGACCTTTGAACATTTTTACTTCGTTCCAAAACTCAGCAAGCCACGTTGCTGTCTGAGTATTGGACCTTAGCATGTTGGTAATACTCTAATAAGCGCAAAAATGCATAGCCCACATAAATATCGGGTCAAATAGTCTATATTTAGCGATAGTTTTCTGTACTAAATGAAGAAGTACATTTGTAATTGACCGTAATTTAGCATTGCTTTAGAATTCTGAATTTAAATTCGAAATGCTTTTGCATTCTAAAAACCTCGAGCGTTCTAGAATTTGTTCAAATCAAAGTCTCTGTTATGATGCCTATAGTGCTGTCTAGGTAGGGGGCTCGCTAGGTTTTGGAACAGAACTTGTGCAAGTTGATTTATTGAAATCATCATGCCAAAGAGCGTTTTTACAGCATGCAAAGCAAGTGAAATATTGAAGTTGTCACTGGCCTTTTAAGGCTTTAACCAAAACATGTCACAGCAGAGAAAATAACCATGATGCTATCCAGAGGAACGTTTGTTTGGGAGTTTGACAAAAAGCCCCGTTGGGTCAGCGGGCAGCCGGAGCGGAGAGACCCATGGTCAAAGCAGGGGAATGTGATATATTGTGGCAGGAAGATTAAACCAGACCAGCATGGCCTCAAGCCCAACCGACCAGCAAGACAAACAAAGGCCAGGGAAGAACATGCCATGGGGGAGGATGAGAAACACGCCGAAATCTTACAATCACATCCAATGCACTGCCTGCCGGTCTTCATTGGTTGCGCTGTCCACATTTCAGAATAATGAAAGTCGTCGAAAGCAGTATTGGAATTACAAACCTAACGGCCAAGCATTTAAGTGTAGCTTTTATATCGAAAAGATGTCATTAAAAGAGTCGTTCACCCAAAAATTATTTATTTGCCTGCATGTTGTTTTAAACCCAAATGCAGTTTTTTTTTTCAGTGGAAGAGCAGATTATTTGATGCCAATGTCACAATGTATCATTTTTGAACAAAAATTTGATTATAAATGGCATCAAAGACTTGCAAGGATGTATTAAATTGTTTAAAAGTGACATTGATCAAAATAAAGACATTTATAATGGAATAAATGCTGTTCTTTTTAACTTTCTATTCATCAAAAATCCTGAAAAAAATCTAATCAGCATATAAGAGTGATTTCTGAAGGATCATGTGACTCTGAAGACTGGAGTAATGATGCTGAAAATTCAGCTTTGATCACAGGAATAAATTACACTTTGCTGTATATTCACATAGAAAACTGTTATTTTAAACTGTAATACATTATTAATGTTTTTACTAAATGAGTGCAGAAAAGACTTCTTACAAAAAACATTAGAAATGTTTGAACGGTAGTGTATATTTTTTTTTAAATATATTTTTATATTTATTCAACATATTAACAACATGGAACAACACAACACATGTGGGCGACATGTTTTTTTTGTTTTGTTTTTTTTTTGTTTTTTTAGGTGAAATAGCAACGGGATTATGAAAAACACGACTGTTGCCGTATATCTCCCCATGTGTTTGGGAAAAGTTTAACACAAAACCTAATTAAAGTTTATGAAGTGTCACCTTTTCCTAGTAAAAGTCACAGAAACAACTCCAACTCTTTTCTTAGCATCAGTCTCATGACCTACATTACAGCATAATCACAGTGGAGTCAGATCACCCCTTTCGCTTTCTCTCTGTGACAGTCGCTCCGTCCCTCCACTGGGACGTGTCCTACATGTTGGACCCGGTCCCGTAATCTGCTTCCACTGAGCTGTTATCTGGAGAATAGGAGACACCATTGTCCTCCTCCTCCACCCATGGTCAAACGCTCATTTTGGCCTGGAGAGATGGGCTGTTGTTGTCCCAATTTTTCACAGTGTGTTGTGTATAACCGAACCACACAGTCGTTGTTGTGCTCAATAAATGTCTGAAAATGAAGTCTGATCCATTTGTCAAAGAATTCATGAATATGTTTTAACCACAGTCTTACTGACACATCTAATTTGAAGTGTATTCGTTTATTAAAGGAATAGTACACTCGTGAACATTTCATTTACCTGCATGTCATTCCAAAAACCATGTGATTTGTCTTTTTTCCATGCCTGAAGTGAATGAGGAAAGAAAATGTCAAACTCAAATAGCGACAATATGCATCATAAATGTTGGTGCACTACTCCTTTAAAAACCATATGATAGGTTTGCATGATGAACAGACCCAAATTTAAATCAATATTTGATGAAAATCGAAAAAAACATTTGTTTTTAAGTACACTAATGTTTAAAAGTTTGGAGTCTTTTTGGAATGAAATGAACACTATTATTCAGCAAGGATGCATTACCTGGACATTATAATGATACAAAAGATTTCTGTTTAAAATGGCTGCTGTTCTTTTGAACTTTATATTTATCAAAGAATCCTGAAAAAAAATGCACAACTGTTTTCAACATTGATAATAATCATAAATGTTTCTTAAGCATCAAATCATCATTTTAGAGTGATTTCTGAAGGATCATGTGACACTGAAGACTGGAGTAATGATGCTGAAAATTCAGCTTTGATCACAGGAATAAATTACATTTTAAAATATATTTAAAGAAAAAACGGTTATTTTGAATTACAATTATATTTCACAATTTTACTGTTTTAACTCAATTTTTTATCAATTAAATGCAGCCTTTGTGAGCAGAAGAGACGATTCAAATCAAAATGAACTTGACATCAAACATCATTGGTTCACGTGTGTGTGTGTTTAGTGACCAACCATCATTGATGTCAAACTTTAATGTCTCTGTTTGTCATTATTGAAGCTTGAAAACTGCATTTGCAATTCACTTACATATATATATATATATATATATATATATATATATATATATATATATATATATAGCTGTGTGTCATAAAGGTTTGAAATAGCATGAGGTAGAATAACAAATGACAAAGTGTTAATTTCTGAGTTTTCTTTGTGCCATGTACTCAACATTGCTTAAATTCCCCACTGACGGAAAGACATGAAATACAAGCCCCAGTTTCACTGCCCCTGCCAGGGTTCTCTCAACAACCTCTCATTCGTATACAGAAGAAAAGTCCAAGTGGAGGGAACATTAAAATTCCTCCTCCTCCTCTGGTACAGTCGGCTGATCTCAGATCAGTGTCGTACCATAGCGCGGTGCCTGATTCAGTGAGGTGGGCGTTCATCTCCACTTTCAAAATCACGGCAATGAACAACAATGAATGCAGTTTCTTGCGTCGCCGAACACCTTTAAGGAATGACGCGCGGACGATGACCTTTGCCCGTCGACACAAGAAGACTCCGCAGATGCCAGACGCGGAGCGAGCGTCACCTGCGCGGCGTCCGATGCGTAAAAGCGCACAATGACAACAACCTGCGCGCTCTGCGGTTCCGCCGCGCTTAATCTGAATCTGGAAATGTGAAAGGCTCTGGATTAGGAGGTTGTCGGGTGATGCGAATCGCCCTCCTTTGTTCGCTTAGATGAGGGTCTGACGTGTTCCCAGGGGATTTTCAGTCGCGGTTCAAACCTTGAGACGCTGGCGAGTCGGTCACACACACGTAACACACACACTCACACTCACTCAATGCTGCTATGACTTCCTGCATGCGTCCGTACTGTGATCTGTTTGCTCTTCGCATGCTGCTGCTCATCTCGCTGCTGATATTGCTCGTCAGGTCCGATTCGGGTGAGTTTGCCTGTCGATCGTTACCCTTTCACTGGATGTTCAGTGTGTTTCATTGTCTTTACCCTGGCATGGTCTAGTCAGATGCATCTTAAGATCATGAACTCAATGAATGGGAATGTCAGTGTTTACACATGGGGCAAGTTATCACGCGGTTCTCAGCTCAGAAACTTGAGTCAAAACTGTGTATGTTCATTTTAAAGTGTCTTTATTAAAAAAAAAAATGTATTACTGAAATTGTCCACATATTTTTATATCAGTTTAGGTCGTTTAGCAAGAGGTGAAACACACTATTCAGGCATGAGTCAAGTGTAGGGCACTGGAGGTAGATTGTAACATGAAATGTCAAATTTCATTAATCAGTTTCTCTGATATTGTTGTTGCTTCTCCCATTCATGCTGCTTCACATGTACTGTTGTACTATGTAGTCTATAATACATTTTAAATTCAGATATAATGTGGAAAATATTTTTTGCGTTAGATAGTATTTCATATTTTAAACACAGGTATTATACTCATAAACCAGGCAGCGAACAATGAATGTTCCCTAACATTCTGCCAAGGTTCTCTCAAAGTTATGAACACACACATTCTTCCAGTAACGTTAATACAACGTTCATTCAGAGCTGTCTAGTCTTTAATAATGTTCTCAAAATGTTAGCACTAAAACATCATCTATCATCGTTCATGGAATGTTTTGGTACACTTTATTTTAAGGTGACGTAGTTACACGTTACTACTACATGCAATACTATAGTAATAACAGTAAATTATGCATAATTACAAGCAACTAACCGTATAGTAAGTATATGTAGTATTCAAGTAGTATGTAGTTAATTAATATTACTCAGTACTTATTTGACTAACTACATCACTTTAAAATAAAGTGTAACCAATGTTTTTTTTTTCAGTTGGACATCCGTCTAACACTTTTTAAACTTTACCACTTGTTTCAGAACGTTCAGAGAACATTCATATGTAACGTTCCCATAATGTTTGCAGAATTTAATGTTCCGTAACATTCACAAAACCAAGAATATGACGTTCTTATCTTATCGGTAACGTTAGCAACATCTTCTTAGAACATATTTTTGTCCCTGTAACATCTGTGATACTGTATAGTGGCACATCAGGAGCACTAGAAAAGAAAGGTTATATACAGAATGGTTGTCCTCATGAATATATTCCCATTGCTGTGCTGTGATTTGTTAATGACACAGTTTCTCTGCTCACAGTGTGCTGTAGTGTTCTGACAGGGTGTGTGTTTGACACAAAGGCCCGCTGAAGATCTGAACTCTTGCTCATTCATGTGTAAATGTTTCTGTGTTCAGCAGATAACCGTTGCCAGTCTGCCCTCGCCTCCACATGCGAAGACTGTCTGAGACGCGGCCCTGAATGCGCATGGTGCTCTCAGGAGGTAGTGTGTGTGTGTGTGTGTGTGTGTGTGTGTGTGTGTGTGTGTGAGAGAGAGAGCTGCTATTGTTGTATCTCGGCACACTGCTCGAGTTTTAAGTGTGTGAAGCGCTTGTCTGTTAGTCTGCTAGCGATAAAACACTAGAGCCCTAATACCCAGAATGCTTCGAGAGCTTAGGTGATCCTGGGAACCCATAAAATAGAAATGCAGAAACCGCTGATATGAGGATGAATGTATTGATAGGCCAATGATTGCGGTTACGAGGTAGTTTGTGACGTCAGAAACACCAGCGATTTCAAAGCGTGTGTTTGAGACTGTCTTTGGTTCACTGCAGTTTTAAGGAGAAAATACTCAGCAATGCTGTCGACTTATGAATTTACACATTAAAGCATATTAAAAACACCACATATACACATAAACAACATTAAAAGCTTGATTTTCACCACAGGGGGACTTTACGCTATGAATGAACAAATGCTGAGCAATTACAACTGTTAGTTTAACACAGTGTTGTTAATGTAAACTAAGGCTATTGAAAATAACATCTTCGGTAATTGAAATAAAGCTGAAATATGATATTTTTAAAATATAGGTATTAGGCGAAAAACTTAAAATGGAAAAAAATTTGAAAGGTTGCTTTGGCAAGTAAATGAAATAAGTCAGTTTCATTTGAAGTAGTAAAATTACTAAAACCAAAACAAATTAAAGCTATACATAAAATAAATTAAAAAAAGAAATATAAATAAATAAAAATAAAGTCTTAAAAGTTTAAATAAATATAAATGAAATGAAAGCTAAATTAATCTGACAAAATCTAATAAAACTGACAAAAGCACATAAAACAATGACTAAAATGTGAAGTAAAACTAAAAGGAAAAATGTAAAGCTAGTTTAAAATATTAATAAATAGTATAATAGTTTGTGAATACTACTAAAAGAACACAGTTTTTGTTAATATATATATATATATATATATATATATATATATATATAATAAACATAAAGCAACATTTACAAATGAATGACTAAAATAAATCAAATTATATGTACAATTTTGAAAAAATAGTAATAATAAAAAATAATACATTAATAAATAAAATAGTGCTGTTAAATCTGTTAATTGCATCTATCATAAAAGTTTGTAAATATATAATGTGTGTGTGTGTGTGTGTATCTACTGTATAGATATACACTCACACACACACACACATTATTTATGTTAGATGCAGTTAATCTCGATTAATTGATTTGAAGGCACTGAAATAAATGTAAAAATTTATAATCAGAGGAAAACAAATTAAAACTGACCCATTCAAAAATATTCTTATATTGTTTCAAGAATCTCACATCTTTTAATAAACAGAAAGATTCGAGAAGCGGTCGTCAGTTTATAGAGCTTTAACCGACATGTTAATTGTCTTGGGACAAACGCTTAATTGAAATGCTTTCTTTGTAAAGAAAAGTCATGCATATTGTGGTTCTGAAAATAAGTTTCATAAGCGGCTGCGGCGCTCGGCACCAGTCAGAGTAATCCCTGAGCCACGTCTCAACAACAGTCTCTGAGCCGAAGAGCTTTCGCACGCTCCTGTGCTCTCAGTAAAGCCACCCTGTTTCTTGAAGCAGCCGACGTTTGCAGTGACCCTTGACCTTTTCCCTCACAGAGGTTTCTGGACGGGGCGCATGTCAGCCAGCGATGCGGATCTGTGTCCGACCTGCGAGTCAGGGGTTGTGAAGAGGAGTTTATCGAGAACCCGAGTGTGAAAGTGGAAGTGAACGCCACTATCAGCAGCTCACAGGTGTCACCGAGAGAGATCTCCATCCACCTACGACCAGGTGACCAAATAAACCACTAAACTGATACACAAGCGCCCTAGAAAACACTATTTCCACAATACTGGGAAAAACTGACATTGCGTTATTATCTATTGCAATATGAAAAAATACAGGGAGTTTCACCAGATGACTTGAATAACTTTGGAAAGAAGTGGTGATTTTGTTGGGGAGAACAACTGCATAGAAAATATTTTTTAAATCAAATTAAAAAAGAGCTGAAAAATGACTCTTTACTCAGAATACCCCAAAATGAACGATCCCTTTAAGTGTTAAATGCTTTCGGGGCTGAACAAATGGAAATACTTGAAAAATGTGGGTGATCATACTTTGGTTTAAATCTTTACAAGAATTCAAATCAAACCATAACGTGATCATGAACAGAATAAAATAATAATAATTGAGTTTTCATAGGCCACACTTACCACACTGACCAATTCTACAAATTATGACTATAAAACAACATTTAAAAAATAAAATAAAAATGACTATAATAATTATGATTTTTATTGTGATTATTATTAAAATAAGAAATATGTTGTAATACTATTTTTTTTTTAAATAAAACAAATGTTAATTTACTGTAAAATTACAATAATATTAAAGTCTTGAGGTCTTCATTTTCAAACGGTATACCAATAAGCTTTTATTTTGACGGGTTGCCGGTTAAATGAATGCGCCGCCGGTTTCTGAGTGAAGGAACTGTGTGTTCATTTACACGCATGCAGCTCGCAGTAAATGAACCAATCCGTTCAGAGAACTGCACGTGTGTAAACCAATAGCACTTTTATTTATACTTCATTAAATCGATTTGACAGCCGCACTGAGCCATGTCGATTTTAATTAAATATCATGTAGCCCTACCTAGAACACCCTAGCAAACCTAAAACAGCTTAGAAACGATATAACAACAGGCTAACATAAATGCAGAAACCCACAGCAAACCACATGAAATGTACAATAGTGATGATGATGTCATTTCCTGTCTTAGGCAGCGAGGCGAGCTTTGTGATTGAGGTGCATCAGTTGGAACGGTACCCTGTGGATCTGTACTATCTAGTGGACGTCTCGGCGTCCATGCAGGACAACCTGGACCGGTTGAAGACTGTGGGTCTGGCTCTGTCCCACCAGATGAAGGAACACTCCAGCGACTTCAGGGTGGGCTTCGGGTCGTTCGTGGATAAACCGGTGTCTCCGTACATCGACGTGCACCCCTCCAAACTCCTGAACCCTTGCAGGTGAACGAGCCACGAGTCACCAACGAGAGCTCTAGTCTCATGATAATGAACTCTTAAAACTCTTGTTTTTTTTTTTATTTAAACATATTTAAAAACATTTTAATTCATAAAAAAAAATTTATTAAAAATAATTTGGCCATTTCTCCTAGTCAGATCTCAAATATTTCTCAACTCATGATCTGAGTTGCTATATACACTTACTGTAGGTCAGGTTCTACTCGCGTGCGTCTATGTTTTATTTTTGACAAGGATTGTAGGATAAACACGTGAGTTGAGATCTTTTGTAAATATTATTGCACTGTATCGCTCGCAGTTTAGCAGTTTTTTCAAATAAAAAATATTATTTTGTACAAATTGTAAATCTTGTGAAACCTTTTTGTTGCCTTTTTATGAAGGACCTTTTCTTGACCTTGATAATGACTTTGTAAAACAGAACTCTGCGAACAGAGTGATCAGAAATATTCAAACAATATATATCTGATTTCCTTTTTCAATAGAGTTCCAGTTGAGTATTTACTTTTTGTTTGAGTATTTACTTTAGAAAATAAATAAAAACAGACACAAATGTGTCAAGTTCAACTGTTGAGAAATCTTTATTTATTCACATTTTGAATTGCTTTTATATTTATATTTTCAGTTTTATTTTAATATAAAACAGTTGTAAGAATTTTTTGTTTTACTAATTTGTGCGTTTGTAAAAAATATTTTCAATTCATTTGTAGTATTTATGAGTATTTTAGTTTTAGAAAGTTTAGAACTTATTGTTATTATTATTTACTTTTATTTATTATATTATTATTTTTATTTATTTTAGTAGTTTTAATAGTGTTGTCCTTTTGTCATTTGTATTTGGTTTTGTTTTTTAAATATTTCTATTTAGCTTCAATTTCTGTTTGTTTTAGTACTTATTTATTTGTTTTATTTTGTGTAATTTTATGTGCTTTATTTTTCTATACAGCTTTAATTTATTTTTATTTTTGCACTTATTTATTTGTTCTATTTTTTGTAATTTTATGTGCTTTAATTTGAACTTATTTTATTTCAGTAAGTTCACAAGGCAAAATTTCACTTTTAAAAAAAAAGTTTTTCCGTCTAATATGTATATTTTATTTCACCTTTATTTCAATGACTGACATTTTTTTTAGTTATCAATTACCACAGTGATCGAGCTCTTCTGTAACACGAGAGGAGATGCACGTCCGGGTTCTTTTGCAGGAGACGAAAGTCTCAGTTTCAACTCTTGAGAAACAGCTGAGATATTAATGAGATCTGATCTGTGATCTGTCTTTCCTATGGGAAGCTCCAGAGGTCTCTTAACTGATCCCAGGAGTCTAAATCCCGCCTGGGTGTCCCGGACTGCATTCCGTAGTGATCTCATTCTGACTAGTGTGGGAATATGGTGTGGATGACATGTGATCTCTCTCTCTCTCTGGTCGTAGTGATTATGAGGTCCACTGCAGGCCCGCTCACGGATTCATCCACGTCCTCCCGGTCACGGAGAACATGACAGAGTTCACACGGGTCATTCAGGAGCAGAGGATCTCTGGGAACATGGACACACCCGAGGGCGGCTTCGATGCCATGCTGCAGGCCACAGTTTGCCAGGTAAACACACAGTGCAAAGGTGTGTGCCGAATGGCGCTCTGTATGCACTATGTACTCAAACTGTGTTGTGTGTGAATTTTATACGTTTTTCGTCATTAAACATCAGTCTAATAGCCCCTCCCCCTCCGCAACGGTCCGGCTGGAAACAAAGATGCCGTGATGCCAAACCCCCTCATGGAAGAAGAAAGCCGTCATGTTTACCACTGTGACAATGACTTTAACGCTACTTTAAAACGGCATTTTCCAAAAATGGGCAAATTTTTTTTACATTAAACCATGTAAAATTATCCATGTTATCCCCATGAATGAAAGTTTGAAATCTGGGTCTTTTACAAAGTGGATTTTACATAAAATGCTGTTTTTTGTAAAAAAGCCTATTTAAATATTTATTTATTTATAGAAATTTAAAAGATATCATAAATCCTCCAAAAATTGCACAAATGTTAAATTTAAACATTAATAAACAAAGTAAAATTACATTTGTAAAAAAACAAACAAACTATTATTCTGTTACAAAATGCAATGTTATTGTCTGGGGTCCCTGGAGACCCCAAAGATAATGAGTGTAGACACAAATGAAAATAAGGGTCGCGAGCCACTGCCAGTTGCATCGTTCTATGAGGGTTTGCAGCATTTTGCCAAAGTGGGTGTTTTCTGTGGTTGCTAGGGTGTTCTGGATGGTTGCTAAGTGGTTCCTTACTTGCTCAAGTCAAAAGTCCACCCTCAAATCTTTTGTGACCAAGTGTGTTACACAATGTGTTACCGCACAAGTCCTGAAACGTGAGGCCAAAGCATTTGGATCGCCCCCTGCCGGCTGGCTCAGTACAGGTCATAAACCCCGCCCTCTCCATGTACTCGAATGGGACGTGAGCCAAACTAAAAAATCCAATTATATTTCAAATATTTTTTTTCCAAAGATGGTTTCTGTCATTTTAAGTAGCTCTCATCACGCAGATGTATGTTCAAGTGCCCGTTTTCCCAATACGTTTGGTTTTAGTTCAGTTATTTGTTGCTATAGAAAGCGGATTTAACGTCATGATTGACAGCTGTGCTAGCGAATGAGTCTGCCGGAGTGGGAGTGTGGGCGGGACCTTGAGACCGTGGCTCCGCCTCCTCATGATCACGACTGCACAGACTCAGGCTCCGAACGACGTAATCGGCAACGTCTGTTTCTAGGATATTTCGCCTTTATTTTAAGTCTACAGTGGAAGGAAGTGGATACACACTGTCCATCTTTTTTACAGTCTATGATTGTGACTGATATTATGAATTTATTTTATTTTTAGTGTTTATTTATTTTTATTAATGGTGATTGCTTGGTGGTTCCTTACTGGCTCAAGTCAAAAGAGCCCACCCTCAAATCTATTATGAATAGTAGTATATATGTATGTATATATTTATGTATGTATTTATGCATTTGTGTATGTATCTATTTGTTTATTTATCATTTTGTCCTTATTTATTATTCCTTATTTATTACAATGATTGTTTTTGTTTTCTTTTGTTAAAAAAGATTACGATTTTTGTTATTTATTTATTTAGTCATTTTTTGTATTTGAAGTGTATATATATATTTTTTTTAATAATATATTCACATTTGTTGTTGTTGTTGTTGTTGTTAATGGTGATTATTTGGTGTTTCCTTACTGGCTCAAGTCAAAAAAGTCCTCAAGTCTAATAGGAGTGATATTATGATATTATAGTTTGTTTATTTATTTGTATTTATTTTTTAAATAATACATCTGTAATTCTTTTAAGTTTTAATGTGGAGGGTTGTCCACCTTCGAGTCTATTATATCATATTATACTACATATTTATTTATTTTTACTATTAATTTATTTTATTTGAGTATGTATTTATTATTATTATTAGCATGCTTTATTATCCTCCAAGTGAAGTTCTAGATCATCAAAGTAACAGCACTCTTTCCTCAAGACATGATTAATGTAGCGCAGGGAGATTTACATGTTTGACACAGTTTGTTCAAGTCATTGCATGCCTTAGCAGAGACACCCCTAATGATGTAACCAGTCCGCTCTCTTCCCTTCTGTGTTTGTGCATATCTGATTGTTTTTAAGGCCATGAAAACGCGCATGACTGTTCCTGTGTCATCATCGGAACATATTTTCTCCTGCGGTTGCTCCGGAGACTGCATGTCTCAGGTCATTACGCCTGGCTTTGCCTGGGAACGGGAACAATGGCTGAAGAGCCGAAGAGCTGAATCAGCCACATCTCTATCTCATCGGCTGTTTGCAGAGGATGATGTCATCACCGAGTCACGGGAGGCGGGTTCCTCTTCATCGGCTGTTTGTAGTGAAGCAGTGGACGATCAACAAAGCCTCCAACTGTTGGGATCTTTCCCGTGAATTACAGTGCGATCTGAGCAGTGGGCTTGAAAGGCTCTGGAAAATGACCTTGAATGTGTTTCAGTCTTCATGATGTCCACCCATGCCTCCCTAAAGTCAGAAACTGAAAGCAGCACGCATGAAAGAGATGTTTTCTTTGGCACAGAGAGCGCTGACCTTGAAACCGATGGGTCTCAGGTGGAATAATCAGAATGTTGTTTTGCATGAGTTACACAGACTTCTTACTGCGCAGTAACTAGCGGTTGTGACTTTAAAAAGTAGTTCCTGTTGGCATCTCAGCGTGTGTGTATTTTAGCCAAACATTACTCATCCTGGCAGCTCAACGCTCAACTGGTGCAGTTTGTCTATTAGTAACACAGGCTCAAGTCACACAAGTTTTTGTTTTTGTCCTTATTTTTTTGTATTAATTCTTTAATTTATTTTTGTTTGTTTGTTTTGTTAGTGTTCTGTTATTATATATTTTTAGTATTTATTTTTTATTTGTATTCATTTGATTTTAAATATTTATTTATTTTAATTGTTTGTTTTATTTTTTAGTATTTATTT
Source organism: Tiaroga cobitis (assembly GCA_030578255.1). Lineage (NCBI taxonomy): Eukaryota > Metazoa > Chordata > Actinopteri > Cypriniformes > Leuciscidae > Tiaroga > Tiaroga cobitis. Next base: position 41,247,033 of record CM060609.1, on the reverse strand, counting down.
ATTTATTTGATTTATTTATTCGTTTTTTCGTACTCTCTATATATTTATTGTTTATCTGTTTTATTTTTATTTTATTTATTTTTATTTCTATAGATTAATTAACTAATTTATTATTCTATTAATAGTATTGATTAATTGCATGTTTTTATCTACTATTTATTTATTTTTATTATTTATTTAGAATTTAATTGTATTTATTAGATTTTTTAGTGTTTATTTTATTGTTTTTAGTTCCATTTTTATTTTCATTTATTCTATTTTTAGTATTTGTTTTTATTTATTTGATTTGTTTTTAGTTTTATTTGATTTGTTTTTTGTATTCATTTTTTATTTGTGTATTGTTGTTTTATTTATTTTTATTGATTATTTATTTATTTGCATGTCATCTGCCGAGCAAAATGATAAATCAGCAAAGTAACTCTTCTCCTCAGGACATGATTTAAGGCATGATTAATTGCAACATTACTCACCCTGGCAGCTTAACGCTCGACTGATGCAGTTTGTCTTGTATTAGTAACACACGGCAGATGATGCTATATGATGTAATCCTCTGCTGAGTGTACTTTATACCAAACACACACTCCAGCAGATTTGTAAACCTTGATTCATTTCTGCAGAAAGACATTGGATGGCGACCTGAAGCGAAGCATCTGCTGTTGGTTATGACAGACCAGCCTTCTCATCTGGCTTTGGACAGTAAACTGGCCGGTATCGTGGTTCCTCATGATGGCCGCTGCCACCTAGAGGATAATATCTACTCTCAAACCACTAGCATGGTAAGAAAAACGACAGCGCTTGACACGCACAAAACACCAGATGCAAAGTTACTGCTATCCCACGGTACAGTGATGTCATCAAATGGTAATACCAAGGTACTTATGTGTGTTTGTAATGTATGTAAGAGTGTAAGAAATGTTTCTTGAGCAGCAAATCATCATATTAGAGTGATTTCTGAAGGATCATGTGACACTGAAGACTGGAGTAATGATGCTGAAAATACAGCTTTGATCACAGGAATACATTACAGTTTAAATAATAAGTAATAATATTTTACAATATTATTGTTTTTACTGTATTTTTGATCAGATAAATGGCGACTTTGCGAGCAGAAGAGACTTGCATTACCACAGTACCGTCCAAAAAACGTTTGAATATTTTTGTTGATATATACCATGATTATCATATTCATATATACCGTGGTATGGTATTATAAAAAAATATTTTTGTAATTTTTTTTTGGCCTGTTTACATTTGCATGTTTTTCATGATGATTTACCAATGGAAAATGTCACCACTGATGTATTTTCTGAAATTGCACACATATTTGGCTCCACGCTGCTTCTATCAGCACCAGAATCTGTGGTTTCTCAACAAGCAATGGCAGATTTGTGTTGCTGTCACTGTTTTTAGGAGCACCCAACAATCGGTCAACTGGCAGAGAAACTCCTAGAGAACAACGTTTACTCCATCTTTGCGGTGGATCAGGTGCAATATCAGTGGTATGAGGTAATTTCTCTCCCACACCAAGAGTTTGGGTGTTGCCTTTTACAGAAATCAATCTATTTTGAAATAGTGATTTTTAGAACGCAGTCACTGATTTATAGGAACACACACAGTGACTTTTCGTTCAATCAGTGATCATAGTGCTTTAACAAATCTATTTAACAGTGGTTTAACAAATCTGTAACACTTTTCAATAAGTGTTCAATTTAAACTAATTTGATTGGCCATTGCGTTCAAGAAATCAACTAGGGATGAACCGATATGAACATTTTGGCCGATACCAATAACCAATAATTCTTTATATTTAAAAGCCCATAGTCGATATATTGGCCGATAAATCTTAATCCAAATTTGTATAGGATTTTTGAGAGCCTCGTTAAAAAAAAAAGTCTCACGATTAAAAGCCATGTTCCAAACTTATGTTCTCATTATAATTTTATTTAACGTATATGACAGACTTGCGTTGCTCATGTTGCCTTTAAATGTATTTTCCTTTTTTGAAGTGATTCCACTCATATTTCAAGCAATTCAAAACCATCATGTTGAACAGTGCGCATCTGAAGCGTCTCAGCTGAAGGAAATAATACATTATTTATCAGCTTTAATTTCGGCCAAATTTTCTTATCGGGCCGATATCGATAACATTAAAGATGATCATATATCGGCCGATACCGATATGGTGGCCGATATATGGTGCGTCCCTAAAGTCAACAGATATGATGGTAATTGGCTACATCTCTCAACGCTTATAGCATATACAGGTGAAACTCGCAAAAATTAGAATATCGTGCAAAAGTTTATTTGTTTCAGTAATTCAACTTAAAAGGTGAAACTAATATATTATATAGACTCATTACATGCAAAGTGAGATATTTCACGCCTTTATTTGTTATCATTTCGATGATTATGGCTTACAGTTATGAAAACCTTTTCACAATATTCTAATTTTGAATTTGGGGTTTTCATAAGCTGTAAGCCATAATCATCAAAATCATAAAGGCTTGAAATATCTCACTTTGCATGTAATGAGTCTATATAATATATTAGTTTCACCTTTTAAGTTGAATTACTGAAATAAATGAACTTTTGCACGATATTCTAATTTTTCGAGTTTCACCTGTATATATAAACACGCTGTGAATAGAAACCTTTCAAATTGTAACGAGGGCCTTTGAATGCGTCTCCTCTGTACTTTTGACAACCCCACCGAGGAATGAGTCTGCATTAGCGCTGTATTTCAAAACGACCTAATCTTTTCCTCTGAACAGGATCTACTGGACCTGATTCCTGGAAGTTATGTGGGCCGAATGTTTCCCAAAGCATCTAATCTTAAAGACTTAGTTGTTCATGCCTACAAGGTAAACAACATTACTTTCTCTTTCACTTGATAAACACTTTTTTCTCTCCATCCACTCAAGGACAATTAGATGATAAGTGCAAAAGTTCCCGAACATTTCGAAACACTCACAGTAGGGCTTTCAGTTTGTACCAGTACAGTTTAAGTTCAGCAGGAAAAACAGCGGCCAGAATCTGTTCCGGCATGCTTTTAAAGACTTTGAATGCACAACAATGCATTGTCCTCCAACAAATCCACTGATCCCAGTGAACAGAAGCCTGCTTTATAAACGCTCTCTGGTTACTGGGCCAAAAATCCTGCAAGCTCCAATCAGAGAGCAGCTCAAAGCGGCTATTTTTATCCTGTCCCTTTCCCCGTCAACCTGCTTATGCAAGACCGATCATACACTCTTAAAAAAGCTCGTCTATTGGCATCGATGGTTCCATTAAGATCCTTGGAATCTTTCCATTCCACAAAAGGTTCTCTGTAGTGGAAGAAAGTTCTTTAGATTGCTCTTAGATGTTCTTCACACTAAGAGAAATTGGTTCTTTTAGAAACTTTTCTTTGGGGAACCAACAATGGTTCTTCCCTAGTGAAAAAACCCTTTACCAAAATGTATTTAAAATATGCTATGTATACTACAAATCCATTATTTACTGACATATCGCTTGAGACTTACTGATATAAATTTTATAATTCAACTTTATTTGCAGTTCTTCATTATTGCACAATGCACATTTCTTGACATTAAGCCTAAAATGTGTTTTAATATCACTATTAGGAAGGATCGTATGATCTCTGTATAATATAAGTCTTTAAATGCAAGATATTTAAAGTGTACCTAAAGTATTCTTGCAATAGTTCCACTTTAGCACAATCAAATATACTGAAGTTTATCTTTAGTTGGACCTCAGCCCTATTTCTGGATAACTAAAGGATTTTAAAATCCAGTTTAGCAGACTTTAAAGGGTTAGTTCACCCCAAAATGAAAACTCAGTAATTACTCACACCCTCATGTTGTTGAACCCCGTAAGACTTTCGTTCATCTTCAGAACACAAATTAAGATATTTTTGATTAAATCTTAGAGCTGGATCACTCCTCCATAGGCTTCTTAAGGGATCGAAACTGGCCGGCCCAAAAGTTATGAAAGACATCGTTAAAATAGTCCGAGTGACTACAGTCACTCAACCTTAAGTTTATCAAGCGACGAGAATACTTTTTGTGCGCAAAAAACACACAAAAATAACGACTTTATTCAACTATTCATTTCCTTCTCTGTGGGCCTCGAGATTTCACGTAATGAAACTGCGCAGCGCTTCTGTGTCACACGCATCACACACATGACCAGCGTCGGCCAATAGTGAGCCTGCGTGTGACGTACAACCTAGAAGCTTTGCGCAGTTTCATTACATGAAATCCCGAGCCCCACAGAGAAGGAAATTAATAGTTGAATAAAGTCGTTATTTTTGTTTGTTTTTTTTGCGCACAAAAAGTATTCTCGTCGCTTGATAAACTTAAGGTTGAGCCGCTGTAGTCACTCGGACTATTTTAACGATGTCTTTAATAACTTTTGGGCCGGCCAGTTTCGATCCCTTAGAAGCCTATGGAGGAGTGATCCAGCGCTCAGATTTAATCAAAAATATCTTCATTTGTGTTCTGAAGATGAACGAAAGTCTTACAGGGTTCAACAACATGAGGGAGAGTAATTACTGACAGAGTTTTCATTTTGGGGTGAACTATCCCTTTAAGTATATCAATTTAGTATACCAACAGTACAATTACCAGTACAATTAAGTACATAAATATGTAAATGTATTTGTAGTATACTTAGTATAAAATAAATGTATTTCAAATACATTTTAGTATATTTATTTTCACTAGGGATCTATGGCGTCATCCCCCCCCCAACCCCCCCACTTTAAAAAAATTATAAACCATGCCAAAAAATATTATTTGAGAATTAAAAAGAAAAAAAAACATTCAAATCCACATCTTAAAAGTAAGTCATTTTGTCCAAAAACTATTAGAGAATTCACAAGCATAGAGAGCTATACAGGCATCTAGTGGTTACACTATGAAACGACATGTTTTATTTTAATTTCTCTCAACAGATGGCGCTAATCTGACTTCAAAAATTGGATTTAAAAGTCCATGTCTCTATATTAATCTGAAATACTGCAATAATTGGAGAAATATTTTTATAAATTAGGAAAAAAAAAATTGTATTGTTTTCAATGGCAAAAATGGACCATAAATATTGCATAAATATTAATAAGTAACATCAAATTGTCTCAAAATACAAAATTAAAAATATTATTGAACAAAAATAAATTGCATTGGTTTTACTGGGATGGAGAAAGTTTCATTTTTAGGTGTCCTGTCACTTCTGACCGGGAAGATAACAAGTGTGACTCCAAAACGAAGAGCACCTGAGGGTTAAAGGTCCCGTTCTTCGTGTTTTTCTAAAGCTTTGATTGTGTTTACAGTGTGCAATTTAACATGTGTTCATGTTTCGCGAGTAAAAAAACTCAGTATTTTTCTCACAATTTACTTATCTGTATACCGCTGCTTTCACTGTCCGAGTTCTGATTGTGCCAGCGGCTCCTGTGTTGTGATTGGACAGCAGCTTATCGCACGTTGCCCGGAAAGGTCACGCCTCTTACCATAAATTGGAGACGCATGCGCTGATTGTTATTGTAAAAATGTCCAACATATTACCTTATCAATTTGAGACGGAATCAGACCCGGAGGACATGGATGAAGAGAATCGATTAGAAACTGTTCAAACACGACTTTTGCAGGATGTTTCACAGTGGTGAGCTGTTTATTCAGTAGTTGTCATACTTTTAATTGGTTAAATTTTAATGTTAAATGTTACTAACTGTTATAAAATCTTGTGGTATATGTTTTTTTCTTCCGTCTGTCGAATTAACGATGGTGATGTTGAATTTTTAAAATAAGTTCATTGTATATTCCTACCTTAGTTACACGTGTGCACGAGTTTTGATTAGTAATATATGTTTTATAGGTGTACATGTGGTAACTGTGAAAAAAGATACTCTTCCTCTTCTCCGTGGAAGAAGACAAGACCACGCCCCCTTTTTTGTGTATTCCTGTGGGCGGAGATTAGTCAAAAAACTGTTCTAGTTACGTCATTAAAAAAGGAAGTAGAGGGATGTAGTCCAAACCGGCCGTTCGCTGTAGGCTTTGAAAGGGGACTTCTGTTAAATAAAGATCTCGCTAGGCATTGAACTTTGAGCTTTATAATTTTACAGGTATTATTTATGCACTAACAGCAACATTACACACTAACTAAAGTTTGAAAAATGGAATCGCGAAGAACGGGACCTTTAAAACCTTTACTTTTAAGAGTGTTGTTTGAGGTCTGAGGTCTTTCTGAGCTTCTCTCCATCTCTCCTCTCCTCTTTCTCCGTCTGTTTCTCCTGCAGAAGCTGCTGTCCGATGTGGAAGTGCAGATCGGGGTGGAGGACGGCCAAGCTCAGCGGTTCTGGGTGAACGTCACGACCTTTTGCCCCGACGGATCCTCTGTTTCTGGAAACACTAAATGTTCCAGCGTTCAGCCTAAACAAACAGTACGAAAGCCTTTAATGTAGATACCTCTGTTTTCAGCACAGGGAACAGAGATGCTGCGTTTGATATCAGAAATGCTCCAATTCGAAGAATACTTCAGCCAAAAATATTATTTACTCACCCTAGTTTTGCACAAAACCATGATTTTTTTTATTTATTTAAATTGAAAAAAAAAATTTTCATGCAAAACCAAAAAAGTAGTATATACTCCTGTACACACACTACAGTGTTAAAAAAAAAAAAAGAAATTAATACTTTTATTTTAGTGAAGATGCATTAAAATGTGTTAAAAGTGACACTAAAACATTTTATATTGTTACAAAAGATTCTATTTCAAATAAACTCTGTTCTTTGGAACTTTCTATTCATCAAAGAATCCTGAAAAACAAAACGTATCCCTGTTTCCACAGATATTTGAAACAACAGCACAGCTGTTTTCCACATTGATAATAATCAGGAATATTTCATCATATTAGAGTGATTTCTGAAGGATCATGTGACACTGAAGAATGTAGTAATGATGCTGAAAATACAGCTTTGATCACTGGAATAAATTACACTTTACTATATATTCACATAGAAAACAGTTATTTTAAACTGTAATAATATTTCACAATATCACTGTTTATATTTATGGTGTTCTTTAAGTTTCAGAATGAGATATTTTATGAACAGAGTTCTGTTATTGTTGCCAAGCGTTATCTGTTATCTATGCGTCAGTAGTTTTGTCTGTTCTTGTCCAGGTTTTCTTCAAGGTGACGGTTGGGATGAGCTCCTGCCCGGCGTCCGGTGGAGATCAGGAGGTTCTGATGTCCGTGAGGCCTGTAGGATTCAACGAGTCCGTGACCGTACGGGTCCGTCAGGTCTGTGGGTGCGGCTGCACTGAGAGGAACCGTTGTCATGACGACCCGAATCCCTCGCCCTGTCCCGCAGAGCCTGACGGGTGTAGAGAGGACAGGACCAAACCCGTCTGCAGCGGGAGAGGGACTTGTAAATGTGGGACGTGTGTGTGCGATTCTAGCAGATTCGGAAACATCTACGGAAAGTTCTGTGAGATGGACGAGTTCTCGTGTCCGTACGAGAGAGGCCTGGTGTGTGGAGGTGAGCGCTGACATATACAGTATGTCAAATATTTAGCTAGATATCAAAATTTTAAGTATGAAAAATACTCTCTTAACTACGGGTGATCAGAATCAAAATATTAAAATAGAAAAATAACATTTTTAGGAGGTTAGTGGAGGTGAGATATAATTTTTTTTTATAAAGAAGTAAAAATTATACTCTCCTCCACTCATCTGCAAAACACTTTATTAAAATGTTATATATATTTTTGGATAAAATATATATTTTTTATATTTTATTATATATTTTATTATATTGTAACTGTTATTATATATACAGTGTATATATATATATATATATATATATATATATATATAGCTATTATAATATAAAACTGTTATATTCTATCCAAAAATTGTAATTACCAAATGATTATTTAACATATATATACATATATATATATATATATATATTTTTTTTTTTTTATTCCAAACTTTATATAATATAACATGTCTTGGAGGTGTGTGGAGGCGAATCTCTCTGATTAAAAAAAGTTCCCTTTCGTATGGGAACTCCTACGTCTCGTCGGAGGAGTTTCCAACGAATTGGGATCACGCTAGGGAGACCAATTGCCTTCGAGTGAATTAAAACGAGCCAATAAATATTGGCATGCGGGATTTGCATTCCGCGTCCCGCCTATCAATGCGGGTATAAAGCGGAAGCGAGCGCACACACATTTGCTTTTAGCTTCGGAGCCGAACTTAGTGTCCTCTGAGTGATGAGCTACAAAGATTGGTTTGATATCTTCACGCTCAACGAGTCTGCTGTTCCAGGAAGAGCCTCTCTGTGTTGGTGTGACGGCGCTTCAGTGATCTTCGCGATCTCCCGGTGTCAGCTGTTGCTTCACGCGATCTGCTTGTTTTCAAAGAGCTGTTGTAACAGCTGGTATTTGGTTGAGTGCGCGCAGCGGGCTTGCAGTTTCCCCGCTGTGTCGCCGCGTTGGTCCCTGTGTGTCTCGACACAATAAGAGAGCGTTTCTTTTCTGAAAGAGCAACACGAGTGAAGTTCGCGTCCTTTTAAGGATGACGTTTCACCCGTGTGTTTCTGGATGCGGCCAACTTCTGCCTCCGGCTGATGGTCACGATCGCTGTGTCACGTGCTTGGGCCACGCGCACGCTGAAGCAGCGTTCGTGGATGAGTCATGTTCTCATTGCGGGAACATGACCATCACGGTGTTGAGACTGAGACTGCGATCCCTCACCAGAGGGGGAGTCCCGTTGGAGATCCCCCGATCTAGTTGTTCTTCTGGTTCATTCCAGAAGAAAGCTACTTCGGCTGATCCCATCGGTGGTCTGAGGGTTACAGTGAGGAATGATCTGCCGGGTGAAAGACCCCCTCGGACATCCCACTCCTCTTCAGCCGTGCCACTGGGGTCTTCGGAGGAGCGTGCTGGGCCATCACGTGTGGCTCCAGTCGTTTCCTTCGGGGCCCCTCCGGAGGATCAGATGTCGGTCGAGGCATCGGAGGGAGATGAGTCGCGATCTGGGGATGACGACTCGGCTGCATTGCCCCCTTCGGGTGTGGTAGTGTTGTCCGAGCCTGACCCGGAGATGACGCTTATGCTCGCCCGGGCGGCCGAGAAGGTCGGGCTCGTGTGGAACCCTCCACCGCGTCCCGAACCGTCTCGGCTTGATGATTGGTATCTCGGGGCGGCTCGTGCTGGTACTCAGCGCACCGCTCCGGTTCCTTTCTTCCCGGAGGTGCATGAGGAGGTGACGAAATCTTGGTCGAACCCCCTGGCGGCTAGACTGAGGTTGACTCCCTCCTCCTCCCTCACCACTCTCGATGGCGGAGCAGCCCTGGGGTACGAAGGCATCCCCCCAGTGGAGCGCGCGGTGGCGATGCAACTGTGTCCCACCTCCGCTTCCTCCTGGCGGGGTAACCCTTCGCTCCCTTCCCGCGCTTGTAGGTTCTCTTCCAGTCTGACTGGAAAGGCCTACACTGCGTGTGGAGAGGCTGCCTCTGCCCTGCATGCCATGTCGCTCCTGCAGGTCTACCAGGCCCAGGCGCTAAGTGACATGCAGGAGGGTGGTGCCGACCCGGGGGTGCTCAAAGAGCTGCGCACGGCGACGGACCTTGCCCTACGGGCGACGAAAGTCACCGCGCGTTCCCTGGGTCGAGCGATGTCCACTCTTGTGGTCCAGGAACGACATCTATGGCTCACCCTGTCGGATATGAAGGACTCGGACAAAAATAAGTTCCTTGCTTCTCCCATATCCCAGGGTGGCCTCTTCGGCGATGTGGTGGAGAACTTCGCCCAACAGTTCTCCTCCGCCCAGAAGCAGTCGGAGGTGATCAAACACATCATGCCTCGGAAGCGGGCTAGGGCTGCCCCGCCTCCGACGGTCGCGCCTCCAGCTGCTCGTCGCCGAGGGCGCCCTCCTGCCGCCGCCTCCGCCCCTGCCCAACCGAAGCAGCAGCCCGCTAAACGACAGGGTGCCGGCCGTAGGAGAGATGCGCAGCCTGCTCAGGCCTCGTCTAAACCCCCCGGCAAGAGGAGAGGTAAGCGACCCTGAGACGGGCCACCCAGAGGACGTGGTTGCTGCTCTTCGGGAGAGGACCTCTGCACCTCTCCTTCCCCCGGAGGAGGGCCGGGTGGAGAATCTTTTGTTTCCTTTTATTTCTGTTCCGCCGCTGACCCCGCGGTCAGCGGTACCCAAATTCTCAATAAAAGAGCAGTTTCCATTTCCTCTGGGTCACCCACGGTCGAGACTGGCAGTCAAGAACGACGCTCAATTGCCTCGTCACTCTCAGTCTCCTCCGTCGAAGAAGGCGAGAATGTCTGTGTGCGCCGCCACGTTGCCTCGCCACTCGCATTCCCTTCGCTCCAGCGCTCAGATGCCAGTGATGCCGCCCCGGCCTCATCACTCTCGTCTGTCGTTGGCCAAGGAGGCGTGGAAGCCAGGACTCGACGCCCCTCAGCCTCGCTCCTCGTTTCCCCTCCGACCTTCGCCACGGGACACTCAGCAGTCGAACGCCCCAGAGAAAGATGGGCCTTCCCTGCTGTTTGCCCCCCGGTGGGGGCAGGTAAGTGTTGCACCACACACACAGACCCCACCTTCGGCCGCAACAATGCCTCCGAGGGCGGGTCCCTGCCTTCCACCTCGCTGCCCCCCCGCGGGTACGCCGGTGGTCCGAGTGGGCTCTTTGGTTCAGTCTCTCGAAGCCTGGATAGCGCTTCCCAGACCGTCCAGATGGCTCATTCGCACCATTCGGTTCGGCTATGCAATTCAGTTTGCCCGCCGGCCTCCCAGGTACAGGGGTGTCCTCTTCACCCAAGTGCGGAGTGGCGACGCCCCTGTCCTGAGGAAAGAGATCGTTGCCCTGCTGGCGAAGGACGCGATCGAGCCGGTCCCTCCAGCCGAGATGAGGTCTGGGTTCTACAGCCCTTACTTCATTGTACCCAAGAAAAGCGGTGGGTTACGACCAATCCTGGATCTGCGTGTTTTGAATCGGGCCCTTCACAAGCTCCCATTCAAAATGCTTACGCAGAAACGCATCTTCGAGTGCATCCGTCCCCAGGATTGGTTTGCAGCGATCGACCTGAAGGACGCGTACTTTCATGTCTCGATTCTGCCTCGACACAGGCCGTTTCTTCGGTTTGCGTTCGAGGGTCAGGCATATCAGTACAAGGTCCTACCCTTCGGCTTGGCCCTGTCGCCCCGCGTCTTCACGAAGGTCGTGGAGGCGGCCATTGTTCCCTTGAGAGAAAATGGCGTTCGCATTCTCAACTATCTCGACGACTGGCTGATAATAGCTCACTCACGAGATCTGTTGTGCGATCACAGGGACCTGGTGCTCCGGCACCTCAGCCGGTTGGGACTTCAGGTCAACCGGGACAAGAGCAAACTCTGCCCCACGCAGAGGATCTCTTATCTCGGTATGGAGTTGAACTCGGTCAGTCAGACTGCGCGCCTCACAGAGGAGCGCGTCCAGTCAGTGCTCAACTGCCTCAGGTCTTTTCGAGGCAGGTCAGTGGTCCCACTGAAGCAATTTCAGAGGCTCCTGGGGCATATGGCAGCCGCAGCCGCAGTTACGCCGCTCGGTCTGTTGCATATGAGACCACTTCAGCGCTGGCTTCACGATCGAGTCCCGAGATGGGCGTGGCAGAGCGGCACGTTCCGGGTCAACATTACCCCGCACTGTCGCCAAACCTTCAGTCCTTGGTCGGACCCTGCCTTTCTACGGGCCGGAGTACCCTTAGTCCAGGTGTCCAGGCATGCTGTGGTTTTCACGGATGCCTCTGCCAGCGGATGGGGGGCCACGTACAACGGGCATGCAGTCTCAGGTCTGTGGACGGGGCCTCAGCTGCATTGGCACATCAATTGCCTAGAGTTGCAAGCAGTACGCTTAGCCTTGTGCCGCCTCAAGGGGCTGCTTCTGCACAGGCATGTACTGGTCCGTACGGACAGCACTGCGACCGTTGCGTACATCAACCATCAAGGTGGTCTACGCTCCCGTCGTATGTCGCGACTCGCCCGCCATCTCCTCCTATGGAGTCAGAAGCATCTGAGGTCGCTTCGGGCCATTCACATCCCGGGTGTGCTCAACCGTGCAGCCGACGAGCTCTCACGGCAGCCGCCTCTTCCGGGAGAATGGCGACTCCATCCCCAGGCGGTCCAGCTGATTTGGGGAATCTTCGGAGCCGCTCAGATAGATCTGTTTGCCTCTCCGGACACGACCCATTGCCAGTTGTTCTATTCCCTGACCGCAGGGTCCCTCGGCACGGATGCACTGGCACACAGCTGGCCCCGGGGCCCACGCAAGTATGCATTTCCCCCAGTGAGCCTTCTCGCACAGACACTGTGCAAAGTCAGGGAGGACGAGGAGCAGGTCTTGCTAGTTGCGCCGTACTGGCCCAACCGGACCTGGTTCCCGGAACTCATGCTCCTTGCGACAGCACCTCCTTGGCCCATTCCTCTGAGGAAGGATCTGCTTTCTCAGAGACGGGGCACTCTTTGGCACCCGCGTCCAGACCTGTGGAGACTCCATGTCTGGTCCCTGGACGGGACGCGGAGGTTCTAGATGGCCTACCACAGGCCGTGGTAGATACCATCGCTTCCGCTAGAGCCCCCTCTACGAGGCGCCTCTATGCGTTGAAGTGGAACCTGTTCGTCGTCTGGTGCTCTTCCCGCCGGGAAGACCCCCGAACTTGCCCGATCAGTGTCGTGCTTTCCTTTTTACAAGACGGGTTGGAGCGAAGGCTGTCTCCCTCCACCCTCAAAGTATATGTGGCCGCAATAGCTGCCCATCATGATGTGATCGACGGGAAGTCGTTAGGGAAGCACGACCTGATCATCAGATTTCTTAAGGGTGCTAGGAGGTTAAATCCTCCTCGTAATTTGCACCCTGTGCCCTCTTGGGACTTAGCCCTCGTGCTGAGAGCGCTTCAAAGGCCCCCATTTGAGCCCTTAAATGACATAGAGTTAAAAGTTTTGTCTGAAAAGACCGCTCTTCTATTGGCTCTAGCTTCCTTCAAGAGGGTCGGGGATCTGCAGGCTTTTTCGGTCAACGAATCGTGCCTGGAGTTCGGACCGGGCCTTTCTCACGTGGTTCTGAGACCCCGGTTCGGATATGTGCCCAAGGTTCCTACCACTCCATTTGCAGATCAGGTAGTGAACCTGCAAGCGCTGCCCGTGGAGGAGGCAGACCCAGCCCTGGCTTTTCTCTGTCCCGTACGTACTCTACGTTGTTATGTGGACAGAACGCAAAGCTTCAGGACCTCAGAGCAGCTCTTCGTCTGTTACGGAGGCCAGCAGAAGGGGAAGGCTGTCTCCAAGCAGAGGTTAGCCCACTGGCTAGTGGATGCTATCGTCCGGGCTTATGAATCCCAGGACATGCCTTGCCCTCCCAGGTTGACGGCTCACTCCACTAGGAGTGTTGCTTCCTCCTGGGCATTGGCGCAAGGCGCCTCGCTGACAGATATCTGCAGAGCTGCGGGCTGGGCGACACCTAATACGTTTGCCAGATTTTATAGCTTACGTGTTGAACCGGTTTCCTCCCGTTTACTCGCTACGGTCAGTGGCGCGAGGGAATAGGTTCTGTCGGCTTGCTGCGCCATTCCGCCTTATGAGCTGGATCCGTGCGCCTTTTTGCTCCTTGGTTCCCCAACAAACGGCTAACCTTCTGAGCTCCTCCATTACCCCTCGGCATCAGGCGTGGCGGACCGCCTGATGCTAGGTCTATTACCTCTCTTAAGAAGTTGCTAGTAGACTGGGTGACCTTCACGATGACTTCCTCGTGCTCATTTTCCACGTTCCTGCTACCCTACGGGCTAGCCCCGTGTCTTCCCCTCGACAGACTCACTCTGTCGTCCTTGCTGAGTATGCTCCCCACCCTACGGGCTGGGACTACCTCGAGGACTCCCATATGTTTTACTACCCTACGGGCTAGTTCATATGTGTATTCAGTGCCTCCCTTCAGGCTGGCCGGGGGCTCCGCAACGTTCCCACATGGGCACGTTTCCCCAGTGTTATCCAAATCCTCTGAGCGGGTCTTGCGGAACAGCAGTGTGATTTCTTCCTAGCTAGCCCCCGCCCTAAAGATGAAACTGCTTGGCGGGGAGCTCAGCTGGGCGCTGGAAGGGGCCAGCACCATGGCGTTTTATTTGGGATCCCAATTCGTTGGAAACTCCTCCGACGAGACGTAGGAGTTCCCATACGAAAGGGAACGTCTCGGTTACGTATGGTAACCCTCGTTCCCTGAGTAGGGAACGGAGACGTCTCGTCCCGTCGCCATGCTTGCTGTACCTTCGCGGAGGACTGGACACCGTCCGGCTCCTCAGCGTAAAGCAAATGTGTGTGCGCTCGCTTCCGCTTTATACCCGCATTGATAGGCGGGACGCGGAATGCAAATCCCGCATGCCAATATTTATTGGCTCGTTTTAATTCACTCGAAGGCAATTGGTCTCCCTAGCGTGATCCCAATTCGTTGGAAACTCCTCCGACGAGACGTCTCCGTTCCCTACTCAGGGAACGAGGGTTACCATACGTAACCGAGACGTTTTACAACTTTATATAAACAATTTTATATTATATTACTATTGTTTTATATATATATATATATATATATATATATATAGGATTTTTTTTTTTTTTTTTTTTACAAAATATATACAATATTAATTTGGTTATTCATTTTTTGAGTAAAATTTGACATTTTTTTTTATTTTTTATTTTTTTTTATTTTTTTATATACAATATTGTAAAATGTAATTGTGAGGTTTAATAAAAGGTGAATATATTAAACAATCAATTGGTAATGCCATAATTTTTGGATAATGTTATGAAATAAAAACCTTACAAATGGAAAGGTACTCATTATCTAATTTCATTTATCATAAAAATGTATATTGTTTTAAAGAAAGAAAGAAAGAAAAATCTCTCGAATGTACACATTTCTACTGGTATGTATTGTGATATTTTTATCCTCCTCTATTCAGGGCACGGACGGTGTGTTTCGGGTGAATGTGTGTGTCTCTCTGGCTGGACGGGTGAGACCTGCGCCTGTCCCGTCTCCACAGAGACCTGCGTGTCAGACGATGGGTTGATTTGCAGCGACCGGGGAAAGTGTGTGTGTGGCAAGTGTGTATGTGACGACTCGCGGCGATCTGGAACGTTCTGTGAGAAGTGTCCCATCTGCTACAGCTCCTGTCAATCTCACTGGTAACCACTGCTACTCTTCTGTTGAAGAACACCGTCACTGATTGGTTAAAACACCTGTCAATCACATAATTAATCACTTTCTAAAGATCTATGGCAGTATTTACCCGTTTTAAAGGGTCTTTGCATTCTATCCACTTTCATCCATGCGCATGTAAAAGCTGGAATGTAAGCAAATGTATAGAAGTTTTGTCTTCCGCTGCATGCAAACGTTGAACTCAGACCTGTGAATTTTAAAGCAAAAAGATGTTTAACCAATAGATGTAATTGTCACATATTTAACTACATTTGAATTTGAATTTACTTTGCGACCATTTAAAAAGTATGTTCTATATGGCATGAGTGTGTGTAGTATGAATGAAATTCAGACGTACTGCGTCCGCCATGTTGTCATTATCATGTGACCTACTAGCGTCAGTTGCGTCGCTTCACTGTCATTCATAACTCCTCTCCTGTGGCCTCATGGGACAGTAAAGTGTCCATCGTATGTACAATTCAGAATCCCACGGGAAGAAGAAGGTCATCCGGAGACTTTTCGTCTACTGTTTTTCAAAATACTATGTATTCGGACATACTATCCTTTTGGCGTACTGTTTTTCGCATACTAAATAGTAGGAAAGTACTCGATTTCGGACGCAGCGAAACTTTAAATCATGCTATACTAAGTATGCAATACTAAGTATGCAATAAGAATGTAAAATTATATCAGAACTGAATTGCACATGCAATGTGAAGAGGTTGTGTAACATATTACCTTATTGTTGAATACTGCATTCTGTTGTTTCACATACAACTCTTAGTATAAATAGTATACCGTATATGTAGTATGCAGTACAGTTGTATGCCATTTCTGAACATAGCCAGATAGTTGATCATGCTAAACTTTAAGTATGCAAAATAATTGGCTATATTCAAAATGGAATACAAGCATATTGCATATGCACAGCATATACTGTATACTAGTTTACTAGTGAAACACTATGCTGTATTCAACAATAAAGAAGAATGCTACACAACCTCTTCACATAGTATGTGACTTTTTTTTTATGTTGCATACTTGATGACCTATTTGGCTATATTAGTAATGGAAGACGAGTGTACAGCATATTGTACAGCATATACTTTATAGTATTTTTTAAAAGTGCATGTTAAATGTCTCAACTCTTTGTACTGCAATCAAATAATGAGTCAAGATATTGATCGCATTTCCTGTTCATTTCTTGCACTACAAACGGAAGGTCAAATCGAGCGCATTGCATTGTGGGATGCAGCGTGCTCAGGTTGTAAAATGCACAATGGCAGATGTATTAGAAATAATATGATAAGCTTATCTTGTGCTTCTATATGTTATTCTAAAGATTTAAGAAACGTACTTGTCAACAGTACAGCCTTTCTCTTTCACAGCCAATAGAAAAAAGCAAACAGTCTTGTGGCGTAATTAACACATGATGAATCTACTCTCTCTCTCTCTCTCTCTCTCTCTCCCTTAGGAGCTGTGTGAACTGTCACCTGTCTAATGGACTTGGATCGGACGGTTTCCAGCTTTGTAATCACAGCTGCGCTCCATCGGTCGACTATGTGGACGACATCACAGGTAGATCCAAACAAGTGAAACATCACAAATCACTGCGTAGTTGAAGCTCAAGCACTTCGGAAACACTGAAGAGTTTTGACGTGAACTTTATGTTATAAATGGGCTGTTGTGTGTCTGAATGAACGGTGTTGTTATCCAGAGCTGGTGCGAGGGAAATACTGCCTGTATCCCAGCAGTGATAAGTGTCAGTACCGCTTTCTCATGGACTTGGCATCAGATCGACCTCAGCTGCACATTAGTCGACATCCTGGTGAGGAAATGAATTCTTCTCTTCATCTTCTCTTCCTCCTCCTCCGCCTTTCCCTTCTCCGCCTCTGTTTGACAGTCCTGAAAAATGAGAAATTATATTTCGCTTACAGAATATGAAGCCTATTTTAGCACCATTTGTGACACATTTTCCACACATTTCCCCCATGAATTCTCATTACTGTAATGTACAGATGTTTTAGTTTTGAGGGTTTTTTTGTACTTACCATTGCTAATTCTCTTTCGATTTTTATATATATTATATATATATATATATATATATATTAGGGCTGCACGGTTAATCGAATTTTAATCACGATCGCGATTTTGGCTTCCCGCGATCAAATTCGCGTGATCGAGCAATATTTAATATGCGTCATTCCGTTCACAGAACGCTCAGAGAGACCGTGTGTGTCTGCGCGCGAGCGACAGTGCACGAGTCCAAGAGCGCGCTCGAAAGTGCGCGAGAGAGACCGAGTGTGTCTGCGTGCGAGCGACAGCGCGCGAGAGATACCGATTGTGTCTGCGCGCGAGAGAGACCGAGTGTGAGCATTAGTAAATTGCATTAGTAAATTGGTACATACTACATAGAAATATATAATAACTATATAAGAGGCATGAAAGTTCGATTAATGGATTAAATAAATAGATTAAATAGATTAAATTTATGCGGTAAGACTTCACAACTAATCACTAACACTGTACCCCAACATTTTACAACAATCAAATAACAATGACTTTGAATTTCATCCATTAATCGAACCATAGTGCATAGTTCTGCCATGACATGTTCTCATTTGGTTACATTCTGTAATGGAATATTTGTTTTTTATTGATTGTATATTTTGCGCGTTTTATTCACATCCATTGCAGGTACAATGCAAGTTTATATTTTGCTTCCTAAAATATATTTACACAATGTAAAATAGTGCCCTGTTGAAGTTTTGCTACGTTTTCTTTATTTTTATTTATTCTTTAAGGAGATGCACTGAATTTTGGTGAATAAGAGGACCTGTTTTATTTTGATGCATATAGTTGTACATTAGCAGGAATGTAGCACAATATGGATGTGAAAGCAGTTATAATTAGCCTATGTGACAATAAAATGTTTTTTGGTTAAAATCAACAAATAATCGTGATAATTAATCGTGATCTCAATATTGATCAAAATAATCGTGATTATCATTTTGGCCCAAATCGTGCAGCCCTAATATATATATATATAGAGACACACATTTTTGTTACATTTTAATATAATGACATTTTAAATATTAATATGAAATTTGGAGAAAAAAAATTCAAATTGATATATTAAATATTGTGTCCAGGTGTTTGAGTTTTGAGGTTTTTTTTGTAATTCTTATTACTGTATAATAATACATTATTGTGATTTTTAATTGTAGTGAATTGTAAGTTATGTATTTATTTTATTATATTCCAATCCATTCCACCTCCTCTGTGTTGTTTTATCCTCCAAAAGCACATTTTATTGCTCGTTTCTCTTTCATCGCTCAGGAGACTTAAAGAGAGTTACTTTTCTTTGAAGTCTAAGCTTTGTCTCAGATGTTCCTCCTTAAATTCCTTTGTAGAAATAACAATATGAGTATGAGTCAAGAGAAGAGCAGCTCCTCAGATCATTTGATCAGAAATGTTTGAGTTCATATCGAGATCTCTTTTGGTTACTGACCTTGGGATCTTGGCAAATCAGAGAACTGTTTGAGATCTCTTCTGAAACTCTAGATGAGGCGAGTGTGAGATTACTGTGCTCTTTCTTTCAGGAGAAACACTTCTGATCTCATTGGAAAAAACGAGTGAATTGTTAAATGGATGCATTTTCAAATCCATGATTAGGCTCATTTAAAAAATATTAATTGTAGTGATGAAATTGTGTCAAGCGGATGAGATTCGGGGAAAGGGTTTGTTTAGGACAAAAGAATCCAGTAATTCATTCATAAACTAAACATCAGCCAGATGTTTCGGTTGTGTGCAGTTACAACATCAACAACAGCTGGAAAAGAAGCTCCCTCGGGCCTCACACTGATCACTGAACCAGCTGGACCTGCAGGGCTTCACACTGCCTGAACACAGCCGATATATAGATCCCATCTTCCGCTTCTCCGCGTGATTGCAGTTGAGAAATCCAGTAGGTTTGGCTCGGATCCAGTCCGGCCCAAACACAAAGGAGATAAAGTAGCATATTGACATTTTTGCAGGTTTCCATGGAGATCTGGAAGCAGAGCTGAATGCAGGTCCACACACACACACACACACAATGGCTCATGCTGTTTCCAAGAAACAGTGAGGGGGCGTGGGGTGTGTCCCAAACGCCATTGGAGTGAGTGACTTTATAAGAGAGAATGTGCACTGTCAGGAGACCAAACCAATCCGCTGGAGCGAAAAAACACAATTGAGATCTCTTTAATATCTCTGTTGGTTTGCCTAGACAATAATTATGAGATTACTCCTATTTAGGGCTGTCAAAGTGGCTGAATAGCTCAATTTAAACTTTATACTTAAATATTACTGATATCATTTTTTTAAAAGGCATAATTTCAGTTAGGGAAAAGCTCTTGGCTTGTCTCCTGAGAACACCAGAGGGCGCATAACGTTTAAACTAATGTTTATAAATCAAATATAATTTAGTAAATTGCATAAACGATTATGAACAAAACAGCATCATGTATTTATGCGTAGTTGAACACAAAGAGCCGGCGCCGCTCACACAGAGTAGGCTACAGTTATGACCAGGAAGCGTTACCTATACAGTTCTAAAAAATCTGTAGTTTTTAGTATGGGAAAAAAATAAATAAATGACTTTTTTAAGAGATACAACCATTTAAATAAAATGTTTACACCTTTTGGGGTCAGTTTTGACACAGAATTTGAACTGTGACTTTTTTTATTATTGTTGTTTTTATACATATTAGTTAGATTTGTCTCAAATGACTTGTGTAAAATAGCCTACATTTAGCCTCTTTCCCGTATCTCACACACACTTTTAGGACAAAATGGTACCTGTAAATTTGAATATGCACAGTTTCACACCAATGGCGATTACTGATAATCATAAGTATAAAGATAAATAATCATAACATAATATAGTTTGACAGCCAATCAGAATCCATCCTGCTATAAAGAGATCGATCATTTAAAGCGGCAGACGACAAAACTGCAGCACGCTTACAATAAACAACGTTTATATTTATATTTCCGCTGTTGTTGGACGCTATAGTTAGCGTTACAGTTATCGTATTGGCCTTTAGTCTTATGCTTCTCAGATATGTATTCTAAGAAAAAGACTCCAGGTGTCAATCTCAAACAGTTCTCAGATTGGCCGGATTATTTAAAGGTTTAAAGGGTGTGTGACTCAGAAATTTGAAAACCTCTATACAGAAAACTTTGAGAAGAGCAACACTTCAGCGATAACATTTTTTTGCGGGATTCGTGATCAGCGAAATCCAGCCATGTGAAGACTGTAGGCATTTCTGTCATTCATAGATCCGTGTCTCTCGTCTAACAGTGTGTGTTTGGAGTCGACGGTACTTTAAGACCTTCCTCAGCGCCTTCCTACTGACCGTCACACTGGGGATCGGCATGATGGCTGCGGTCCGACAGCTCCTGAGAGCCAGAGACCACTGGGGCCAGTCGAACCCTGAACAACCGTTCGATGACGGCCATAAGGTAGTTTGTGAGAGAGAGAGAGAGAGAGAGAGAGAGAGAGAGAGAGAGAGAGAGAGAGTGTCCGTCCGTCCGTCTTTAACCCTACATTACCCAACAAGGATGGCAATATCCAAAATCCTTGTCCTGGTGGGGAAATGTTTTGGTCCCCATGAGGAAGATAGCTTATAAATCACACTGAGTTATGTTTTTTGGAAAATGCAGAAGGTTTTGTGTGATGGGGTTAGTGTAAGAGAAGAGGAAATACAGTTTGTACAGTATAAAAACCATTGGAAAGTCCCTATTTAAAACATGAAAACACAACAGTTCGATATTGTTTAGATATTATTACAGTATTTATTATTATTTTAAATGAGCTTTTAATGTTATAATTTCAGCTTTCATTCAATTTTAGTTTGTTTTTGTTATGATTTTCTCATTTGTATTTTAAATGTTTTTGATAAAAAGTCTCTTCTGCTCACCAAGGTTGCATTTACTTGATCAAAAATACAGTAAAAACTGTGAAATATTATTACAATTCAATGTGAATATATGGTCAAATGTGACTTCAGTGTCACATGATCCTTCAGAAATCACTCTAACATGATGATTTGCTGATCAAGAAACATTTCTGATTATTATCAGTGTTGAAAACAATATTTTTGTGTAATCCGTGATACATTTTTTGATGAATAGAAAGTAAAAAAAAAATAGAACGTTTATTTGAAATAACATCTTTTGTAACATTTTGAATGTCTTTACTGTCACTTTTGACCAATTTAATGCATCTTTGCTGAATAAAGGTATTAATTTCTTTCAAAAAAATCTTTTGAATGCTAGTGTGTGCTGCATGACTGACAATATCAAAGTGATCTTGGTGTTGTTTCATGTCTTAATGCAGGATCCATCATTCGTCCCCTCGACCAATGAGAAGACGATAACCTACAGGAGGGACCGCCTGCCAAACCACCCGGTGGAGATGCACTCGCACCTTCCCAAGATGCCCCTGAGGGGCGTCTGGCAGTGACCGGGGTCAAAGGTCACGCATCAAACCAAGCACTACCTGAAGGAAAACGCAATCTTTCTCTTTAAGCACTTACTTCACAAGAGCAATATCCCGTGTGTGGCTTTTCCGAGGGTGTTTTTTTCCTTTTCATTCCGTTTCTAATTTATTAAGTTAAATGGCATTAGCTTTCTCTCGTCCTGAAGCCACACAGGATAAAGATGTAAAGAAAAAGAGATGGTACGTAAAAATGCAGACGCGTTCACCTCAATAGACTCGGCCAGTTATCTGTGGAGTTTAAGATCATCTCTGTTTATTTGTTTGTATGTTTGTGTCTGTGTGTGTGTGTGTGTGTGTGTGTGTGTGTGCGATATTTTTGTCAATACACTACCGACTCTGGCTGTGTTCAGAATAAGCATACTATCATACTGCTTCTTCTATTTCTGCAGTATGCATGCAGAAAATACACAGAAGACTTACAAGGAGTACACTGTCCCACAATGCAACGGGCTCGACATTTCCAGTATGACGAAGGACTTGCATTTGACATCTGGATGAATAATTATTGGACTACAAAAATACTTTTTAAACTAAAAATGCAACATTATTTATTTCTGAAATCGCTTGCATTATATGCTTTGTAGTAGTATGCATGCAAAGTTGTGAGGTCACGTGACCCCAATGTTGCATACTGATTGAA
This sequence comes from Tiaroga cobitis, assembly GCA_030578255.1. NCBI lineage: Eukaryota > Metazoa > Chordata > Actinopteri > Cypriniformes > Leuciscidae > Tiaroga > Tiaroga cobitis. Next base: position 41,224,619 of record CM060609.1, on the reverse strand, counting down.
TGTTCTTTTGCATGTTTAAAATGCTGTTTTTAAAATGCAATTCTCATCTGAAATCTCATTCTACATGGTAGGCGAAAAACAAGAGTAGGGGCCTGTTCAAATACCCCCCCCCCACACACACACACACACACACACACACACACTTGTGATCTCGGCCACTTGAGAGCGTGTGCACGTGACAGGAAGTAAGTGTGCAAGACCAAGACAGGTTAACACACACTAAAAATATATTTTTTAGTGGTTGGGAAGTAATTAGCCTACTCATTAAAGAAAAGTACCGACTCCAGAGAGAAAACTCTGAAATCACATACTCTCCTGAGTAGTCACCCATTTTGAATAAGTACTTCACGACCGCTAAAAAATATGTTCGATATAGTATGAGTGTGTGTAGTATGAATGTAATCCGGATGTAGTGCATTTGCCGTGTTGTCATTATCATGTGATCTACCTGCGTCGCTTCACTGTCACTCATGAATCCTCTCCTGTGGCCTCATGGGACAGTAAAGTGTCCATCGTACGCACACTTCAGAATCCCACTGGAAGGAGAAGGTCATCCGGAGACTTTTCACCTACTCTTTTATGAGGACTGTGAATTCAGACATACTACTTTTGTCACACAGTGTTTTTCGCCGACTATACAGTTGGGAAGTTTGTGATTTGGGACACAGCCAGTGGTTCGGAAAGCCCTGTCCTGCTGACTGGGATTAGACTGCCACCTAGTGTTCATCTTACGCATTACCATTCCTAACAATTTTGTGAGTAGCTGTGGGATTTTTTTTTTTTTTTTTTTTGTAGATTCTGAACATGACATTCAGGTTTATTGTGCGTGTTAATATTTAAGCAGAGATCTCAGAACAGTAAATTATTCTTCTGCACTATTCCCAGCTCAAAATATGCTGCGTAATTCCCTGGTACGACTGGAGTTTAAGGACGTTTCTTCCTACACTAGTTTACTGTATTGAGTGTTAATGATTTACCTGCTGGTGGGTATTTATAGTATCTGTTGTCGTGTACTACTGAGGCTCCGTTTCGTCCTGACTGAACGCTGGACCAACGGACCCATAATGCATTGCGGTCACCATAGCATTCCTGTGGCTCTAATAAATTCAGTTTTAACACAGTGTTTACATTGGAGGAACTAAGCAGATATTTATTTGTAGTTGTCACTCTTTTTTTCTGTTAGAAATAAATGCTTTGTTGGATTGTTTTGTATAGTGTGAACAGATCCTGGTACAGCAATACAGTGTGTAAGTGTGAAACTGCACATTTCTGACTGATTGTGTTTGTACTTTTGTAAATCAAACCTCACACCAGCCCCTCTGGTTATGCTTTGTTGTAGGTTTATAAAAAAAAGAATATCAATAAAAATCATAACAAAGTTCTTCAGTTAAATTGTGTCATAATTAAAGTGTACTAATATTGGACTTATAACATTTAGATTAAGTGTATATTGTTAATAAAGGCAGGATAATTATAACAGTACATCAAATCAAATTAAATGTCTTCAGTTTAGTTGGCATGTTATTGTAACCTAAATAATATTGAAATACATTTTTTTTTAGGTTTTAAATCTTGTTGCTGTTTTTGTTGCTCTGTTGTGCTGGAATAAAGTCAGTCGGCGGGATAAGATGAATAAAGTCTCATATTGTTCCTAACATTTTTCATTTGTGTCTGGTAACGAAGTTGAGCTGGTATGGCAAGCCGTTTTAACTTTTATTCATTCACAGGAGAGGAATTCTTGATATCAGAAATAAAATTTTCACCAGTTAAAATTCTAATTCTTGATATCAGAAATTTGATTTATATATTAGTAAAAATGTGAATCCTTGATATCAGCAATAACGTTGCAGAAATAAGAACTCTTTATATAAAGAATTAAGTTAGTAAAAGCTGTAATTCTTGATAGCTGTAATTGTATTTTCACTAAATGTCACCATAGGCTGCAATAATTACATGAACACTGTCAACAATCAAATTATTGATGTAAAAAATTAAGATTTTTACTAGCAATTCAATTGCTAATATCAAGAATTGAAATTTGCACTAGTAACCAACAATTATGATTTTTACTAGCAAGAACTGGGGGAAAAATGGAATTTCAACTAGTAAGAAATCACTTCTTGATTGCAACAACTGAGTTTGAATAGCAGCCTATGGTGGACGGAAGGCCAAGACAGAGAAAAAGATGCGGTTTCAAACGAAACCGTATTAGTGTGGACAGGCGACGTTTAACTAGTGAAAATACAATATCAAGAATGATAGTGTTGAAATTTGATTCTTTATAAAAAGAATTCGTTGGCATATGTATGCGAGTGATGACGTTATTGTTGATATAAAGAATTCACATAATGGAAATGTTACTTGCAGAAATCTAATTTTAACTAGTGAAAATGTAATTGATGGTATCAAGAATTCATTTCCTGGGATTAAATAAAAGTAAACCCGGCTTGCCATAGAGCTGCAGTTCCTTCAGTGAACACTGAGCGGCGCCAGATACTCACGCCACCGCGTCGGAAACCAGCGAGTTAGAAGTCGAACTATGTTTGGCATTGTTTACATGTGTGACTGTAGAGAGAAGATATTCTGAGATAGTCACTTCCAAATACACAGTTTCCGCCAACCTCATTTAAAATCATTTAAGATCATGATCATTTAAAAAATAATTATAATGCGTCATAAAAAAATAATAAGCTAGCCTATAGGCTACTTAAAAAAAATTAGGTATTATTTGTTCTTAAAAACGCAACGCACATCAGTCATTATGAGTGTCTAATCAAAACCAGCTGATGAGACGTGATTGTATTTTACGCAGGCTACTATGTTTATATTTCTTATACAGCACGTGACGTCATCTTTAGCTCACACAGGTGTGCGCATGTCAAAACGCTTACATATAACGACGTGGGGTTTGTTTTGTTTGTTAGTTAGTTAGTATTATAGCTAAACTATTAGTAGTATTAATGTTAGTGTTATTATCAACCCACCTCCCTCAGAAACAGTCCATATGCAAGTCAAATGTGACTTTATTACCTTAAAGTAAACGGTCAGTAGATACAAACACATGCTCAATTAAATAATAATACAACAAAAGAGAAACAAACCGATCGAGTTGATTCGATCCTGAAATTATAAATATAGATTCAAAGTGCGACTCTGATAGACTTCAAAGCACAAATCAAACTCGATGATAAATAGAGTTCCAAGACAATCCTATGTACAATTTCACTTTGCATTGAGAAGAGTTCAGATTCACTGTCATAGATATCAACTGCACGAGGAAAATAAGACCAATGAACAGAAATCTCCGAATTATGCGTGCATTTCAAAATCAAGGAGCACAAAATTAAACAGGCAAATACAGCGCGGCTGTTGAGAAATAAAAGCCTTGATTTTCTTATTTAGCTAATAAAGTGCCTCAATAGACATGGAGAATCTGTATATGGCAAATGCAGCGCAAATATGAAGATTCAGCAGTGTGTTACGAGGTTATTTTCATCACTGTATCCATAAAGAACACCTGAGAGAGACCTTCTGCTGATTTACAGTCAAATATGAGAAAACAAAGTTAACATAGATCGATAAAACCCACTGGCCTTTTGCATGATTAAGTCCATTGCGCGTTCACATGTGACGCTCTTCAAAACAAAGGCTGTTCTGGTTTTTTGGAGACATTATAGTTCACCAAAAAACGCAATAAGAACCACTTCTGCAGGTTTCTTGAGTTTACTCTAATAAAATAAAGGTTCTGGTGGTTCCGTGTCCTCCCGGGACCCAGGAATAGTGAATTTCTGGGACACCACATGCCAGGTTTAAGTCTGGATGTCCTGTAAAGAGCACATGCAGGGCTTTACAGAGATATCACATTGAAGGTTTCACCATCACAACAACTTCTCCTTGGTCTTTAAAAATGACTGACATTAATTTAGTGATCAAATTGTTTGTCATAAATCAACATTTCAGGAAAATGTTATGGGGTTTCTAATCAAAATATGACTTTCTGTTACAAAACAGGGTTGGTTTCACACATGTCCACTGTAGAGACACCCGGACTTGTTTATCAGGCATTCTGGGAGACACAACAAGCGTATTATATAATATTCCTATAAAATATTAGATATTATTATGAAAATGTTGCCTATTATTATTACGCTTCTTTTTTCATTACATGTTGCCCCAAGAATACATTACAATGCAAATTAGATCAATTGAATGGGACTATGCAGTTATGGCCATTTTACCCAATATAAAGCAAAACGGTGTATACATTTATTCCGTTATATTTTTCATGACGTAGGTGAGAATCATCAAAATTTGGTTAAAAAATCCTACAAAAATTGATTGGTGAATGGAAAAAAACCCAATTGTTTTTGCCATGAACTTTCATTTTGTCTTGCCACTACAGAGGACATAGCATAAAATACGAATAAACAACAATTAAATCGTTTTCTTATGCTCTAGTCTAAACAATGTAATGACATGAGAAAATACTAAATTCAAAAAAACTTTTTCTGGGTCTCAGGAGGATAAACCTTTACAGTGGAAAAACATGTTTTGTAGAGTTTACAATTAGCTCTTTTAAGAAGAATATTTTGGAACCTTTTTTTAAAAGAATGATATGTTTCTTTGGATATCATTTCTTCAGGTCAGTGTTTCGGGGTTCTTTAATCACCAATATATATATAATATAATTTCGAATTAATTTGACAGTAAAGAGTTGTTGTTTTTTTAAACATGTTTTGGCTCTAATTGGATCGTTTATCTTTAAGAACGCGTGTGTGTGGTTGTCTTCAGAGGCCGTTCTGCACGGGTTCTGTGGTGTGGATGATTTCCGGGGACTGGCAGGCTGGGCTGCCCGGTACACTCTGTTCGCTGTCGGTATCGCTGCCCTTTTTAACCCCGGTTGACCCGGGCTCGCAGGCGCTGTGTGTTTTCACGTGTTTACTGAGATGGTCGCTGCGCATGAAGCGCTTGTTGCACACCGGACAGGCGAACCTCTTTTCCCCGGTGTGTGTGCGTAAATGCCGCTGGAGCTCGTCGGACCTGGTGAAGCGCTTCCCACAGAACAGCCAGTTACAGACGAACGGCCTCTCGCCGGTGTGCCAGCGCAAATGCGCTTTGAGGTGAGAAGTCTTTCCGTATACTTTCCCGCAGCCCGGGATGTGGCAACTGTGGAGGCCCTTTCTGCGCAGGCTGGCCCCCGCGGGCCCTAACCTCTCCGCCTCGTGGCAGTTCGGACAGTCGCAGGTGGCTCTGCCCGAGTAGCGCCTGGTGGATGAGCGTGGTGACCCGGCAAGCGGTAACACCGGGGACCCGGATAAAACCGCGCTTGTGGCACCGGGACTGGTTTCTGGGTAGGTGGCGGATAAAACCGGTTTGAATCCGTCCATCAGGTGCTGCCCACCAGTAAGAAGATGCGGAGATGGACTGGTACTGAATGCGGAGTGAGTTATGGAGGAATAGTCTGAGTTGTACCCGCTCAGGGGCGAATGTAAAGAGGTCTGGAGCGCGGCGCCGTTCGCGCTTTGAACATCAATCCAGCCGGTGCCCATATCCCACCAGGAGGACCCGCTACCGGTGCCCACGTCCCCGGCGGAGATGCCACCATGCGCGGATTTGAACCAAGTCTCATACGGGTGCGCGACGCTCATCCTCGGGTAAATCCCCTGCAGAGTGTCCACTTTCGAGATGAACACCGACTGCGCGCTCGGGTCCGGGGAACTGTTCGCGACTGAAGTCTGAAACACGGGATAATCGTTTCCAAACGGACTGGTGGATGTGTTCGAGCCCGTTAGGGAGAACGAGCTGTTGGCGCTGAATGTCTCGTTCCGTTGCGCGCCGAACGGGGAGAGAGAACAGCTGCTGGGCGCCGCGCGCTTCCACGGGTGAAAACCACCTTTTCCAAACGAGCCGCTGTCCGAGGAGGGACTCGAGCTCCCGATTTTGTTACAGGTTGCTGCTAACATGGCCAGTGGAGTGGATCCAACCCTCGGTTCCTCCTGTGACCATTAAAAAACACATGGTTTACGATACAAATCAAGAACCTTGCCACATGGTCAATTTACAGCATAATATACTCTGAAATTTGTCTAAAAACAGAGTTGCAATGCAGCCTATTTTACACATATTTTGATGCAATAAACTTTTCAGAGTACGATAATAATAATAATGCAATCAAAATATAACTTCTTTTTTTTTGCTTTAAATGCTTTCGATAATTTAACCATTGTTCTTCGAAAGCAACGAGCAGCAATAGTTTAAAAGTAGCACAATATTCTTGCATTAAACTTTTCAGAATCTGCTATTCTTTTCATTAAATTAAAATAGAACTTTTTTTTAAATTCAGTTTGAGTTCATTCAAACCTCCCAAGGACCCAGAAACAAAAACACCAATCTGAAGAGCATATCCCGAAACATCAAGAACTGTTCAATCTCCGGAAATTATTTTTTTGGTGCTTATTTTGTAAACAGTGCGGTCTTTAAAGAAGTATCAAGCATATATTCGTTTCAATAAACAGTTTAAGAACTTTAGGATATGCTATAGTGCAATCCGAATGTAACTTACATTACGCAAGATTACGCACAAGATTACTAATGTAACCGTACATCAAATAAACTTTATATAATCTTAGATTGCTCTCATTTCAGTTGAAAATCCCAGACACTCTAAATGTTGAAGGACAAGAGAGATGTAGCCACACTCACCCCAAGAAGTGAAGTTGCCATCACCTGTGAAAGGTCTTCACATTTATAAGTCTCTCGGCTGTTTTGGAGACTTTTACCGCCCACCGCTGCACAAATGCGTTCGGCTCGAGCTTTGAAGATGCACCAGATCACGCTCGACCAATCAGATCAGCGGGAACTCTTGGGAATGCTGCGTTCGGTGATGATGTCATCGGCGGAGCTCTCGGTGACGTGTTGCGCTGGGAATTGTTTACAAGTGGGAAGGGCGGGCGGGTGAACCTTTCGTGGAGCTTTTTTTAGGCTAATTGTTGGGGATACCCATGTAAGGATAACTAATATTTGATTCTAATGAGATGCATGTGGGTGTTTCTTCATATTTTATTTCGCTGCGCAAAATTCAACACTAATATGAAATGGATATTAAACAGTGCAGGGTTCATTTTTGTAAGATGTGTGTTTTTATGAGGGCGTGGCGGGGTTGAAGTGGGAGTTGCGCGTGCTGGAGCACACTCGAGGAGATGAACTTCATGCACGAGCTCAATCCTCTTTCATCTCATTCACGCGCGCTCGATCCACGGGCATTCCTGCACTGATCTCACTCACTCCTGCTTATGGGAAACACCGTTTGAAATGATCGACAGTGCATTTAATCACAAGTGTTGCAACATATTTAAAGTGCAACGGATGCAAAAAGTCTAAGATTACCAGTTGGCTAATGCGTCTATTTTGTACGCTATTCTTTTCCAATGCATTCATTGCAAATTATACAATTTGAGTGCGAAGAAATGAATTTGAGCATGGTTATTTGGTTTGCTTTAATTACAGCAGAACTTGAGAATCACTGCATGATTTGAGGTCATAAAGAGCATTTTGGGTTTCAATGGAAGCAAAAAAAACAAAATAAAACAAAAACAAAGCAGTTGGTTAGATTTACTTAATTTGATTGGTTTTCTAGAAATGTTTTTTTTTTGTTAAAACTTTTAGTTGCTTTAATTTGTTTTTCAAAATTAGATTTTGAATCCCAGATATGCAGTGGATAGGAAACGAAATGCGCAAAAGTGATATAGCCTTACTGTAACAGTGTTTCACGCGCGCGCTCGGAGGGAAACACATCATCATGCAGTGCACGTGCGCATCATGCGTTTAATTTGACTTTCAAATTTAATAAAGAGGTGAGCTTTAATCACACGTGATTTTATTTGTTTGATATTAATGTTCGATCATTACAGGGCAGCGGGGGAACGTTAATTAATACAAATCAGGCGCGGGATCAATTCAGTTTTCAGGTCAGAATGAGAATAACTCATTTGGTTTTATATAGGCTAATATAATCAGACATAGCTACTATTTTAGTATAGGTTTCTCTTAATTTGCTCATCTTTATTTACACTTCTAATTAATTGTTTAATTTTCTCTTACAGTGTTTTTAATTTCTGGAAATGCGACCTGCATTGATAAAAATAAATTAACGAAATAGTTTTCATATGTAAAATTTGCTTTATTATACACTTGTATTGTAAGTAGTCTATACAGGATAAATGGCCTACTTCGGTGAAAGACTGAAACAAACGTCTATTTTCTGTTTTGCTGTGCGACTTTTGCTCTTCTTAAATAGCCTACAGCAAAATCGGTCGAACACATAGGCCTATTAGTCGTTTAAATTTCACGCCCTTTGCAAAAATGTTTTTTATTCAATTTAAAAATAAAATCCTTGTGGTAACTTCGAAGTTAACCGGAGTTCAGAGGTCATGATACAGTAGACCTGCACATATGTGTGTGTGTGTGTGTGTGTGTGTGTTGAACAGATGTCTCTCTCTCTCTCTCTCTCTCTCTCTCTCTCTCTCTCTCTCTCTCTCTCTCTCTCTCTCTCTCTCTCTCTTCGCATTCTTTCCCACACGTATATGTGCAGAAATCCCGTGAAGAACCTGTTCTCATAATAAGCGCGTTAACACGGACCATCGAGCACCCACAAAACGCACCGACCGAGAGAGAGAGGGAAGGAGAGGGGGGCTTTAATTGTTTGCTTGTTGGTTGTTGAGAGAACATAAAATATCTCTTCAGAAATGCACGAGAACCCTTTTAATATCTTGGAATTACATACATAGCAATTAAGGCCAATCATGAGAAGTCCATTTTGCATTTCGGGATCATAACAAGAACACTTCTGATTACAAGAACACTTCTCACTGGAGGAATTTGCTTTGAGATTTTATTTTCAGGCATGTTTTTCCTCTAAGAAATGTTTCTTTCTTTTTTTATTCTAGTAAATGAAGAATTAAAGTCCCCTTAAATGAATCTAGTCACTTTTTTATGATACAACATTTCTCTGTTTCATGAGCTTTAACAATGTCATCCTCACTTTACTGCACATTGTTGACATTATTGCGATATTTTGGACCTGCTTTTATGACACTTTGTTTGAATAGGGCCTGTCTGTCACTCAGTCAGTCAGTGTGTGTGTGTGTGTGTGTGTGTGTCTGTGAGTGCGTGTGTGTGCAAGGCCAGGGCATGTGTATGCGTGAGTGTGTGAGTGTGTGTGTGTGGATTATTAAACAGGTTAGGCAGCTGTGTGAAGACTGTACAAGTTTACACAACCATGAGTTTACATCACTTTGGATACAAATGTGTCTCCATGGAGCAAGCTAAAGCTTAAATCTCTCTGTCAAGTATTTTTAATGATGTCCTCTTTTGGGAAAAAACATAAAATAAAAATAAAATCCTTAAACGTTTAAGTTTTATCTTAGGTTTAATAGTTTATGAGTTGGTCTGTATTGTTCATGAATCACTCTATTTGAAAAGAATATGAAGTAGCAGTGTGTCTTTAATCAGAAGCCATGTAAATGTGTGTCCGTGTGTATTTGTGTGTATGTGTGTGTTTAGATTGACAGTTTCCCCTTGTTATCCTCTGAAGAGGGAGTGTTTCGTCCTGAGGACATGCTGCACGCGGAAGTTATTCGCTGTCTGACTGTCATCATGAGAGTGTGTGAGAAAAAGAGTTAGTAACAAGAAACTCTCTGATCATATTTATAATGCAAATATAACATGACTTTAAATGTCAAAAAGGAGACATTAGGCAGAATATATGCTGCTCTTTATACACTCTTAAAATTAAAGGTTCAAAAAGAGGTGCCATGCAAGAATCTTTATTTTTAAGAGTGTAAGATAAATATTTGAGTATATTAGACACAAATGAGATTCATGGGGAAGATCTCATGAATAATGTCTTGCATTTGCTCTGTTCCACACACAAAGCCATTTTATTACTTTGGAAGTCTTTGTTGATGGGCTTTTTGGAGCTTGATAGTGTCTGTCCTCTTTCAGTCTTTGTTTGGAAAAGAGCAGATGCTGAAATTTCCTTCTGGTTTTGATAAACATGAGAAAGAGTAATCGAATTTGATTTATCTGGCTAAACTAACACTTTAAGTACTGTGTTATTTTAGTATCATTTAGTTTTATATATATTTGAATTATTATTAATTTGTACATTTTCTGTTTTCATTTTAATCTTAGTTAAAGTTGTTGTCTTTTTTTGGCAACTAGCTGAAATATAATAAGTGTCTTTTTAAAAATATTTTATTTCAGTTAAAGTTTATTTTATTCCAAGTAACAAAAATGTGTTTTTATGGTTTTAGTTATCGACATTGAAAAAATAAATAAAAATGTAACTATTCATTTAAGTTTTTGCACGCATATTTGTTACGTAATTTCACACATGGAAATGAGTAAAATCTACTCAACTAAGATAAGTAAAGTGAACAAAGATAATACGTGACTTTAACTTTTCCTAAAATAGAATTTGCTTTGTTGTTGTTTTTTAATTCTTGCCTGAACTAGAGATCCTTGCCTGAACTTCTGTAGTATACTTCAGCAAAGAATCATTTTTTTGAATCAGTGTATTATAATAACGCAGGTACATGAGATCAGATTAGAAGTGTTGCTGGTGTTCCTGTTGTCTGTCTCGCTCTGATCATCCACTAGAAGGCCGAAGACGATCCTTCATTAGAGCTCAGACCTGCAGATTTCCCAGAGGAATCCGTCTCTCTCTCTATTAGGTTGATTTGTCGTACGCTAAACACACTCTGCATTGTTTTTAATCAACCTCTTGTCCATCAGCAGACGTGATAATTTATGGCAAATCGACAGAAAAGACGGAGACGGATTTTGCGAGCATTCCAGAGTCCTCGAGGTCGCAGAGGTCAGGCATCATCATCGTGTGTCTTCCTGAGTGAATTCTGGGTAATGTAATTAGTGTGGCGGAGAGGTCTAGACTCTAATCGTCTACGTTCATTTATGTACATGTAAATGATATTGCATGATGAGATAACGAGGAAAATGGTTTTGTCTGATATATATATAGGCCTATATATATATATATATATATATCACTGCTGACTTAGCAGAAATAATTTGAATTTGATTTGTGATTTTTCTTTCCCTGCGTGTGCATATAAACAACCATGAGCATAGTTCCTGTTATACAAATGTTCTAAGTTTTTGGCATTTTTACAGTAGTTTTTGGTAAACGGTAAACAGCACACAAGTCTCTGAATAGTGGTTTGATCCTGAGTGAATCCAAGAGAGAAAAAGACAGATCCCCAGGGAATCATAGAGATGACAGGTTGAATTATGGGTCAGCCGAGACAATCACATCCCCCATCATAACATGATAATCTAAATCAGAAGCCCTGATAGCACTTTGAGTCAACAACTGCCTGCGTCCTTCCACGACGCTAAAGTATGTGTGTTCACAAGGCTTGTGGAAGTTTATTATTATAGGTTTGTGTGTGATTTTGTACATGAGGCTGTAGTGTATCATATGTACTCTGGTTTAATCAAAGCTCTCTCACCAGCCTCTTATTGACAATCATTCTGTGGGTGTTGTAAGCTGTTGCTGTCCAAGGTTAAATTAAATTGTAGTACGTCAGATTTTCTTTGTGAACTGAGCAAAAGTGAAAGATGGATAGATGGGTAGAGAGAGAGAGAGATGGAATGGAAATAGATAGAGAAAGTGAAGCTTCCTCCAGCCAGTGATGGATGTGAACACTGATCAACACAAGAGCGCCATTAAGTCGTTCATCAAAGGCATAATTTAAATGCTCACCACATCTGCAGTTTGCATACATAGAGAGCACATGTATGTTTGTTATAGTGTGTGTGTGTGTGTGTGTGTGTGTGTGATAAGGAGCAATCAATACAATTTCAAATCCATTGTATCACTGGATATAAATTAGCCAGTAGGCCTATTATGTGACAGGATTATGCATATATGGCTGCTTTGGCAACAGTCTGCAATAATTCTGAAGCATCAGTAAATGAGTGAGTTGCAGTGGTTTAATGTACAAGGATATACTAAATATTAAGCACCCAATTGTGCAAGTTTAATCCAGTGTTTTAACTACACATTTGTATACGAAAGAAAGTTGCCCCAAAACATTGAACTTCTCGTAAGTTTAAACGTGTTTCAATGTTGTGTTTGCGTGATTATATACAATTATAAAACATGGTCAGTTTTTATTTTTTTTGGAGTTTTCACGCTATGAACTGTTATTGAGTTTCGTCGCGCGACACACGCTTTTTGACACCTCTAGCACATTCCACAAACACCACAACGATTAAAACTAAACAGGCGTTTCTGTCACGTAATGTAATACTGATAGTAGCCTAGTTGTTTTTGTCGATGTTGCGTTCGCTAACGATCGTAGGCGTAGCGGAAAGCGCTCGACGCTGAGGTCTGTTGTTGCTATGGATACAGCCCTACTACGCGAAAGCGATTTCTTATCGCGACATTTATTTATTTATTTTTTTTTGCCAGCAAGCGCTCTTAAAATCTAGTAAACTTTTGTGAAACTGAATACGTTAGAATATGCTGTTTAAATATTCTGTATAAGTAGATCATTTACCGTTGTTCTGCGAAATGTTAAGTCACTTAGGCCTAAAGGCCCGTTCACACCAAGCACGATAACTATAAAGATAACGATAAAGATAACTATATATGCGTCCACACCAACGACTGATAACGGTCTTTTTATTCTAAGCACGCGCGCATCCGCGCTGCGGTTTCAAAGTAGACCTTTAAATTAGAATGGATTCTGATTGGCTGTCAGTGTTTTATCGTTTGGCAGCTGGACAAAAATCGTTCTGAAAGTGATCCCA